>JAOWBW010000729.1:0-505510 GCA_026119855.1 Campanula takesimana
TGGCCAAGGTTGTTTCTTGGCGTGGAAATCAAGATTTGGCAAGTTTGGTAACTGGGAAAACGCGTCAGAAGCAAAGATGCGCCCCGTGGCCAAGGACAAAACATGGCCGCCTGGCCATGGAGGAATGTGGCCGCGTGGCCAAGGTTATTTTTCCTTGTTTTTCTTCTCTCGCGTTCGATTTGATATGCGGTGCGTTCCGTAATTCATCCGGAGTCAAAAGTTATGACTGTTTTCGTGCCGACTGTAATTTAAGTCATTCTAGATATTCCTAAAATAATGAGCTATATTTTGGGAATCCGGGACAAGTCTTTTTGCAAGATTTCTAATCCCTATAAAGTCCTTGTATATTGGGAAAGCCCTAATAAACTCATTTTCAGGATCGGGTACTAACAGTAGCACCTCGGCGACGCTTCTTGCAAGGCAATGTGGGGTCGACGATAAAAATAGGAACCGTCTGAAACATGAGTTTCGAAACAGATGAAGGGTGATGGACGGCTGAACCTTGGAGGCGACCTACGTATCCGCGGGGGAATCAAGCCGGTCGTAGTCAGATCTGATTGGGAAATTGGGAATGATTGTCCACTGGTGGGGAGCAACATCTTCTACTGGGGAGAAGTCTGATCTGTGGGAAAATGCATCTGCCGGGGAAAATGAAACTGCAGGGGATGAGAGATGACCATGTCGGTCGGGTGGCTGAACCTTTTCAGGCTTCCTACGTATCCTCAGAGAATCAAGCCGATCGTAGTTCGGAGGGGATAGGAAATGACCAAGGACGTCGGGGGTGGCTGAACCTTTTCAGGATTCCTACGTATCCTCAGAGGAATCAAGCCGTTCGTAGTTCGGAGATACGGGGGAAAGAAGGAAGAAAGAAACGAGACATCAGACTCCTGCTGGGGATAACAATCCTACGGACACTATCCTGTATGAAGACCGAAACATTCGTAAGGTATGAAGTTATTTGGGATACGTCGGCGCCCGTTCCTGCCGATCGCGCTAAAGTAATAGATGCTGGATCTCTCGCAATTAGAAACGCCAGGGTTTCTGCCAATCACGATCGATCTAAGGTGCGTATGACATAGAGGCGCCGAAGTCTCTGTAATCATACAAATCCTAAGCAAATATTTGGAAATTTTAAACGCAATCAGAAACGCCCGGGTTTCTGCCGATCGCGTTAAAATAATAGATGCTGGATCTCTCGTAATTAGAAACGCCCGGGTCTCTGCCAATCAAGATCGATCTAGGATGCGTATGACATAGAGGCGCCGAAGTCTCTGCAATCATACGAATCCTAAGCAAATGTTTGGAAATTTTAAACGCAATCAGAAACGCCCGGGTTTCTGCCGATCGCGTTAAAATAATAGATGCTGGATCTCTCGTAATTAGAAACGCCAGGGGCTCTGCCAATCACGATCGATCTAGGATGCGTATGACATAGAGGAGCCGAAGTCTCTGCAATCATACGAATCTTAATAAAAATTTGGAAATTTTAAACGCAATCAGAAACGCCCAGGTTTCTGCCGATTGCGTTAAAATAATAGATGATGGATCTCTCGTAATTAGAAACGCCCGGGTCTCTGCCAATCACGATCGATCTAGGATGCGTATGACATAGAAGCGCCGAAGTCTCTGTAATCATACGAATCCTAAGCAAATATTTGGAAATTTTAAACGCAATCAGAAACACCCGAGTTTCTGCCGATCGCGTTAAAATAATAGATGCTGGATCTCTCGTAATTAGAAACGCCCGGGTCTCTGCCAATCACCATCGATCTAGGATGCGTATGACATAGAGGCTCCGAAGTCTCTGCAATCATACGAATTCTAAGCAAATGTTTGGAAATTTTAAACGCAATCAGAAACGCCCGGGTTTCTGCCGATCGCGTTAAATAATAGATGTTGGATCTCTCGTAATTAGAAACGCCAGGGTCTCTGCCAATCACGATCGATCTAGGATGCGTATGACATAGTGGCGCCGAAGTCTCTGCAATCATACGAATCCTAAGCAAATGTTTGGAAATTTTAAACGCAATCAGAAACGCCCGGGTTTCTGCCGATCGCGTTTAAAATAATAGATGCTGGATCTCTCATAATTAGAAACGCCAGGGTCTCTGAAAATCACGATCGATCTAGGATGCGTATTACATAGAGGCGCCGAAGTCTCTGCAGTCATACGAATCCTAAGCAAATATTTGGAAATTTTAAACGCAATCAGAAACGCCCGAGTTTCAGCCGATCGCGTAAAATAATAGATACTGGATCTCTCGTAATTAGAAACACCAGGGTCTCTGCCAATCACGATCGATCTAGGATGCGTATGACATAGAGGCACCAAAGTCTCTGCAGTCATACGAATCCTAAGCAAATATTTGGAAATTTTAAAAGCAATCAGAAACGCCCAGGTTTCTGCCGATCGCGTTAAAATAATAGATGCTGGATCTCTCGTAATTAGAAACGCCCAGGTCTCTTCCAATCACGATCGATCTAGGATGCGTATGACATAGAGGTGCCGAAGTCTCTGTAATCATACGAATCCTAAGCAAATATTTGGAAATTTTAAACGCAATCAGAAACGCCCGGGTTTCTGCCGATCGCGTTAAAATAATAGATGCTGGATCTCTCGTAATTAGAAACGCCCGGGTCTCTGCCAATCACGATCGATCTAGGATGCGTATGACATAGAGGCGCCGAAGTCTCTGCAATCATACGAATCCTAAGCAAATGTTTGGAAATTTTAAACGCAATCAGAAACGCCCGGGTTTCTGCCGATCGCGTTAAAATAATAGATGCTGGATCTCTCGTAATTAGAAACGCCAGGGTCTCTGCCAATCACGATCGATCTAGGATGCGTATGACATAGAGGAGCCGAAGTCTCTGCAATCATACGAATCCTAAGCAAATGTTTGGAAATTTTAAACGCAATCAGAAACGCCCGGGTTTCTGCCGATCGCGTTAAAATAATAGATGCTGGATCTCTCGTAATTAGAAACGCCAGGGTCTCTGCCAATCACGAACGATCTAGGGTGCGTATGACATAGAGGCGCCGAAGTCTCTGCAATCATACGAATCCTAAGCAAATATTTGGTGAAGAATGGAAATTTTAAGGGGCTTTCCGTTCGCAAAGGTAACGAATATTAGTCAAAATAGTGTTAAGGGCACCTAAAATGAACAAAGGGGAATGTACTAGGGGTAAAACTGAATTTTTTCATGTGGAGGCAAAGATGATGGATTGTTATGAAGTCGCAAACGGGATGAACTCTCGGGGAGTCACAAAGGTGATAGACTCTCGGGGAGTCACAAGGGTGACGGACTCTCGGGGAGTCACAAAGGTGATAGACTCTTGGGGAGTCACAAAGGACTCTTTGGTGAGTCACAAGGGCAAAGGACCTTTAGGGAGACGCGAAGGAGATGGACTCTCGGGAGTTGCTAATTTAGGAAACGTGATCTGGGTTCCGCTTATCCTAATTTAGGAGGGAATGAGGCCACGAGCCATTGAGACCAAGGTGTTAGGTAAGGGACATTTTTCTTGGTTGCCTAGAGGTAGGACCTAAGGCTTTTTAAGGAAAGGGAATAAGGAAGATGGTGATCTCCTAATCTCGAGATAGGGATGCCAAAGATGTCACAGCTTCTTGGGCTTTAGATTATGTCTTGGAGATAATGTGGGTTTCCTAGGCTTACAGGCTAGGGATTAGAGTTCATTTAAGCATGAGGAGAGTATTCTATCCTAGGCTTAGTGCTAGGGCTTGGAAAGGTTGAGGTTTAGGAACTTCCTAGATGTCAGGGTTTCGAACAAGGGTTTGGAAACTGGTGTTTAAGGACCATGACTCTCCTAGGTTTGGGACTAGGGTTTAGGAATTTCCTAGGTCTAGGAGGCTAGGGCTTGGAGTTGTGTAGGCTCAGAGGTTGCAAAGGCATTGGCTTTTAGACATAAGGTTGGGAGTTGGAAAGGTTGTGACTTCCTAGGCTTGAGACCATGGACCGTTGGGAAGAGGGATTGCTTTTGTGGAAGGTCCACTAAGCTTGATGTTAGGGTTCACCATTTTCCGTGATTGGTGACTATGGCTTGGAAATGTTCGTGGTAACCTAGGCTTTAGGCTAGATTTTAAGGCTAAGGACTGTAAACTTCCTATATTTTGAGACTAAGGTGAAGGAATTTCCTAGGTCTAGGACTAGGGTTTGAAGGGAATGTTGAATCCTAGGCTCGATGATAGAGTTTAGTGAGGATATAGTCTCCTAGGCCCTGTGGCTAGGGTTTAGAAAGAGTACGACTACCTAGGCTTGAGCCTAGGGTTTGGAGCGAACGCAAGTACCTAGGCTTGAGGCTAGGGTTTATAGCGAATGCGACTACCTAGGCTCGAGGCTAGGGTTTAGAGCGAACGCGGCTTCCTAGGCCTGAGGCTAGGGTTGATTAAGTTTGGACAGGGCATTGTATCCTAGGTTTTGGGTTAGGGTTCAATAAGACGGGGGATTAAGATTGTAAATTTCCTAGGTTTCGAGACTAGGGTTTCGGGAATTTGGAAATGATGTTGCATGCGGGGCTTTGGAAATTCCCTAGAACTTGGGCTAGGGTTAAAGAGGATGTTGCGGTTTCCTAGGCTTAAGGATATGTGACCACCTAGGCTTGAGGCTAGTGTTTGGGGAGAACGCGACTTCCTAGGTTTGAGGCTAGGGTTTGGAAAGAATATCGACTACCTAGGCTTGAGGCTAGAGTTCGGAGGGAATGTGACTACCTAGGCTCGAGGGTAGGGTTTAGGAAGGATGTGGCTACCTAGGATCGAGGCTAGGGTTTAAGAAGGATGTAACTTCCTAGGCTTTAGGCTAGGGTTTGGAGGGATGTAATTACCTAGGCTTGGGGCTAGGGTTTGGAGAGAATGCGACTACCTAGGCTTGAGGCTAGGGTTTGGAGGGAATGTGACTACCTAGGCTTGAGGCTAGGGTTTGGGAAGATGTGATTACCTAGGTTTGAGGCTAGGGTTTGGGAAGATGTGATTACCTAGGCTTGAGGCTAGGGTTCGGAGCGCATGTGACCTCCTAGGCTAGAGGCTAGGGTTTGTAGAGGATGTGGCCACCTAGGCTTGAGGCTAGGTTGAGAGAATGTGATTACTTAGGTTTAAGGCTAGGCTTCGGATAGAAGGTGACTACCTAGGCTTGAGGCTAGGGTTTAGAGAGAAGGCGATTACCTAGGTTTGGGACTAGGGTTTAAAGGGAATGCGATTACCTAGGTTTAAGGCTAGGCAGGGTAGTGTTGGGACATAAGGCTTTCAAGCGGGTAAGTCTTTTGTCCTAGAGAAACCGCGTTATAGGTTAGGACCAAGCAGGCTTGAGGTCGGCCAAGGAGCAACGGACTGGGATCGGATGATCCTAGTACCTAATACGCATGTCGGGCTTGGATCCTAGAGTGTTTGAAAGTTTAGGCTAGGTGCGAACCATAGGTGCGGGAAATGGTTTTGGATATATGACCATGTTGGCGCTTTAGGTAAAAGGATTGAGTGTCCAAGACTTTTCTTGAGTACAATAGGTACCTAAGTTGGATTGGGTATGCTTAGGTCCTAAGTTTTTCTCATAGGTCATTGCGCGTGACCAAGCTCGTTCGGCGATTGCGAAGGTGGGTTTGGTATGGGACCAAAGGTGTTAAGCGCACAAGTTTTGACCGGACGGGTTTTGATATCTTTATGGCATGTCCCGGTACGCGGAAGATCCTATGCGTTCGAGCATGCTTGAGGTTTGGACTCGTGGGGAAGAAAGGTTTGAGATCTAAAGAGTTTGAGGAGAGGATCGTGCAGGTGGCGAGGTTTGGACTCGGCTTGGATTAAGTAGGTTAGAGTCGTAAGGAGTTAAAGGTCAGACTAGGTAGTCTCTTGCGGCTAATGAGTGACACTAGGTTGGTACTTAGTAGTTTAAGAGTGGTAGGGCCATGGCTTGGATATGACGGGAGTCGGGGGACGTAGATGCGTCGCTTTTAATCAGACCAAGTAGGCTTGGGAATTAAAGAGTTCCAAGGGTGGAGATGTAAGGTGAGAGACCTAGAGGGTAGAAAGTCTTGTGACCTAAAGGTTTAGGGTTTGAGGCCTAAGGTATGGATCAGACATATCATGGACTTCAAGGATAAGTTTGGTAGACTCGAATGGTCTTGGGATCTAAGGGATCGCTCAACAGGTTAGACTGAGTAGACCTAAGAGGTTGGAACGAGGAGGATAAGAGAGCTATGGCTTAGACAGGGTAAGGACGAGTATGTGTTAGTAGGTTTGAGATCTAAGAGATCGGGTAGGCTCGGGACCGGTAGGGTTCGGGACCTAATGGGTCACTCTAAGGATTTGGCTTTGGTTAACCAGTTTAAGGTCTGACGTTTTGGGTAGAACCGGTTTGGGGCCTAAGGGGTCATGCTACGTACTTGCGGAAGGTCGAGCTAAGGGGTTATGATGTAACCTAGGTAAGACTCACCGGGTTGGTTCGGGACCTAAGGAGTTTATGGTGTAACTTAGGCAAGACTGACCGGGTAGGCTTGGGGCCTAGAGAGTTGAGGGTTTAGTCCTAAGTTGCCCTAAAGTTTAGGAGATAGGGTAAAGGACCGAGTCAACTCTGGGAAACATGTAGATGGGTCCCAGACGGACCGAAGATGTTTTTACAATTTTATGGAGACCGAGCGTGCGGGTTTGTAAACAAAGTGTCGGGGAAGAGAAAACTTTTGAAAGTGTTATGATTTTATAAAGATGCCTTATAATTAATTACGATTCTAACAAATTCAAAGAGTCTGTCACGTGCTGAGTTTGATGACGAGGGATGTCTTTCTGCTAAGCATATCCTTGTTGAAGACCCGGTATCCTCTGAGAAACCATATAGTCGACCCATTCCGTTGGGGATGCTCTAGTTTGATGAAGGCGTAGAGCGGGGTATCCTACCTCCTTTAAGACGCACCCTTTTTTCTGCCTAGACCGCCCTTGTGGGTTTTCAATCTAGCGGGCATCTCTTTTGCGTCTTTTTTTTTTTTTTTTTTTTTGAAATCATTCAGTCGACTCAAAAAAGGAAAAATAATTGTTTGAAAACATGCGGGGGCATTTTGGGGAGAGTAAGAGAGAGAGAGATAGTACTCACATTTTGACTCTTTGGGCAACTGAGTGTATATATGTACAAAAGGGAGGAAGCCCCTGCTTGACAGAAAGTAAGTGTTTAGCTCTTTCCTAGATTGTAGAACGGAAGACTTGTCGAGACATTTGAAAATTGTTTTATTCAAGATTCTCATTTGATTGCTCGAGAATGGACCTCGTTGATTAGTTATGCATCTTATGATTATGTTTTAGACTAGTAGTCTCGAAATAATAAATGTTTTGATCAATTGTGAGTGAAGAAGTCAGGAGTAGAAATATGGGGCAAGAGATAAGAGAAGGAAAATTGGCTACGAGGTGGGTTGTGTATATTTTGGACCGGACCCTAAGGTTGCCTACGTTCTCCTCAAGGTGAGAAGCTCAGGTCCGCATAGTTCGGGGATATCCTGGCTGATGATGGAGTTGGGTTTGAGTATGAGGTTCATTTGTCGCGATAGGTTGCTCCGTTGTAGCTTGTTTCTTTGGATTGCTTCATTGCAGCTCATTGCGGTGGATTGCTCCATTGTAGTTGTCATGGCTGCTGCTACCGCGTTAATCTTCTTTGTAGGGAAAGAAAGAAAAATAGAACATTTGAAGTGAAAATAAAATGGGACTTTTACTTTTCTATGGTGATAGCCCCTTCTATTTTTCTTTATATTTTTTTTTATTTTATCTCTTTGTGCACACCCTTTTTTTGCCTAGGCCGCCCTTTCGGGTTTTCAACCTAGCGGGCTTCTTTTTGGTGCAATGCTCTAACTTTTGCCTAGGTTGCCCTTTTGGGTTTCAACCTAGCGAGCCTTTTTTTTATATATTTGTACATGAAACATTGGGCAAGACGAGCCCCTAGTTTGCTTTCGCCTCTCTCGATTGCGAGGTAGCCTCTTTATAGTTCAAGCGGCCTTTTGCTGGCGGCGGGCATCCTAGCCCCTTGACTTATACCGGTAGAGCTCCATCGGATTATCACGTGGCACCTATTAATGGCATGAACAAATTCGTGCATTTCTTTTATATTTGTGATGGGATACGGACAGCCCCGGTGTATCGGCATGTAGTACTTATGAAGGAACAAACAACCCCTTAAATTGTGGCAGCATGGATGTCTATTTGATGATGAGCAACCGCAGTCCATTTCTTTGTCATGACCGTATGGAAAAGGGGTCTAATGGTGGGATGAGAGGCGTATGAGGATAGTGTATGGGAGAAGGTGTATAGGGGTAGAATGTAGAGAGAAGAGAAAGTGATTCGTTCATCCCAATTGGTCAAAGCATTTGTTATCTTGAGACTAATTGTGTATTTAGTTATGTGAATGGTTTATGGGTCCATTTACCTTTTAATGAGTCGTCATTAATGAGTAAGATTAAGATTAATTCATCATATAAAGATATAGCAATTAAGTGAAGATGGTGAATAAGACAATTTTCATGGAATTGACTTATGCAAGATTATGTCTCAAGTCTAGAGAGAAAACAAATAAAGACTCTTTTATTATTTGAAAGAAAAACGACTAATCCGGGGTGGACTTTTACTAAAGAAACAAAATAGTCGAAGGTGGACTTTTGACTAAAGACACTCTAGAACCTACGAAGACTGAATGACCCTTTTTATTTATTATTTAAAAGAGGTAGCCCCAGTTTTCTCTTTCTTGTTTGGACTTTTCTCACGCCCATGCATTCCTATCGCGGGTGATGGCTCCGTTATCAATGAGGCTTTGGATCTTCCTTTTCAATTGGAGGCAACCTTCAGTGTCATGCCCAATGTACTGGTGGTATTTGCAGTATTTGGAGGGATCCAAGTTTGGTCTTACCCTGTTTGGTTCATAGTTGAGTAGAGGAGCCAACTTTCCGGCTCGAACCAAACCTTTGAAGAATTTGGCTAACGGCATACCTAAGTCATCGGATTCGCGCTCGTCCTTCCTTTCACGAACTGTCTTTGAGGGTGATTTAGGTACCGGTACCCTTGTTAATGAGTAGTCATAGGAGGCATCCCGACGGGAAAGTCTGTGGCGGCCCGTACATTTGAGGAGCGTAAGGGTGTTGATATTGAGCAAGAGGGAGAACTCGGCTGAGGTAATCATAAACGCCACGAATGTCAGACAAATGGCGCCTCTCGATATCTCTTAGGGTCTTATGCATCTCCTTCTGAAAGTGTGTTGCTTTTTCTTTGAGAATGGCTTTAAAGTGGATTGCTTGTTCATCGAGGATGGCTTCGAAGTGGGATGCTTGCTTATTGAGAGCAGTACCGGTGTAGAGGATTGTCTCGGGATCTTAGGTAGCAGCTTCAGTTGCAACTTCGATGTTCCTTGCAGCCGACATGATGCAGAATTCTAGTCATGAAAGAATTAGATTCGTATTTAATGATAAGGCATCGTTATAAAATCATTTTTTGGAAAAGAGTCGGTCTCCACATTTTTGAAATACATTTTGGTAAAAAATTGAAAGTTTGACCGGGTCGAAGTTGCCTACGTTCCCCTTATCATGAGGGAGAGGTCCCACACAATAAGAGGCTCAGGTCGCCGTAGTTCAAATCAAGTTAGACTTATAAAAAGAGGTGAGACATGACCATAGGGGTCAAAAAAGAGGGAGATGACTCGGTTTGTAGTCGAGCATGGGTGAGGAAGACCTAAAGGAATCGGGTAAGGTTTGACTTAAGGTTTGACCTAAATTTGACCTAAGGTTTGACCTAAGGTTTGAGACAAGAAATGGTTCAAGCTAGGATGCGACGATAATGGTGGGTTGACCTAGATGGGTAAAGGATAGGTCGACCTAAATGAGAAGGGTTGGATTGACCTATATGGTGAATGAATCAAGATAGCGGGTTATAGCGGTTTGCCAATGGGATGATCTAAGCGGGTCTAAGGTTGACCTATTCGGGTTGGTGGACTAAGGAAGGTTGGAGATTGACCTAGATGGATCCAAGATAGGTAAGTCGACTTAAGCAGGTCACAGGGTGACCTTGACGGGTCAAAGGTGAAGGGGTACTTTTAACCTAAGACGGACAAGTTGACCTAAATGGGTCAAGGATGGTGTGTGGACCTAGACGGGTTGACCTAGGTTGGTATGGACGACGGTGGGTCAAATAATGACCTAGGTGGGTCAAGATAACGGTTTGACCTAAGCGGGTTAGGACCAAAGATAATTGGGTTCACCTATGGAATCAAAGATTGACCTAAGAGGTCGAAAACGGATAAGGTTGACCTAGGAGTCCAAGTTTGACCTAAGAGGTCGAAGGTGATTGGGTTGACCGAGGGGGTCAACGGGTGATAATGTTGACCGAGGGGGTCAAAGGTTGACCTAAGAGGTCAAAGGTGATAAGGTTGACCTAGGAGGTCAAGGGTAGACCTAAGAGGTCAAAGGTGGATAAAGTTGACCTAGGCGGTCAGGGGTAGACCTAAGAGGTAAAAGGCGGATGAGGTTGACCTAGGCAGTCAAAGGTTGACCTAAGAGGTCAAAGGTGGATGAGGTTGACCTATGGGGTCAAAGGTTGACCTAAGAGGTCGAGGGGTGACCTAAGAGGTCGAAGGTGATAGGGTTGACCTAGGAGGTCAAGGGTAGACCTAAGAGGTCAAAGGCGGATAAAGTTGACCTAGGCGGTCAAGGGTAGACCTAAGAGGTCAAAGGCGGATGAGGTTGACCTATGGGGTCAAAGGTTGACCTGAGAGGTCGAGGGGTGACCTAAGAGGTCAAAGGTGATAAGGTTGACCTAGGAGGTCAAGGGTAGACCTAAGAGGTCAAAGGCGGATAAAGTTGACCTAGGCGGTCAAGGGTAGACCTAAGAGGTCAAAGGCGGATGAGGTTGACCTATGGGGTCAAAGGTTGACCTAAGAGGTCGAGGGGTGACCTAAGAGGTCGAAGGTGATAAGGTTTACCTAAGAGGTCAAAGGTTGGGAAGGTTGACCTAGGCGGTCAAAGGTTGACCTAAGAGGTCAAAGATGATTAGATTGTCCTAAGAGGCCAAAGGATGGTGGGATTTTGGCCAAAGCGGGTCGAGATGAAGGGTAGACCCAAATGGATCACAATGATGGGTAGGTAACCTAGATAGGCCAAGATGAGGAATTTTGATAGATAGCCCAAGGGGTGAGCGATGGACCTTAGAGGTTGTCTAGATGCCATGCACATTTTATTTTGCGAAAAGTTTTGCATTTATTTACATCCTAAATGGTTGGTCCAAGGAGTGTCCTAATCTCTATGTGTGGGTTGACACGGGTAGGATAAAGGTTCCCACCGCTCGTGGAATGTACACGGTGAGTGGAGTAGACGAGTGACTCGAAAAGAGTGCGACAGTAGCGCACAAATTCCTGCACATCGAATACTCCGAGTAATGGGGACCTGTGCAGTGCTAACACGGACTAGTGGTAGTGTGTGGCAAGAAACTAATTTTTTTTTTGGGAGAAAAGAGAGAAGTTTTTTGAATGCTTGAATGATGCAATGCAATGCAAGAGAGAGAGAAGAGGGAGAGGATAAGAATGTACAAGGGAGCATAGCAAAGTCTCGTTTGACCTTAGTACTACAGGGAAAGTACAAAAAATACATGTATTGAAAAAATACAAGGTACACATATTAACATGGCAAAAATACAAGGTGCATGTGCAAACATGGCAAAGTGTGAGGTGCATGTGTAAACATGGCAAAGTGTGAGGTGCATGTGCAAACATGGCAAAGTGAGAGGTGTATGTGTAAACATGGCAAAGTGTGAGGTGCATGTGCAAACATGGCAAAGTGTGTGGTGCATGTGAAAACATGGCAAAGTGCGTGGTGCATGTGAGAACATGGCAAAGTGCGTGGTGCACGTGAGAACATGGCAAAGTGTGTGGTGCGTGTGAGAACATGGCAAAGTGTAAGGTGCATGTGAGAACATGGCAAACATCATGATGTGAACGAAATTTAGACCCACTAAGTTTGAAAAAGTTTCAAAGCAGTCCCCAGCAGAGTCGCCACTGTGAATACCCCTTTCCGATGAAGCGACTCATGGGAAGTATCTTGTGATTATTTTTATTTACAAAAGGAATATTCTTAACGACATTAAAATTATGAGAGTCGCCACGCCATTTTAATTAAAACCAAAACATTGAAAAAAACATTTTTAGTGGGTTCGGGGGTCAAATTACAACAAGAGAAGAATATTGAACGTTATCACTCCTATTGCCCGAATTGATCGGTCTTTCTATCATGATGAATGTGTTAGTAGTGTGTTAGTGATTTAGACCGGATCCTAAGATTGCCTACGTTCCTCTCAATGTGAGAAGCTCAGGTCAGCGTAGTTCGCACATAATTAGAATGTGGAGAGAGAATAGGGATCATGCATAATGAAGAGGGAGGAGAAAGAAACATGCAGGATGATCACATCCTAGAATAATGACTATGCCATCAATGAGATCTCAATGAACATTCATCACATTCATCATGGGAGGATTATTGAACATGGGAGTAATTACCTAAAGTTTAGGGTTTCGAAATAGTTCCTAGATCATCTTTGGGTTGATGAACCCTAGATCATCATTGGCTATGAAATAACATGCAAACATGAATATCGCAACCCTAAATATAGCATAAATAAGGTTTTAATCTATGAACACGAAGAACATGCGAAGAACATATTATGAACATATGAATGAACATGCAAAGCATATGAAGAAACTGTGAATAAACATGCAAGAACATGAATATTATGAAGAACACATGAATAAACATATTAAGAATATGAATATCAAAGATCTACATTAAAAATAATGCAAGAACATGAAGAAAAAGTTAGAAAACTTACCTTTGTTGGCAAGAAATAACCTTGGATCTTCTTGGGATTCTTGAGAGTGTTTTTGGAGAGTTTTAGAGAGGTTTTGAGTTAGGAACTCGCAGGATGATAATTGGTCCCCTTTTTGAGTAGGGGAGGAATCCTATATATAGTTTTTGTGAGTAGGTCAAACATGGCCGCGTGGCCAAGGTTGTTTCTTGGCGTGGAAATCAAGATTTGGCAAGTTGGTAACTGGAAAACGCGTCAGAAGCAAAGATGGCCGCGTGGCCAAGGACAAACATGGACGCCTGGCCATGGAGGAAAGTGGCCGCGTAGCCAAGGTTATTTTTTCCTTGTTCTTCTTTCTCTCACGTTCGATTTGATATGCGGTGCGTTCCGTAATTCATCCGGAGTCAAAAGTTATGACTGTTTTCGTGCCGACTGTAATTTAAGTCATTCTAGATATTCCAAAAATAATGAGCTATATTTTGGGAATCCAGGACAAGTCTTTTGCAAGGTTTCTAATCCCTATAAAGTCCTTGTATATTTGGGAAAGCCCTAATAAACTCATTTTCAGGATCGGGTACTAACAGGTTCCGAACAAGGTCTCCCCAAAGGTGATGGCACAATGTTTTCCACTTACTCTCGAGGGGGCCGCAAAGGATTGGTATGCAACTCTCCCACTCACCACCTGTCTTGATTGGGATGCCGCCATGCTCGCCTGCAAAACTTAATATCAAGGCAACACCACTCACCGCCCAACAAAGAAGGAACTTGAAAGTACCACCCAAAGGGACAATGGGTCCTTTATTGACTTTACAAGGAGGTGGAATGATAAACTTACCGAGATAGTGGAAAGTCCCAATACAAAGGAGCAAATGGACATCTTCCTCAAGTGTCTCAAAATTGATTTCCGTGCCCACCTAAGTGGGGCTTGCTACTCCGACTTTGCTTAAATGTATGAAGCGGGGGTCCGAATTGATGACTTGCTCAAGGAAGTCAAGAAAACCACTCCAAGCTTCGGCTACAAAGCCGCCTCTAATTCAACAAAAGAGGCCTCCGTCAATGCCGTCACCACAGAGAAAGGGAGCTACAACAAAGTCCCTCCGCCCCAAGGCAAAATTTCCAAAATGATCGTGTCTACACTCCTCTCCAAGGCATGACTCTAGCCGAGGCTTTCGAGGCTCTCAAGGCCAAAGGGCCAATTACCCCTCTATAAAGGTACAAGCCTAAAATGATTACCGCCACCCATTCTCATCATAAGTGGTGTGGTTATCATCAACATAGTGGCCATGTTACTGAAGAATGCTTTAGCCTCCACAACATCGTCCAAGACCTCATCGACAAGAATGAGTTTATAGTTCCCAGTGAGGGTGAGGTTCATGTAATAGAGCTAGGCGAGATTGAGGAGACCACTCATTCATTCCTATTGTGAATGAGGTCTCTAATGCTATGAATGAAATTGACAATTCTTGTTACGTTGTGACTTATGATGAGATAATAAGGGAAGTATTAGAGAATAGGAAAAAGAAATAAAACGGGAGCGTCAACATGCTAACTTGATCCGGCAGGGTCATAGCAAGCAATCCCAACACTTCTGCAGCAAGCACCTCTTCTTCAAGGTCACACACTCGCGACACACCCGAAGATCCTTTATTAGTTCAACTCAAGAAGACTCAAGCAAACATATCCATTTGGGACCTCATCGCATCTTCAAAGAAGCATCGAGACCTCATCATCAGCAACCTCGACGACACATCAATCTCTCCTGACACAACTCCCGAAGACCTTCTGTAAGTACCCTGATCCGGATTACTATCCTTAAATAATCAAATTGTGGAATTAAGGGGTAATTTGGGAATTAATTGGGTCATTATAGTGTTCAAGGGGTATTTTAGGCATTAACGGAATTATTTTGGAAAGGGAGGGACCTTGCGGTAATTTCCAGAAAGATAGGACCAGTGGTGAATTTCCCACAAAGCCCAAAAGGACTTTGTGGGAATTATCTGAAAATCGCCCAGGAGGAACGGTCGCACATCCATTGTGCGCTTTCTAAAAACGCACAAGACCAGCCGACAGCCTCGCCACGTGTCCCCTCCTCATTCGCCCAAGCCGCCGCGCGTCAGCCTCCTCCCGGTGGCACGCGCCATGTCCCCTGCGTGACTCTCACGCGCCCGACAGCCCCCACTTGCTGCGCTATGATTGGTCAGTCACCCAGCCTTGTCTCCCTTCCCTCACAACCTCTGCGTGGCCTACTCTTATTGGCTTTCACCCCACTTTTGTCACCAACAATGCCAGCCTTCTATGGCCATTGGATCTTCCCCAAAAATCCTCAGATTTAATCTGAACCATTGGATTCCTCTCAGCCTATTTACATCCGAAAATGCCCAAAACTGATCCAATTTCAACCCAATTTGTGACCATTTTGTGACCAAACATGACCCATTTTGTGCTCAAAAAATGTCTTTATAATTAAAGGACTAAAATGAAAATGTTCCCATTTGCTTGGTCCCCAAGTCCAAAGTTGAAGGGTCAAAATGCAACTTTAATTTACAAACAACCCCCCAATTCCCCCTATAAATAGAGAGGTCACCCTCCCTCATTTGGGGAAGGGAATTTGGGAGCAAAGTTATGATGCCAAATTGGCCTCTCATCCAAAATTGAGTGATTAGTGTAGATGGTGAGCAAACCATGTTAGTGAAAATTAGAGCCCAAGCTCTCTAAGTGAAAAAGGAAAGGAAGCAAACTTGGGTCAATCAATTGATGATTTACCCCAAGCTTGCTTAAAGATTAATCTTTATTTTGTTGCAATCTTCTTCTTCATCCTTTTCTATTTTTCTTTTGTTGGGATATCATCTTTGGTTGCTTTTCTTGGTTATAAAAATGTAATCTTTATATATGATTGGGATCCAAATATTCCAATGATCCCAATGGCTTCATCTTACATCTTTATTAAAATGATGAGCTAAGTGGAGAGGAGTATTTGTTAAATTTATGCACTTTAATTTATGTCTTTTACTCAATGTCTTCTATTTCTTGGAACCAAGCCTTGATCCATGGTGCCCTTCATGTTTTATGCATGATTGTGGGTTCTAAACCAAAGGATAACCAAAGACTTGTTATAATTTATGTCATTTATACTTACAAGTCTTTATTTATGAAATCTCATATGACTTGGATCCAAATATCCACATGATCCTAAAAGGCTTCATCTTGCACTTTTATGGTGCATTAAAATGATGAACTAAATGGAGATGGGATTTGTTATATTTAAAGTCTTAATCTTTGGTGTTGGCCTTCCATTTAAAGCCTTTATTTCAAATCATTCTTGTTTATCTTACTTGGATGATAAAGCCCCAATCTTTATCTATCCAAGTAATGATTTGTCCAAGAAAGTCTTTTATTGTTAATCTTGTAATGACCATTTTACTTGGATGATGAAGTTGACCATCTTCATTCATCCAAGTAAATGGGTTATTTTATTTCTCTAATGATTGCTCCATCCATGGCCTTGGCTTCTATCTTGGTATGGACTTGAGGCATAGGATGATCAAGTTGTCCCTTTTGACTTTATTAATCTCTTCCATGATTAATTAAAGTCCGTCCCCAAGGATTCCCTTATTTTACTTGGGTGAACATTCTATTTTTGTCTCTTTAAAAATATTAAAAAAAAGAACAAAGGGCATTAATATGCCTACATTTTATCCCCAAAATCATTTTCTAAAATAAGATTGGTTTCTCCCATTTTTAAACACACACACACACACCCTTGCACGTTTTGGTCAACAAACTTAGGGAGACTCGGTTTACCGAGGCACTTTGGGTGAACTTTGTCCAAGTTCTTCCCAAAGTGTAACGTGACCTCCGAACTCATTTTCTCTAACTATTTTTCGTTAAGTTTGGGTTAAAAATTAAACTAACGTGGCGACTCCGTTTTTTGTGTGAAAACCACCCGTGTTTGGCATTTTGTCCTCGTGCGAACTTTGCTTGTTTCGCCCCGAGGACGGGATCCTTACAGTGGCGACTCCGCTGGGGAATTAAATGTTCTTAAACTTCTTTTTAGAAGCTTTGGGGACGTTTATGTGTGGGTGTAGATACCCTGGGGAACCACGGCTTGGCTAGAGCGGTGAATTATCCTAGGATGTCTAACTTGTTTTTAGAGTGTTTAGAGTCGCCACCTATGTTTTTAAAGGAACATAAGAAAAACCTAGAAATAGCCTAATTTATGTACAAAACCAGAGATTCGGGAGAGAAGGGTTCGGGGGTTAGGTGACGGAGTGGGAAGTACTTAAACACCCACTCCGCCCCGCTTACGCGGGTCTTGCTACTATTGGTGTTCTAATATTTACATGTCCTTCAATTAATTAAATAGAAATGTGCTAACAATTGTGATGAGAAGAAAAGGGGAAATAAAAGGAAAATAAAATAGAATTGTTTTATTTATTTAATGATAAAGATTACATATAACAAGTAATGTTAAAGAATTACATTAAGAGATGAAGAGAAATTAACATGGTGAATTAAAGTTAAGATTAAAATGTAGGGAGATAACCTTAACTAACTTCAATATGTGAAGTAGTCATGTTGGTCATGTCCCATTAATGGGGATTGCATACATCAAGAAGAAGAAAACAAAGGAAGAAAATGGAGTTGTACCTTGAGAAAGATGACTTGGAACCTTGACTTGAAAGTGTTATTGTTGTAATGAAATTGTTGTAAAACAATTTGTGTAGAGGCTTGTTACTAAGAACTCTTGTTGGGAGAATTTGTGTATAATGTAGTTGGTGAATCAAGGTTGGAGTCCCTTTCTAAGGTAGAAGATGATGGTTTTTATAAGTAAAAAAGAGAGGGAAATGATGGAGGGAAATTGGTCATCCATGTGAAATGGAATGAGCCAATCACAAATAAGATAAATGAATAAAAGAAAAATAAAACAAATAAAAGAAATCAAATAATAAATGAAAGAAATATTAGTTTTTGGGAAAAGGCTTAGAATTTGGGATTGGGAGTTAATGAGAAAAGGGGGGATGAATGTGGATGTAAAAAGATGGTTTTTGTGATCAAGAAAAGATGTTTGTAAATAAGAAAAGGGAGGGAAATAAGGTGCAATGCGTTACTGCCAAAGTGGGAAGCGCGCGGGTCCGGCTTTTGGGGCGGGACGCGCGCGCGGCTCACTGGCAGTATCGGAAGCGCCCGCGGGTGAAAAATGACAGAATGACCCTAAAAGTTAACTCTGTTATGCAGTTTAGTCCAAAACTAACGGAATCAGTTAGGAACTTAACCGAAGTAACAGAAATCAACAAAAATAAGTTAAATAAAAATACTTTGTATGCAATCGGGGTGAGAGGTCCAAGGCGGGGTGTCTACAGAGCCCCTCGGCGACGTGGATTGCGAAGCAAAACGCGTCGACGAAAGAAAGACAACAGCCGAGGAAATCGACAAGAGAAAACAAAGACTCGATAAAGCAGGAATTTGAAATTACAAAGGATAGAAATGCGCTCCATGTGTGAGCGACTTTTGCTGATGGAAGAGGTATGGTGATTTTAGTGGTTCACCATGGACCAAAATTGGTGCTCTGTGCGGCACCTGGTGCTCTGTGCGGCACTTGTTGATTCTGGTGCGCGGTGCGGCATATTCTGATGCGCTGTGCGGCACTTGTTGATTCTGGTGCGCGGTGCGGCATATTCTGATGCGCTGTGCGGCACTTGTTGATTCTGGTGCGCGGTGCGGCATATTCTGATGCGCCGTGCGGTACTTGTTGATTCTGGTGCGCGGTGCGGCATATTCTGATGCGCTGTGCGGCACTTGTTGAATCTGGTGCGCGGTGCGGCATATTCTGATGCGCTGTGCGGCACTTGTTGATTCTGGTGCGCGGTGCGGCATATTCTGATGCGCTGTGCGGCACTTGTTGATTCTGGTGCTTTGTGCGGCACCTGGTGCTCTATCTGGCACCTGTTATGTGTATGCTTTGCAGATATACGTGCTTGTGTGAGATGTGAAATAGGAATTGCGAGAGAAAATTGTGATTGTGGTGTGATATGATCTTGAAAGCACCTTTGTAATGAGAGAGAAGTAAGAATGTAGAAAGTGATCTTGTGTGCGGTGTGATTTTGAGGAAAGCATTGGATGTATTCATACCTTCACTTACCATTGCCGCCTGAGTGGAGATGGATTCTTGATGTCCGTGGAGGATGCTTTGATGGAGAATGTCCATTCTTTAGATGTTGATGAGAGAATGCCCTTGATGTTGGGTTGGCGAGATGGTATTCTGGATGATGGGTTGGTCATGCCAAAAGGCTGCCTACGTATCCCTTTAAGAGAATCAGACCAGCGTAGTTCAAGGATGATGGAGAACGCTGGAGGAGAGGCTAGGAGCAAAGCAAAGTAAAGCACATAATTTTGCACATAGAAGGAGAAAAAGAAAGAAAAAATCTATTTTTTTTTTTTTTTAGGTTCGTGGGTGAACCATTTTAGCCATTGTGTGTTTGTAAAGCCAACCCAAGATCAAGTCATGCTCAGTCGAAGTCTGGATTGCCTCGCTTGAATTCTGTTGTCGCTGGTGTGCCCAACGAAGATTGATGTCTAGCCCCAAGAGATTTGTCGGTTATGGGGCTTTAAAAAGGTTTTTGATGCCGAGATGAGGGGTTGCTGGTTGTAAAGCCCCTAGAATGCCTTTGATGCCAAATTTTGAGGGACTTGCATAGCTCCAAGATAATCAGCTCTTGGCCCATTCGAGTAAATCGCCCTTTGTTGTTGTAGTGAGCAAGCCCCAAGAGGAGATCGTTGATGCCAAGCTTCGAGAGATTGCAAAGCCCCAAGTGTCGTGGGCTTGTAGATGGCGGGATGTGAAGACCTTTCATTGTAAGCCCCAAATTACCTCGTGATTGGCTCGGCATTGAGAACGGGTGTACCGTTTTGTAGAATTCTTGATAGAGATCTCCTTCTTACTCTTTCTGGGGAGATGAATGGCCTCATTGTGGTCGATACCCAAATGGCTGAGGGCTTATGTCAAAGGATGCAGTAATGTCTTACGGTGCCGTCGAGGTCGCGGAGGATAAGGTCTTGGCGTGATAAAGTCTCAAATGAGTATGCTTGCTTGACTCTTCTTGAGTTGAACTAATGACGGATCTTCGGATGCAACTAGTGCTGTGGCCCAACTTTATCTGAGCTGCACCTTGTGCTTTTGATCTTGGAGAAGGGGGTGCTGAATTGCAGAAACATTGGGATTGGCCGTGGCATTTCCCGCTATAACCCTGTTTTGATTAGAGTTTAGCATATTGAATCTTTTTCCTTTTCTCTAAGACTTCCTTCAAAATCTCGCTGTGAGTTCTAACAAAAATCATCAACTTCATTCATAACATCGGAGTCTTCATTTAAAACCAAGAGGCCTTTGACTTGAAGTGTTGAGAGACCCTTTGAAGCTTGATTGTTCTCATGGAGCCATAAGACTACTCCACATTGCACTTGCTCGAGTATTGTTGCCCAAAAGACTGTCGGTCGCGAAGCCCTAATACTGCCCTTTGCTTGAATTACTGTAATGCCGTAACCCAAAAGATTGTAGATTGCGAAGCCCGTTGAGACCTTCGGTGCCGAATTGAGGAAGCTTCCAATGTTGCACATGACTTTGCTGGGGATACCGCTGGGGAGTTAATTGCTCTTTACCGAGGGAGCCTTTAAGACTTGACCGTAGCCCTTAGAGTGCCATCATTGATTGCGAGAAAGGTCCATCCTTTATTGGGGAAACGAGCATGGGCACACGTGACAAGAGGGCGTTTTTGACATCCCTTTTTGAGAGACTTTGAGGATAGTCTCACACATCTTTTTTTTTTTCGAGCATAGCCTCAAGGGCGTATTGATTGTCAAGTGAAGCAAAAGAAGTCCTTGTTCTTGAGTCACATAGCCCCTAGGGCGTCACCATTTGTTGAGTAAAGCAAGAGTGTGAGGGAATAAACATGAGAAGATATGGCAAGAGCTACTCCATTTCTCGGGAGCCTTTCGGCGTACATTAGAAGCACATACTTGAAGAAGCTTTGAAAACTGAGACACATGTTGTTGCTATTTGTTGCCCAAGCCATTTGACTAGCTAGGGATTATTTGTGCAACCTCGTGCCCTTTTATGATAGGCTCGTTCTCGGATGGGTCTTGGCTACCACGGGCCTCCTTTTCATGAACCCAAAAATGCACACTGCTGGAGAGTGATGCCGATAACCCAAGACAACCTTTGACGGTGCTATATCTTGTCGAGCCTTTTGCAATCCCAAAGTTGACTCGGTGGGGAATTGACTAGCTGAGGAGATTCAACGTAGAACTTGTCTTCTTTAGAGGCCGGGGATCTCCATTTCTCTTTCCCTTCTCTCTCTCACTCTCTCATTTTTTTTTATGACGCACCCTGTTTTTTGCCTAGACCGCCCTTTTGGGTTTTCAATCTAGCGGGCATCTCTTTTGCGTCTTCATTTTTGACTCGATTAATGAGGAAGTGTGCATTGACTCTAGCTGAGGATGAGAGACATGTGATTTTGCGGTGAAAACCTTTTGTCACTAAAGATGAGTGACATTGACTCGACTAGGGAAGTGTCCCTAGTATTGACATGTATTTTTTTTATTTTTTTTTATTGAATTGAATGACTCACGAAGGAAAGTGAGTCATTAAGAGAGAAGAGAAGGAAAGCCCCAATATGATTGCAAGGAATTGGGAGTATGCAGAAAGAATAGAAGTCCCTAGACTCGACAAGGAGCGCGAAATGATTTCAAATCTAAGAAAGTTGTTCAATCTTTTTGGTGATTAATTCGTTGGCAAATGAATCTTACAAAGATGTCTTGACAAGTTCGAGATGAAGGCCAATCACCATAACGCGCTAGGGCTAAACATATCTTCTTTCTTGCATGAGACCGGACCCGCAGGTTGCCTACGTTCCTCCAGTGTAGAGGCTCAGGTCACCGTAGTTCTTGTGGATTCTCCATTCTTCGTGATGGAATTGTTGCTTCGTAGCTTCGTCCTTTGTTGGTGGATGATGATGTTGATCTTCTATGATTGAGGGAGATTTTTTTTTTTTTTTTTTTTTTTTTTGCTCTAACTTTTGCCTAGGTTGATTTGATGATTTCAACCTAGCGAGCTTTTTTTTTTTTTTTTTTTTTTTAATCCCTTTTTGAAACATTGCTTGATTTTTCTCCATGGTTGTTGCTTCACCTTTGATGACTTGGCTTTGTCTTCGTCGTTGATGATGTTGCCTTCGTCACAATGTTTAGCCCCTAGGCGTTCAAGTGATGGCCTTCATTCCAAAACTCGTTTAGACATCTTTTCATCATTTTGCCAAGAATTAGATTGAACAACTTGGAATAGTGTATAAGGACAAGAACGACTTTTATTTGATAAGAAGACTCGACACTTAACATGGGACGAGAGAAAACATTAATGCACACAAAAGAGGACTTTTGACTCTTTTTTTTTTTTTTTTTTTTTTTTTATTCCTACTACTAGGTAGAGAAAGAGAAACGGAGATTGTTGTTGTAGTCCCCATTGTCGTTGTAGTCTCCTTGTGGCATGATTTCTTGTAGAAGCCCCATTTCGAAACCAAATCATTCTTCTTTGATGAGTTCTTGCGTGTTGGCACTCTCTAAAGGTTGCTCTTCACCCACAGTAAATTCGCCGTTGTCGAACAAATCTTGGATGATGTTTCGGAGAAGGAAGCACCCTTCGGTAGTATGGCCACTATGCTTGTGGTAGCCGCACCATTCACCATGTGCATGATTCTTCGGTATCGTCTTCGGCTTGTACCCCTCTAAAGGCTTGACCTTTCCACTTGCCACCAAAGTTTCAAATGCTTCGGCTTGGGTTACTCCTAGGAGAGGAGTGAAAACTCGGTTGTTGGCGGTACCTTTGTAGCTTTTGAGGGACGGGCCACTTGAGCATGCTTTATCATTGAACTTTGCTTTGCTGTCGGTGAGCTCTTGCAAATGGGCTTTGAGTTCGGAAACCTCTTCCTTGTGAATTCTTCTTTCATAATCAAGACGGGCCTTGAGTTCGGAAACCTCTTCTTTGTGAATCCTCTTGTCGATATTGAAACGGGCTTGCCACAAATTGTCTTTACGGCGGGCATCCTCGACAATCCTATCCATTTGTTCCCCCATTGATTTCATTACGTTGAGTAACCCTTCGTTGGACACGAAATCATTTCCACCGTTGTTGTTGTTGCCGTTGGAAGCCGTTAGACCTATTGGAAGAGCACGGTTGATCTTAGATTGGCCCCACAAACACCTTTTGGATAAAATGAATTAACCCACAAAACAAAGAAAAAGACTCAACCACATAAAGAAAAACGACTCTTTTTTTTATTATTATTTACAAAGTCGGAAGGACGTGGTCCTTTTTGGGGTTTCTAGGAAAATAGTGGAATCGTCACACTAGTATATAGACCATCTCGCGGTCCCATATACTTCATCGGATTCCACCACGCTTGTGAATCCTACATGTGACGGGATTAAACTAAATTAATGTAGTAAAGCATACATGCGGGGACGGATTTTTATTTTCGTCCAAAATAGCCACTTTTGGGGACGGAGTTTTATTTCGTCCATTGCAACAAATTGGCATGTATGATTTGAAGACATTAGTTTAGGGAAATCTCGGCACATGAAAACCGACTTGAGTCACGGAGTGTTAGACCCTAGACTAGAATTGTGTGGCTTGTGCTCGGCTTGAATATGAGGCTCAAAGGTCACCCCCGGCATGTAGTCATGATCTACGCCACGGGCTGAGGTTTACCGCTTCAAAAGAGCCAAGGTCGAGTGGAGCTTGAAACTTTCTAGGACGGGCCTCGACAGGTTTGGGGTTGGACTTGTGCGACTCGATAGTGAGCAGTTGATAAGAATATGTGCATGTAGTGTGAGGTCTAAAATGTGACAAAACATTTTTTTTTTTCAAAAGAAATAAATAAAAAAACAAATAAGCACATAATTACAACTTTCGAATCACCCGTGTGACCGATAAAAATAAACAGAAAGTAAAAGAAATTGTATGCAGGCCCGGTGCCCACACACTGTCATTCTGTTCTGTTTCTGTGTACTGTTCTGTTCCGGGAATGCGCCCAGAAGCGCGCGCATTGGGTTGCCTATGCGGAAGGCGCGCGCGTGAGAGGAAGCAGGGCAGAGGCGCCCGCTTCTGGGTGAGAACCTGCAAATCAGTGGGTTCAAGGGATTGCCTTGACCCTTAATTAAGAAAACTTTCCCCTGCAGAATTTGTTAGCACAGAAACATGGAATTGAAGGACAAGAAAGGAGGCGGGCGATTCTGGTAATAAGGGTCGGACGCGCGCGCTTGAGGCCAAGAAGGCCGGAGGTGCGCGCTTCCTACCCTTTCTACCAGAATGCCCAGAAAACAGAATAAAAGAACACCAAAAATGAAAACGCAAGTTTAACCCTCTATCGTCCCCAGCGGAGTCGCCACTGTAGATACCCCGGGGAACCACGGCGTGGCTAGAGCGGTGAATTATCCTAGGATGTCTAACTTGTTTTTAGAGTGTTTAGAGTCGCCACCTATGTTTTTAAAGGAACATAAGAAAAACCTAGAAATAGCCTAATTTATGTACAAAACCAGAGATTCGGGAGAGAAGGGTTCGGGGGTTAGGTGACGGAGTGGGAAGTACTTAAACACCCACTCCGCCCCGCTTACGCGGGTCTTGCTACTATTGGTGTTCTAATATTTACATGTCCTTCAATTAATTAAATAGAAATGTGCTAACAATTGTGATGAGAAGAAAAGGGGAAATAAAGGGGAAATAAAATAGAATTGTTTTATTTATTTAATGATAAAGATTACATATAACAAGTAATGTTAAAGAATTAACATATGTGAAGTAGTCATGTTGGTCATGTCCCATTAATGGGGATTGCATACATCAAGAAGAAGAAAACAAAGGAAGAAAATGGAGTTGTACCTTGAGAAAGAGGACTTGGAACCTTGACTTGAAAGTGTTATTGTTGTAATGAAATTGTTGTAAAATAATTTGTGTAGAGTCTTGTTACTAAGAACTCTTGTTGGGAGAATTTGTGTATAATGTAGTTGGTGAATCAGGGTTGGAGTGCCCTTCTAAGGTAGAAGATGATGGTTTTTATAGGTAAAAAAAGAGAGGGAAATGATGGAGGGAAATTGGTCATCCATGTGAAATGGAATGAGTCAATCACAAATAAGATAAATGAATAAAAGAAAAATAAAACAAATAAAAGAAATCAAATAATAAATGAAAGAAATATTAGTTTTTGGGAAAAGGCTTAGAATTTGGGATTGGGAGTTAATGAGAAAAGGGGGGATGAATGTGGATGTAAAAAGATGGTTTTTGTGATCAAGAAAAGATGTTTGTAAATAAGAAAAGAGAGGAAAATAAGGTGCAATCCGTTACTGCCAAAGTGGGAAGCGTGCGGGTCCGGCTTTTGGGGCGGGACGCGCGCGCGGCTCACTGGCAGTGCCGGAAGCGCCCGCGGTGAAAAATGACAGAATGACAGAATGACCCTAAAAGTTAACTCTGTTATGCAGTTTAGTCCAAAACTAACGGAATCAGTTAGGAACTTAACCGAAGTAACAGAAATCAACAAAAATAAGTTAAATAAAAATACTTTTTATGCAATCGGGGTGAGAGGTCCAAGGCGGGGTGTCTACAGTGGGTCAAACTCCCGTCCCCGTTTGTTGACTTTGTGCCTAATTTGTGTGTTTTGTGTTTCTGTTTTGGCTCGAAGGAATGGAACTGTTTTGGAAATACAATAAACTGGGGCTGGATGACCTGAAGATGGAAAAATTGCAAAAAATAATGGGACGGATGATCTAGCCGTACGGCTACTTTGGCCGGACCCACAGAATGTTCAAATCAACAAATTGGTGCAAGGCAGAAACATTCTAAGTGGTCTCCTTGCTTCTTCATGTCCAGGTTCCAATTTCCAGACTCTATCTTGTGCACTTTTGCCTTCTTTTTTTTTAAGCAAAAAAATGAACTTCCAAAACTTGGTCATGCACATTTTTCTTTTGGACATTAAAATTGGGTTTTCAAAGCCTCATTGTGCATAACCCTTTTTCAAAAAAAGATTGTTTTAAATTCTTCTTGTTTGTGCACAACTTTTTTGGTACAAATTACTTTCAAAAGGTTATTCTTCTTGCAAAAAAATTTGGTTTCAAAGAACCTTTGGTTGTGCACAAACCTTCCATGTACAAATTGTAACTCTTACTTGTTAAGTAGCCTTGCTTACTTGCTTGTTCTTGCTTGTCCATATTTGTCCATATTTGTTCATATTTGTACATGATTGTTCATACTTGTCCATACTCACTCATAATGCTAAAACGGACCCAAAAAAAATCCCTATTTTGACTCAAAAAGGAACATAGAAAAGGTGTCACACTACGCGCACTTGACCTTGCACGTTCCAAATGCCCTTCAAACCCGGGATGGATGCCACGATGCAGCTCGTTGGGCGCTCTTGTTCCCTTCGATGCGCGCACGGGTCCATCCCACCTTCCCTTCCGAGCCGAGTCAACCACACATGTCCGTGACACACAAATACCGTGACTATGGTTGGTTTTTGGTCTAGTCCAAGTTACCACGTCATTAATACGTGTCCAAGGTTAATTGTGGCCAAGTTAATGCCCGAGTTGTGACTCCTTGATGTAATGCAAGCGTGGCCTAACCCGCCTTCAACTCGTGTGTTAATGACGACCACAATTAGCGAAGGTCATATGCTAAGGATAGGGTAACACCGTGTCGTTAAGCCCTAATGTGCAAGTCATTTTTAATCATCCTTAAGCCCATGGTCAAGGATTGCGACGCCTCATATCAAAATGAGGTCATGTCGGAATATCGGTGCGGCCTCCGGTGTAGCCTTCGAAAAAAAGTCTCGATCCCGACTGGGGCTTAATCATGATTAGGATGACCCGCGTATTGGGAACCTTGCGACGCACTAGACCCTAGGTTCATTTCTTTTTGTCGGTGGAAGCCGCGTGCCCTATAGGACCCTCGCCCGGGATAGTCCGTCCATGGGAGAGTGCAATACAGGTGAAAAACGAGGGATCTATAGGCGTAGCGACGGCCTCCACTGATCCAGGATTTAGAATAGTTGCGAAAAAGAAGAGGAATCTTTTCCAACCATTTACGATCAAATCAAGAAAGCTTTTTTAAGTAAACTTGAATGAATGAATAATTTCACATTGCATGAGCTTGCTCCGTTTTTGCTCCTTGCCTTTGATACATTACATTCGCTAACAAGTGTCGCCTCGTTGAGTCTTTGGATGGATCCCCGTTATCCTCCAAGACCTCTGTTAAATTTTGTCAAGTCTTTGGATGGATCCCCATTATCCTCCAAGACCTCCGTCAAAGTTTGGAAGGATCCCCGTTATCCTCCAAGACTTCCGTCAAATTTTGGAAGGATCCCCTTTATCCTCCAAGACCGCTCCATTAAATTTTGTTAAGTCTTTGGACGGATCCCTGTTATCCTCCAAGACTTCCGATAAGTGATTTTGTTAAGTCTTTGGACAGATCCCCGTTATCTTCCGAGACTTTCGTTAAAGAGATTTTGTTAAGTCCTTGGACGGATCCCCGTTATCTCCCAAGACTTTCGCTAAAGAGATTTCGTTAAGTCTTTGGACGAATCCCCCTTGTGATCCTCATCGAGATTTCCGTTAAAACCCTAGGCGTTATCCCCTAGGTACCCATTGAAAGTTCAGGTAAAACCCTAGGCCGTTGTCCCCCTAGGTCCCCGTTGCGATTCCCGTAAAACCCTAGGCCGTTGTCCCCTAGGTCCCCGTTGAGATTCCCGTAAAATCCTAGGCTATTGTCCCCTAGGTTCCACACTGTGATTCCCGTTAAAACCCTAGGCCGTTGCCTCCTAGGTCCCCATTGTTGAGATTCCTATTAAAACCCTAGGTCGTTGCCTCCTAGGTCCCCATCGTTGAGATGTTCGTTAAAACCCTAGGTCGTTCCCTCCTAGGTCCCCATCATTGAGATGTCCGTTAAAACCCTAGTCCGTTGCCTCCTAGGTCCCCATCGTTGAGATTCCTGTTAAAACCCTAGGCCGTTGCCTCCTAGGTCCCCATCGTTGAGATGTCCGTTAAAACCCTAGTCCGTTGCCTCCTAGGTCCCCATTGTTGAGATTCATGTTAAAACCCTAGGCCGTTGCCTCCTAGGTCCCCATTGTTGAGATTCCGTTAAAACCCTAGGCCGTTGCCTCCTAGGTCCCCCATTGTTGAGATCCCCGTTGCTGAAACCCTAGTCCGTTGTCTCCTAGGTCCCCTCGTGAAGCCTTTGGAAGACCTCCGAGACACCCGTCGATCTTCGGATGGATCCCAGAATTCCCGTGAAGTCCCTAGGCATAGTTTCCTAGGAGGTCGGTTTTAGTCCTTGGATGGATGGATCCCCGTTATCCTCCGACAAGTCAGTCATGTTTGTTTTAGAATTCTAAATCCGTTTGAACTACGGTGACCTGAGCCTCTCGTCGCGTGGGATCCCCTCTCTCGTGGTGAGGGGAACGTAGGCAACTTCGGCCCGGTCAATCCAAACAAAAAAATGTGAATCTTTCACCCAAAAGGAAAAATGTGTGTGTCTTCAAAAAAAAAAAGAAAAAGAAAAATGTGTGAGTCTTCTTACTCAAACAACAAAAAAGGTGTGAATGTCGATCCTCATTTTTAAAAAAATAGAGATCAAGTTTTCCTAAAATAAAAGAATCAAGTTTTTCCTAAAAAGGCTAATCCACTAACGAAGCGTTCCCCTCGAAACATGATGGTAATTTCACCTTGAGGTTTAAAATGCTAAAGTCCTTTGCGGTTTTGTCCACCGGAAACATCGACCAAGGAGCCCACATCCGAATTGGCACTCACATGAACAAGGAGGTCAAAAACAGATTGGATCACCGTCCACAAGAAAAGGCCCAAACCTCGAAAGACCGAAGGCAACTACCTCAATGGAGACCCGTGCCCTCACCGAATGCCATGCACGAGGTTATGCACCTCGAAAGGAAGTCACCAAAAGGAGATGGCCATAGACGGATCCGGCAATTACAACGCCGAGCCAAATGGAGGCCTCATGACATCTTTCCCGATGACACGGAACCCGAGTTCCCCGTGAAAGACATGGAATATTCCGCCGACTACCCCTCCAACAGTCAAAGAAGAAAATGGACCGTAACACTTCATAAGAGGCCATCCCTAAAAAAAAATAAAAAAAAATGAGTCTTCCAGCCTCGTAGGATCTAGATTCTCACCAAAGTCCGTCCCAGACTGTGTCTTTTATATTTTCGCAAGGGTCCGCACTCGGACATGTATGTACAAAGTTATCTCAATAAAAGAGTCATTTTCATTCTCTTCTCTCTAGACTTGAGACATTATTTGCAATATACATTTATTCTTGAAATTGCCTTGCTTGTTATTATCAATTCATTGCTACGTCCCTAAAATGATGAATTGACTTCTAAGCATACTAGTCAATGACGACTCATTAGAGACGAATGGACCAAACACAAATGAAAAATGATAAATGCAAACAATTAAACTTGATGTGAATGAATGTTGTGATCAATTGGAATGAAGAAACCATTAATGGCAAGCCTTCCCTCATACACATTCCCGATACACAATCCGATACACCTTTCCAAGACAAAATTCTTGATGCACGTCAAAGGCATCCCAAGACGATGAAGAGGAAAGGACGTTGTTGCTCAACCATCAAGGTTCAACCATGATCGCGTGTGCGCAACAAGCAAATGACTTCCCGAGTCTTCAAAGATGAAGCCGAAAGTGACAAAGGGGCTACAAATGACTCAATGTCCAAGATGGCAAGTTAGGGCTAATGTTCCCCCTCTCCGAAAAAAATAAAATAAAAAATGAATATGTGGAAAGAAGGAAAGGAAATGAGCATATGCAAAGAGGAAGTTTTCCTCAAAAGCTCATCCAAAAGGTTTACCCCCAAGGGTTCGCGAGAAAGGAAGTCTATACCAAAAGACGACCAAGAAAGGACTCATCCCAAAAGACCCGTTCAAAAGGAGTTCACACCAAAGAGGGTTCATCCTAAGCGGTCCGTCCCAAGAAGTCCACCACGAAGCAAAGTGATCTGCGTCAAAAGAGCAACAATGTCCTCCGAGATGACGCCAAAGGAAAGCCAACTTCAGCAAAACGGCCCATGGCCGAACTACGGCGACCTGAGCTCCTCAAAATGAGGGGAATGTAGGCAACCTTCGGGTCCGGTCACAGCATGAGAAGAACGGTCAAACCATGGCTTTCCCAAAGTAGCCAAACCTTTCCCCCTTGGTCCCATCAGTGACCAATTTACCAGACAAGGACCAATTCCCCACAAACACCTTTTGATCTTGCCATTGATCGAATCTTAATCTTAATTGATCACAACATTTATACATATTAAGGCTAATTGCTTGCTATAATCCTGACCTAATGACAAACATGGTCCATTCAAGCAATCCTTTGATGATGTTAACTAAGGCAAATTTTAAATGTCTCAACGAGTCTTCTTTTCTCCATCTTAGGAAAGAGCTAAACACTTGTATTCTGTCAAGCAAGGGCTTCCTCCCCTTTCATGATATATTGCTCAAAGAGCTCACCCGCATTGAGGGACTCTCTCCCGCCTAAATGAATGCCCCTGCATGTTTTCTCCAAAAAAACATCTTAAGTCCCCGTCCCATCAAGTCGGCTGGATGAATCATAAAAAAAAAGAGGCACCAAAAGAGTAGCCTAGCCCGCTAGGTTGAAAACCCATAAGGGAGACCTAGGCAAAAAACAGGGTGTGCCATAAAAGACGCAAAAAAGTAGCCCGCTAGGTTGAAAACCCGCAAAGGGCAGCCTAGGCAAAAGAAAGGGTGCGTCATGAAAAAGGGATGGGTTCCTTACCTCACTTCAAAGGTCATATTGGGGCTACGCCAACGCCAAAGGTCAAAAGATGACATTGGGGCTACCTCCATAAGTACATGGGGCTACGCCGACGCCAAAGGCCAAGAGATGACATTGGGGCTACCCCGACATCAGTAATGGCAAGGGAATGGAGCTCCCCCAATGACGACAAGGACATGGGGCTACCCCGACATTGACGATTGCAAGGATATGGGGCTACCCCAACATCAACGACGAAAGGGTCCTCTACTCCCGACCACTCCTAAAGAATGGATGGAACTCCCAAGGACTTTATGCATAATAAACCTCGTGGTTAAATTAAAATCAAAAATATGACTGACATGCTTCGTTAAAGATTTGCTTTGAGGAATGAATATTTTGAAAAAAAAAATGTGTTTGCTTGTCCCTTTTCAATTCGCATTGGGTGGTTGAGGGTGTATTTTAAAAGAAAAAAAATGTGTTTGTTGTCCCCTTACAAATTGCATTGGGCATTTGAGGGTATATTTTGTGAAAATAATGTTTTTCTCCTTTCAAATTGCATTGGGCATTTGAGGATGAGTTTTGTGAGCTTTTGCTTCAGCAGTCCTTAGTGGGACGTAAGACCAGTTTGCCTTGTCAAACTCCCCAAAGGTGGAGTTGACTCGAATGTTTTGACCCTTTTGAGACAATTCTAGGTCCCCTAAGTGACCCCTTGTAAAATAAAGTTTAGGTCCCCCGAGTGACCCCCTGTGACATAAAGCCTAGTGTGACCCCATGTGAGAAAAGATGTAGGTCCCCCGAGTGACCCTTTGAGATAAAATTAGGCGGTCCCTTAGAGACGTAAGCCCATTGACCTTTGATCCGTTGTTGCCTAGCATGAGCACAAACCCGGCCGTCCCTTGAGAGACGTAAGACCAGTTTTCCCGTCAAACTCCCCAAAGATGGAGTTGACCAAAACCTTGACTTAGAATAGTCATTTTGGGCTAGAGCCTTTGTCCCGGCAGTCCCTAAGTGACGTAAGCCCATAGGAGATAAGAAAACTTAGGTCCCCCGCGCGACCCGGAGAAAAATTAGGCGGTCCTAGACGTAAGCCCATGTTGACCCGGTTGACCAAGTGTGAGTCAAGCCCCTTCTGAGAACATTTAGGTCCTCCGAGTGACCCTTGTTGAAAAGGCTTAGGTCCTCCGAGTGACCCTTGTTGAAAAAGCTTAGGTCCTCCGAGTGACCCTTGTTTAAAAAACTTAGGTCCTCTGAGTGACCATTTTGAGAAAAGTCTAGGTCCCCCGCGTGACCCATTTTGAGAAAAGTCTAGGTCCCTCGCGTGACCCATTTTGAGAAAAGTCTAGGTCCCCCGAGCGACCCCTTTTTGCGATAAAATTTTGGTCCCCCGAGCGACCCTTTAAAGATAAAACTTAGGTCCCCCGAGTGACCATTTTGAGAAAAGTCTAGGTCCCACGCGTGACCCATTTTGAGAAAAGTCTAGGTCCCCCGCGTGACCCATTTTGAGAAAAGTCTAGGTCCCCCGAGCGACCCCTTTTTGAGATAAAATTTAGGTCCCCCGCGCGACCCTTTTGAGATAAAATTTAGGTCCCCCGAGCGACCCTTTTGAGATAAAATTTAGGTCCCCCCCGAGCGAACCTCTGAGACAAAAATTTGGACGTCCTCGACGTAAGCCCAGTTAAAATTTGGAAATTGAAATGGTCTTCTGGTTGATGCTTATCGTGGCCGTCCCTGACGTAAGCCCATTAGCTATGACTTAGAATAGTCGTTATAGGCTAGAGCCTTTGTCCCGGCAGTCCTTAGTGGGACGTAAGACCAGTTTACCTTTGTCAAACTCCCCAAAGGTAGAGTTGACTCGAATGTTTTGTCCCGGCAGTCCTTGGTAGGACGTAAGACCAGTATAGTCATTATAGGCTAGAGCCTTTGTCCCGGCCGTCCCTAGTGGAACGTAAGACCAGTTTTCCCGTTAAACTCCCCAAAGATGGAGTTGACATGACTCAAAATAGTCATTATAGGCTAGATCCTTCGCCACGGCAGTCCTTAGAGGGACGTAAGACCAGTTTTCCCGTCAAACTCCCTAAAGTTGGAGTTGACCCAAGTAAAACCTTGACTTAGAATAGTCATTATAGGCCGTCCCCGACATAAGCCCAGTAAAACCTTGACTTAGAATAGTCATTATAGGCCGTCCCCGACATAAGCCCAGTAAAACCTTGATTTAGAATAGTCATTATAGGCCGTCCTTGACATAAGCCCAGTAGAACTCTTTGACTAAGAATAGTCATTATCCCCGGCCGTCCCTCGTAAGTCCAACCATGTAGTCAACCCTCTCCCATAGACCCAAGTTGACCATGTCTTTGCATAAGTCAACCCTCTCCCATAGAGTCAAGTTGACCATGTCCCGGACGTCCTTCGTAAGTCCAACCATTTAGTCAACCCTCTCCCATAGAGTCAAGTTGACCATGTCCCGTGTAAGTCAACCCTCTCCAATAGAGTCAAGTTGACCATGCCCCCAGCAAGTCAACCCTCTCCAATAGAGCCAAGTTGACCATATCCCGCCCCATGAGTCATGCTTCCTTATAAGTCAACCCTCTCCCATAGAGCCAAGTTGACCATGTCCCGCCTCTGCCTCGCCTAGAGTCATGCTTCCTTGTCAATGTCCCGGTAAGTCAACCCTCTCCAATAGAGCCAAGTTGACCATGTCCCGCCTCTGCCTCGCCTAGAGTCACGCTTCCTCGTCCATGTCTCGGTAAGTCAACCCTCTCCGATAGATCCAAGTTGACCATATCCCGCCTCTGACCCCGAGAGTCACACTTCCTTATGTGAGTCAACCCTCTCCAATAGAGTCAAGTTGACTATATCCCGCCTCTGCCTTGCCTAGAGTCACGCTTCCTTGTCCCGTGTAAGTCAACCCTCTCCAATAGAGCCAAGTTGACCATGTCTCGTGTAAGTCAACCCTCTGCAATAGAGTCAAGTTGACCATGTCCCCAGCAAGTTAACCCTCTCCTATAGAGCCAAGTTGACCATTCCCCGCCTCTGACCCCGCGAGTCATGCTTCCTTATAAGTCAACCCTCTCCCATGGAGCCAAGTTGACCTTGTCCTGCCTCTGAACTCGTTGAGAGTCATGCTCGTCCCCTAGGAAAGGATGGTTGATATCCCCCTAGTCCTTAGGTTTGAGTAGCCTTCAAATCTCTCACCCCTCCCCAGAACTACGACCGGCTTGATTCCCCGCAAACGGGATACGTAGGAATCCTTTAAAGATAAGGGTCCAACCACTTGACCACCTCGGCCACCATCTCTCTTATCTTGGTAGTTCACCGGATCAGAATTCTTTTTTTATCGACAACCCCGCTTTCTTCAAAAGCGAGGTTGCCGAGGGGCTCTGTAAGTACCCCGATCCGGATTACTATCCTTAAATAATCAAATTGTGGAATTAAGGGGTAATTTGGGAATTAATTGGGTCATTATAGTGTTCAAGGGGTATTTTAGGCATTAACGAAATTATTTTGGAAAGGGAGGGACCTTGCGGTAATTTCCAGAAAACCAGGACCAGTGGTGAATTCCCCACAAAGCCCAAAAGGACTTTGTGGGAATTATCTGAAAATCGCCCAGGAGGAACGGTCGCACATCCATTGTGCGTTTTCTAAAAACGCACAAGACCAGCCGACAGCCTCACCACGTGTCCCCTCCTCATTCGCCCAAGCCGCCGCGCGTCAGCCTCCTCCCGGTGGCACGCGCCATGTCCCCTGCGTGACTCTCACGCGCCCGACAGCCCCCCACTTGCTGCGCTGTGATTGGTCAGTCACCCAGCCTTGTCTCCCTCCCCTCACAACCTCTGCGTGGCCTACTCTGATTGGCTTTCACCCCACTTTTGTCACCAACAATGCCAGCCTTCTATGGCCATTGGATCTTCCCCAAAAATCCTCAGATTTAATCTGAACCATTGGATTCCTCTCAGCCTATTTACATCCGAAAATGCCCAAAAATGATCCAATTTTAACCCAATTTGTGACCATTTTGTGACCAAACATGACCCATTTTAATGACCCATTTTATGAAATCTCATATGACTTGGATCCAAATACCCACATGATCCTAAAAGGCTTCATCTTGCACTTTTATGGTGCATTAAAATGATGAACTAAATGGAGATTGGATTTGTTATATTTAAAGTCTTAATCTTTGGTGTTGGCCTTCCATTTAAAGCCTTTATTTCAAATCATTCTTGTTTATCTTACTTGGATGATAAAGCCCCAATCTTTATCTATCCAAGTAATGATTTGTCCAAGAAATTCTTTTATTGTTAATCTTGTAATGACCATTTTACTTGGATGATGAAGTTGACCATCTTCATTCATCCAAGTAAATGGGTTATTTTATTTCTCCAATGATTGCTCCATCCATGGCCTTGGCTTCTATCTTGGTATGGACTTGAGGCATAGGATGATCAAGTTGTCCCTTTTGACTTTATGAATCTCTTCCATGATTAATTAAAGTCCGTCCCCAAGGATGCCCTTATTTTACTTGGGTGAACATTCTATTTTTGTCTCTTTAAAAATACTAAAAAAAAGAACAAAGGGCATTAATATGCCTACATTTTATCCCCAAAATCATTTTTTAAAATAAGATTGGTTTCTCCCATTTTTAAACACACACACACACACACCCTTGCACGTTTTGGTCAACAAACTTAGGGAGACTCGGTTTACCGAGGCACTTTGGGTGAACTTTGTCCAAGTTCTTCCCAAAGTCTAACGTGACCTCCGAACTCATTTTATCTAACCATTTTTCGTTAAGTTTGGGTTAAAAATTAAACTAACGTGGCGACTCCGTTGTTTGTGTGAAAACCACCCGTGTTTGGCATTTTGTCCTCGTGCGAACTTTGCTTGTTTCGCCCCGATGACGGGATCCTTACACCTTCCTGCTATGATAGGCCACATACACTTTGGCAATGTCATCACATTTGCCGACATGGACCTTCCACCATTTGGGTCCGACCATAATAAGCCCATCTATCTCAAAGTAAGAGTAAGAGGGAGACCAATTTAAAGGGTTTTGATCGACAGTGGTTCCGCACTCAACTTAATGCCTAGCCGAATCATAGGCATATTGGGGCTTAAAAATTCGGATTTGTAACCCTCTAGTCAAGTGATCCGAGGATACAACAGCATCGCCCGCACAATCATGGGCATGATAAGAGTGGACATTGAATTTGGGAGCATGGTTATGTCCGTCCCGTTTCAAGTACTCGATGTCCCCGCTTCATTCAATCTTCTTTTGGGCCGACCGTGGATAAATAGCTCCAATGCAGTCCCTTCCACTCTTCATCAATGTGTCAAGATCCAAAATGGGGATGAAATAGTGACAATTAGGGCCGAAAATATCACTATCCACAAGAATGGGGGACAACCTGTCCACCAAGTTCAACATGGGTTAGAAGACTCTACTCTCTCCGGCGTCTCAATCAACGCCATTGACAGATAAGGGGGAAATGCGACATGAATCCTCGGCAATCACAAAGTCCTCCGCATGATGAGAAGAATGAACTACTTCCCCGGTTTAGGCCTAGGGAGGTACCAACAAGGAAGAAAGAAACCCGTGGAGGTGCCTTTTGTCACAAACAAGTTTGGATTGGGATATGAGCCTTCTGAGGACGACATGAAATATGAGCAAGCTATCAAAAATGAGAAGGCCCGAGCTCGCAAAGAAGGTTGTCGCTATGAAATCCCCAATTTAAGACCCTATCGCAAAACATTGAACTGACTTTGCCTACCAAGGGGAAGATGTCCCATACATGATCTTTCCCGAACCATGGGTCAATAACAAGGGCATCAGAAAGCCCGGTCTCGAAGTCATTGTCGATTGTGAAATCAAGGAGCGTAGAGAAGAACCTACTCTGATGTCACCCCGAGAATGGTGGGGGGAAGAAAGTGACTTTCAAGACCAAGACAGAAATTACTGTGGGGAAAGAATTGACTGATCTAGCCTCCACGTACGAGGGACCTTCCATAATGGACGAATGCCAAGTCAATGCCATCTCCGACAACAATGACATGAGAAACGAGCCTATAAGTGAGATCAAACTAAGCTCCGAGCCGATCAACAACTGGTATTGACGAAGGGGCCCATAGTATCTGAGGAATTCTTGATAGAGAAAATGGGTTGCATTCCCCGCAAGGCGACGAAGGAAGACTTAATGACATTCACTTTCGAATCCAGAGTGTTTTCGACACCCTTACCCAAAAAGATATAGAGGCAATAGCTGAACATGTGTTCCCTTTATTTGCTAATGAAAATTTTTATCTTTCTGAGTACCCTGAGATTGCAAACATCATAAATGATGAATTAACTAATAATGAATTTAATGAACTAGTTAATGACGATTCAAACTATAATGAAATAGACCACGAAAATGAAACATACTTAACTGAATTAGCTCAACAGGTCCGTAGTCGTGGTGAAAATGGTCCAGGGGCTGATGAAGAATTGCATGTCGTTAATCTGGTTACCGACGAATATCCAAAGGAAACCAAGATAGGAAGCTTCTTCAAGGGGGAAAAGAAAGACAGATTGACTGCACTGCTCAGAGAATTCGTGGATGTTTTCGCATGGTCATACAAAGACATGCCGGGTTTAGACAGAAAGGTCGCTGAGCACAGGATACCGATCAGGGAGGACACTAAGACAGTCAAACAGAAGCTCAGAATGATCAAGCCCAAATGGACTCTACAAGTCAAAGAAGAGATAGAGAAGCTTCTCAGTGTGGGTTTCATCAAAGTCATCGAGTATCCGACTTGGCTAGCAAACGTTGTGAAAGTCAGAAAGGCTAATGGCAAGGTCCGTGTTTGTGTGGATTTCTGGGATTTGAATAAGGCTTCCCCAAAGGATTTCCCTTTACCCAACATCGACATCTTAGTCGATTCGACTGCTGCCTACGAGGTCCGCTCATTTGTGGATGGTTTTGCCGGGTATAATCAGATTCTTATGGCCGAGGAAGATCAACACAAGACTGCTTTCACCACACCGTGTGGCACTTTTTGCTATACGGTAATGTCGTTCGGACTAAAGAACACAGTGGTTACTTATCAAAGGGCCGTGACAGATTTGTTCCATGACATGATCCATAAAGAGATTGAAGTCTATGATGACATGATTATTCACTCGAAAGCTGTTGGATATTATTCCCTAGGCCTTTGAGAAAGGCCTATGCGTTATATCATAGTTTTGTTGTTATAGAGATAACAAACCCGATTATTATATCTTTTACATGTTTATTATAATGATCATTGACCCTAGCACTTATGAAGGGCTAGCATGAGTTTAATGGATAACCATATGATGATTATAGCGCATAGGATGCGGATTAAACATGTGGGTACATGTTGGAGAACAAGTACTGGAGAGACCCGTTATGAGATTTATGTCATGGTCAAATATCATAATTAAATCTCATAATATTTATATCATTTATCCTTAGACCTGAGATTATTATAGTCTTCCACATGATGAACATTATGTTTGACGTACTCAAACGCTACCCCTAACCGGGTGGTTATAAAGGCTACGATTGGCATAATCGGATTCTTGTAGGGAAGAATGATAAGTCAAGATAGGATTTGTTCCTCTCTCAAGAGAGATATCTGCTTGGCCACTCAAAGAGTGAGATTGATAATAGTGTACGGCCGTACCCAAATGAATTGAAGAGTTCAATGTTATTTGCTCATATCAATCTACTCGAGATCGAGAAAGCATTGGACAACATAAGTTGACGTGGACCATGACTTATTTCCAATATAATATCGCGTGACAAAGGGATTGTGATATGTTCTATAAGGTTACTTTGGACTTTTAAAGTTATACTAATTGGGTAGTCATAATGGCTTGTTAGAGTCCACTTATGACTTATGGGTTCTGACTGGTTCGGACTCGTTGCCAACATAGTATAATCCTATTGGGTCAAACATAATAGAACGGATTGGAAAGGCCAAAAACTGGGAAAAGATGAATAGCCACCGTACAGCTTGGTCACTGGCGTATGGCTGTGAGAGCCGTACGGCTCCCATCCCATAACTGTGCAGTTTGTTTGGTTTTCTTGTACGACAAGGAATCCCGATCCCAAACGGAATTAGGTCAGACCCTTATATATGATATACAGCCGGGTTTGACAGCCTCTAATGGTGATTTTGGAAATCACAAACAATTGTTTTAGAAACAATAAATTATAGAGAGGTAGGATTATTTATTTAATGATCCATGATCATCAAACTATAATAATCTAAGAGCAAAATAATTCCGACGAATAAATCGTTTCTTCATTAAGCCTTAGGTCTAGCAATCCAGATCAAGAAGGTGTTCTTGATATCCGTTCGACGTGTGGATACTGATAGAGGGTGTTTCCTTTAGCACCTTAAAGTCTGTGTTCATAGATGCGATCTTCAAGGGTTAGTTTCTTTCATCTTGTATTTAATTTAATCAACATGCATGGATCCGGGCTCTTGGGTGTTTGATTTATATGTTTAATTCCGCTGCGCATGATGCATAAAAACCCAACAAAAGGAACCGACGGTCAACACTTGATCGATCTCCGCAAGTTCTATGAAAGGCTTTGACAACACAAAATGAGGCTCAATCCCGCAAAGTGAATTTTTGGGGTCATACGAGGCAAAGTTCTTCGCTATATGGTCAGTGAGAGGGGAATCAAAGTCGATCCCTCAAAAATAAAGTTAATCATTGACATGCCTCCTCTGAAGACGCAGAAAGAAATCAAAGGCTTCATGGGCCGACTTCAATACATCAGTCGGTTTGTACACCAACTTACTTCAATGTGCGAGCCAATCTTTAAGTAACTCAAGAATAATATGGCTCTAGAATGGACCGACGCATGCCAAGAAGCCTTCGATCAAGTGAAACATTATTTGACATGCCCTCCAGTTTTGGTTCCGCATCATAAAGAGAAACCTCTCTTGCTCTATCTCACCGTAAATGATGAAGCCCTAGGGGATATGCCATTTACTTCGTTAGTCGCTGATTTCAAGGAGGCGAAAAGAACTACTCCACCTTGGAGAAGTCATATGCCGCATTAGTTTGGGTCACTCAAAAGCTCAAACACTACATGGAAGCCTTTCAAATCAGGTTAGTAGCAAAGGTGGATCCGCTCCGCTACATCTTCGAGAAGCCTTTCATGTCAACAAGGATAGCCAAGTGGTATTTCATTCTCGCCAATTATGATATCACTTACGTCACACTCAAATCCATCAAGGGGAAAGTGTTCAGTGATCAGCTTGCCAAATTTCCGTGTGACAAAGTGAAGGGGGAAGACTTACAATTTCCTGACGAAGACTTAATTTTCACCACAACCGAGGAAAACAAGTGGCAACTTTTTTCTGACGGGGCAGCCAATAAGCACGGTTACGGGATAAGAATGTTGCTTGTCGATCCAAAGGACATCTATACTCCAATTGCAATCCGCCTCGAATTCAAAGCCACCAACAATATTTCCGAATATGAAGCGTGTATAGCGGGGCTAGAAGCGGCCCTAGAAAGAAACGTCATAGAATTAGAAGTGTTTGGTGATTCTCTGCTCATCATCAATCAAACGTCTGGAAAATGGAAAATTCAAGACCCGACCCTTCAACAATATGGTTAACACCTCGAAGAGTTGGTCGAACAATTCCAAGATGTCACGTTCAATTATTTGCCAAGAGACAAGAACCGCTTTGCCGACGCATTGGCCACCATAGCCTCGCTAGTCGAAATGCCCAAAGGTAAAATGGTGAAGCCCTTCAAAATTTTGAGAAGGACTAGTCCGGCATATTGCATGAGCATTGAGATCAACGAAGCCCAAGTAAGCCCTCCGTGGTACACTGACGTCATTAATTTCCTCAAAGACGGCACTTTCCCCGAAAGTAGCAATAAGAAAGCTCAAGTAGCATTACAAAAGCTGGCATCGAGATATGTGCTGATTGGGAACTGAGTTTACAAAATACACTATGAAGGGATCAATCTCTTGTGTGCTAATGAGACAGAAGCTCAAAAGATAATGCATGAAGTCCACGAAGGCGAATGTGGACCCCACATGAATGGGAACCGAGTTTACAAAAGACACTATGAAGGGATCAATCTCTTGGATGGCGATCAACTACCAAAGGAGGTCAACCTAGACAAACTCAAGAAGTTCTACGCTTGACAAATGAAGACCACTAAAAAAAATAGCTCGCTAGGTTGAAAACCCGTAAGGGCGGCCTAGGCAAAAATTAGAGCAAAGTGCAAAAAAGAAGCCCGCTAGATTGAAAACCCGCAAGGCGGTCTAGGCAAAAAACAGGGTGCACACACAAAAAAAATGGTCTTCATTTGTTTGAACTACGAAGACATGAGCCTCCCAAAAACTGGAGGAATGTAGGTAACCTTCGGGTGCAGTCTAAAACAATCATTTTTACCCAATCATTTCATTAACGAGATGAAATTTTATTCATTTCTTGGAACATTTTCATTAATACATATAGAACTGTTGAGCAATAAAAGACATAAAAACATTAAAATCCTAACAAGTGGTCTATTTAATTGCAATCTCGATGTACTAGGAAAAATCTAATTTCTTCTTAGCCTTCAAAGGGAGACTCGAACGGCTCTCAATCCTACTTCTCTTGGGCGGCCTAGGATCACTGAGACGGACCATGGCCTTCTCCACAGCAAGACGTCTCCGAGCATAGAAGTCATCTAAACGAGTGCCGAAAGGGTCAACCAAAATATTGTTCAAATCAGCGGCAGGTTCCTTGTATCTCAAAGCACTGCTAGGCTCAAAATTCTTCCGTAGCAACTCAACCCGCAGAGTGTCAACCCAAGCAATACCGCGGTAGAGGGTACCAAACAGATAATCCAAGTAACTCTTAGGAAGGAAAATGCTACCCCAGTAGGGAGGAACAGAGGTCCACCGATGGCGATCATCTCCCCAAGCCAACTGAAGCTCCCTCGAAAAGTTCGAGCCCATGTATAAAACTGGACGAAACACTCAACTCCTTGGAAAAGGGACTATCTGTTGACGACCAAACTGTCTCAAAACCCGCTCCAGCTGATAAAATGAAGAATCTCTGAGACCAGGAAGGACCACGTGCTTAAAACCTAAGGTCCATTCCACGAAATGACGAGTGCCCTAATAAGGGGGACACCACTTAATGTCGGTTGATAATCGAGACGCAAAGAATTTTTTCTAACCATCCTCAGATAAGCCTCAAATCAGCAGTTTTCTCCTATGAATGGCAAAAGGAGAAAGATCACCGTCCAAAGAATAAATTCTGAAGTTCTCTCGAAGCCATATGGTCACAAGTAAGGGGCTTCCCCATCGCATCTCACCCGTCCGGTGCAACTCGTCCAAACCATGCAAGGTTTCCTCCACTAAAAGAGGGATTATACTGAACTGCTGCCACTCTGCCTGCAAACAATCTCAACCAGCTGTGCATCCGCGGTACCGAGATGCGTAATGAACAAAACCTCGCTAAAAAGACAAACTGCCAAGGCAGTCCTCTTAAAAGACTAGATCGTTGTGTCCTTCGAGTGCAAGCTGAATAACATCGGCAACTCAGTTATGTCAACCACATTACAGTGCAACATTCCCTTTACATCTTCGATAGGGAGGTTCAGCAAATCGGACCAAGAATCAATCACACCCCGATGATACTTAGGGACGGCAATTTGACCCGCCAGTGGCATGCCAAGAATGGCACTAAAATCATCGATAGTCGCGACCATTTCATTCGCCGAAAAGTTAAAAGTGTGACTGCCGCAATCCCAAAAAGCTGCAGCGGCCTTCAACAAATCTCAATCTGGCTTCAAAGTCCGCAACGTAAAACGAATGCGAAATCCAAAATACTTGACAAAGGCCTTCTTGGGATGAGTCTTAAACGAGTACACAAAGGTCGACAAGTCCTTCTCGTAGTCACCGACGATTTTTGTATCAAGGGTGAAAAGGTTTGAAACCATTGAAAATATGGGTTATGAGCAACATCAAGCAAGAAAATGGTGTTCAAGTATGGCAGAAAATAGCTGTTAGGTGAATGGTCTCGAGCAGGGGCTGATATTATAGCTGTTAGGGATCTTTTGTCAAGCAAATGTCAAGCCTCAAAATCAGCTTCCCAAAAGCGAACGCCTTCCACCACTCACATGGGAAGTGCGCGCATTCCACCACCTCAATCGGAGGTGCTCGCATCTTACTTCAGAAATTCCTCAATAGGCCCTTTTCAAAAAAGGAAACCACGCAGAAAAGAAGTTCAAACATTCCTAGAATCAGCCGGATCATGACAAAAGCTCTGCCCTCGGACACACATTTGGGCACACATTAATTTGTTCCGCACCTAAGGCATGTCTGAATTAAAATAAGATAGAAACTCCCACTAAACTTAAAGTAGGATGTGTCTTTCTTTTCTGTCAAGGCCAATCGAGGCATTCTCTCAAAAGGGGAAGAATTTGTGGTCCGCAGTCAACTGTGCCCGCACCTCACAAAGGTCAACAGCAAGCTTCAATCAAAGATCGGTCAAGGTGAACCAAACAATCACCACACTTTCCACAAAGCAAGCACAACATGATGAGTTCGCTCAACGAACTCCAACTCAATTCCAGTCCGCTCAACGGACTATAAACCGGCAAACGGATTCAGTCAGTTCGCTCAACGGACTTTAAACCGGCAAACGGATTCAGCCAGTCCGCTCAATGGACTTTAAACCAGCAAACGGATTCGCCAAACGGATTCATCTGGTCCGCTCAATGGAATATAAACAGGTAAACAGATTCAGCCAGTCCGCTCAACGGACTATAAATCGGCAAATGGATTCGCCAAACGGATTCAGCCAGTCTGCTCAACAGACTCTAAACAGGCATAACGGTTCCGCTAAACGGCTCCAGTCCCAGTCTGCCAACCAGACTCTAAACCTTGGCCATAGTGGGTCGTCTCATACCATCGTATATCTTCCATCAATAAAATCCGTTCACACAGGGAGCGCACCTCTATTTCAAATTCCTGCCTTTATCGAGTCTTTGATTTTCCTTGGCGATGTCCTTGGCGGATGTCTTTCTTTCATCGGCACGTTTTGCTTCGTAATCCACGCCGCCGAGGGCTCTGTAGACACCCCACCTTGGATCACTCACCCCGATTGCACATTTGATTTTATCTTTCTTCTTGTTTTAAATGTTTTTCGTTAGTTCTCGTTACTTACGTTAAGTTCCTGACTGATTCTGTTAAGTTTAAGGGTTAAATTGAATAACAGTTCTTACTTTTCACTCCATTCTGTCAAAATTTCCTTTTCAGAGTCGGGCGCCTCTGCTCTTTGCGGTCAGACGCGTGCGCCTTCAGCCTTAAAGGCCAGAGGCACGCGCTTCTGGGCATCAGTTACAGATTCTGTAACGACCCCAAAATCCGTCCCTATTTATTTTATATTTTCGGGATTTTAATTTGACATTATGTGTGCATTTTATGTGTTGCATCACATTTTATACTTGCACATATTGTTTGATTTATTGTGTTATTTATTTAGTTAGTAGTAATAATGGTTAAAGGAGTTAATTGAATAAGTGGAAACTTTAGGGTTCAAAGTGTAACTTTAAAGTTTGGGGGTTTAGTTGTTAAAAAATGAAAGTAGAAGGGCCTAGGTGAAAAGTGGAAATATATCAAAGCATACTTATCCTCACTTCTCTCCCTCTCTGCGTTGGATACATACATAAAATTAATACTTTTCCTTTTACTCTCTCTGTTCTGCGTAGAAGAAAGAAAAAGGTAAGTTCAACCTATTTCGATTTATTTCTTTTAATTTACTTATCCGTTTTAAAATCTAATTATATAAAAATGATCAGGGCATTGAGTAGGTCATTTCTACCCGAACAAAACATATTTCTGCGATACTTTTTCCGGAAATGGGTAAGTTACTAATTCCCCTTAAATAGTAAAATGGTCATATATTTGCTATATGTGTGATATGTGGTGAAATTATTGTGAAAAGAATTTATTTGTGATACTTGTTTATTTGGGACAAAGGTGTTGTGGATATGGCCCTCCACTACCCAAGCAAACCCACAAGAACAATAAGAGCACACAAACAAAGCACAAGAAATCAAAGCAAAAAAGGACACAGAAATTGTTTACCCAGTTCGTCAATATGTTTGACTACGTCTGGGGGCACTACCAAGCCAGGATCTTGCACTATAATATGTTAAATCTGAGTTACAAAAAGTTTGGGGGCGGAACATTGCTTAAATATAAGCCCTGGAATAAGATCTAAACCTAAACAAATAAGGAGTCCCGAATTCCCGTCAGCGGACCAGGCGCCCGCCTGGCCTACCCCAGGCACCCGCTCGATGTGGATTTTCCGAAGTCCCAACCTTCTGCCCAAATAAGCGCCCGCCTGCTAGGTCCCGAGCGCCCGCTCGCTCCTCCGCCTGGAATTCTTCCTTTTGTTCCTTTGAGGATCTCTACTCCAACAATCTCCCACCTAGAGATCAACCGCATATACAAGCCCCGTATCCGTCTTCAACTCATCATTGGTGTCTTCCTAGTGCTCACCTTGATCATGGTAGTGCCTTCCTCCTCTCCTATTCTCTAAGCCCAATTGAAGCTTTACATAGCTTCAACTTTTCAAGGTTTACCACCTTGGTCAACATGTCAGCCGGGTTCTCCGATCCCAAAATCTTCTCCAGCCTTAAGATCTTCCTCTCCAAGAGATGCCTGATGTAATGAAACCTCAGTTCAATGTGCTTCGTCCTAGAATGAAACGCTGGATTCCTAGCCAAATGAATTGCACTCTGACTGTCACTGTAGAGAGCATTACCACTTCGCGTCTTCCCAAGTTCACCCAAGAAGTTCTGCAACCATACCATCTCTTTACTTGCCTCTGTTACTGCCACATATTCTGCTTCCGTAGTTGACTGAGCCACGATCTTCTGCAATTTAGAAGCCCAGGAGATATCCGTACCACCCAATGTGAAAACATAACCCGTAGTACTTCTCCTCTTGTCTAGATCACTTGATGCCAAATCCGCATCCACATAACCCTCTAACACGACTTCCTTGCTTGAGAAACATAGAGCCTTACCAGCAGTACCCTTTAAGTAATGCAGGATCCATTTAACCGCTTCCCAATGTTGCTTCCCTGGATTGCCCATGTACCGGCTGACTACTCCTACCGCATGTGCAATGTCTGGCCTTGTACACACCATTGCATACATTATACTCCCCACTGCCGAAGCATATGGAGTCTTCTCCATCTTGTCACGCTCCTCCTTGCCCTTAGGTGAGTCCTTCTCGGATAGCTTGAAGTGCATACCCGTGGTGTCCCTGTTGGCTTCGCCTCTTCCGTGCAAAACCTTGTCAAGACTTTCTCAACGTATTCCGCTTGTGAAAGAACCAACTTACCCAACTCCCTATTCCGGTCAATCCGCATGCCCAAGATTTTTCTGGCCTCCCCCAAATTCTTCATCTCGAACCGTTCTGACAACTGAGCCTTCAATCTGTTTACCTCTCTAACGCTAGAGCCCGCTATTAGCATGTCATCCACATATAACAGCAAGATTATGTACCCATTGTCCGTGTTCTTGAAGTAGCAACAATGATCCGCCTCACATCTGACAAAGTTAATGTCATGCATGAATCCATCGAACTTCCTTTACCACTGCCTAGGAGCTTGTTTAAGGCCATACAAGCTCTTAGTCAACCTGCAAACCAGTTCCTCGCTACCCTTAGACAAGTAACCCTCTGGTTGTACCATGTAAATTTCTTCCTCCAAATCACCATGAAGAAAGGCCGTCTTTACATCCATCTGTTCCAGCAACAAGTTATCCGCCACTACTATCCCCAGAACCATTCTGATAGTGGTCATCTTCACAACAGGAGTGAATACCTCGGTGTAGTCAATACCATACTTTTGCTGAAACCCTTTTACAACCAACCTTGCCTTGTAACGCTTACTGCCGTTTGCTTCCTCCTTAATCCTGTAAACCCACTTGTTATGCAATGCCTTCTTCCCCTTAGGCAGCTTAATCAACTCCCAAGTTTTGTTGGCCTTCAATGTGTCCATCTCATCATCCATCGCAGCTTTCCACTTATCACGAAGTGCACTACGAACAGCCTCCGCATAACATTCCGGTTCACCACTATCTGTCAACAACAAATAGTAATTTGAAGGAGTATACCTGTCAGGTGATCCACGCAACCTGCTGGATCTACGCAGCGGAATATCCGATTCCGGAGTATGTGGTTCATCTTCAGTGACCCCCTGACCTTGGTCATCATGAACCGTCCTGCTCCCACCCGAGTCTGGAATATCCACCTCTACAACCTCCGGTTCCAAACTAATATCATCAGATGCCCCCTTTCTGTCCTTGTACAATACCTGTTCATTGAATACCACATCTCGACTACGAATAATTTTATGGTTTTGGTCATCCCAAAACTTATACCCGAAGTCATCCCCACCATACCCAATAAACGTACATTTTACAGATTTTGCATCTAACTTAGTTCTATCAGCAGAATCAATATGAACATATGAAACGCAGCCAAATATGCGAAGAAAGGACAGATTTACCTGCTTGCCACTCCATGCTTCCTCTGGAATTCCATTCCCCAATGGTACCGATGGTCCCCTATTAATCAAGAAAGCAGCCGTGTCAATTGCATATGCCCAGAACGTCTTCGGAAGTCCACACTTCAACCTCATACTTCTAGCCCGCTCGTTCAATGTCCTGTTTATCCTCTCTGCAACCCCTTTGTGTTGTGGTGTGCCCTTTGGAGTCTTCTCCATGCGAATGCCATTCGCTGCACAATATTCCTTGAACTCCCCGAGCTCATACTCCCCTCCGTTATCTGATCTCAAGCACTTAAGCTTAAGTCCCGTCTGATTCTCCACCAAGGCCCTCCATTTCTTAAACACCTCGAATGCCTCATCTTTGTGTTTCAAGAAGTAAACCCAGACCTTCCTTGTTGAATCATCAATGAAGGTCATGTAATATGACGCACCACCCAGAGAAGTTACCGGAGATGGTCCCCACAAATCCGTGTGAAGCAGTTCTAACTTTGCTTCCCTCAAAGCCCTACCTGTCCTCGAGAAATTACTTCTCACCTGTTTGCCAAACACACAATCTTCGCAAATCCCCACGTCGACTGTCTTCAAACCCGGTAGTAGTCCCTTTGAACAAAGTACCTTCATCCCCTTCTCACTCATGTGACCCAATCGACAGTGCCACAAATCAGTATCACCCTTGGCTGACGCCACCGCGATACTATCCTTGGTGTTATTCGCCAAATACATTGTCCCCTCCTTATCACCCCGAGAGATCTCACGATCCTCCTTGGTAATAACCCAGTTCCTGCAGCCGAATGTTACCTTGTAACCTTCTTCGTCCAACTGCCCAACTGATAATAGGTTCTTTTTCAAACCCGGAATGTGCCTGACCCCGTTCAGATGTAAGACCTTCCCGTCCAATGCTCCTATTCTGACATCCCCCTTCCCCTTGATTTCCAAAGGCTCGCCATCCGCCAGATAGACCTTACCGAAATCACCGGAAGTATAATTTTCCATCTCTTCTGCATGCCCGCAAGAGTGGAATGATGCTCCCGAATCCAGCACCCATGATTCTAGTGCACTACTAGCACTCAGAACCAGTACATCATCACCTTCGACTGTCACATTCACCGAATTGCCCCCACGATTGGGACAATCCTTCTTGTAGTGTCCTAACTCCTTGCAATGATAACACTGCACCGATCCTTTCGCAACCCTTGGTTTATCTCTGATCTCCACGGCCTTTCCCTTACCACACCCACCACGTTATCCCTAGATTCAGTTCTCCCTTGTTTGCTAGTACCCGGCCTTCCCCTGCTAGTAGTAGCTAAGGCCGATCCCGAAGCAGTCGATGTCCCCAACTTCTTCATGCGATTTTCCTTGCCCAAGAGAAAGTCTTTAACATCAACATACTTCAATTTGTTTTTACCTGCTGAAGCATTGATCACTGTCATCGTCCCGCTCCAACTTCCTGGTAAAAACGCTAGCAACAAGCAGGCATGAACCTCATCATCAAACGTAATCTCCAACGCAGTCAATGAGTCTATAACATCCATAAACTCATCGATGTGTTTAGCCAAGGATCCTCCCTCTTGCATCTTGAGACTACCCATCTTGCGTATCAAATCAACCTTGTTTGCAGCAGATGGAGTTTCAAATCTCTCAGTAAGATAATCTAATAGCTCTTTGGTGGTCTTCGCCTTCTTGGTAGTCTTCGCGATCCACTTTGACAAAGTAGATCTAACCACCCCTAGGGCCTTCCGATCCATGAGATCCCAATCTTCTTGCTTTTCTCCTTCCGGTTTGACACCCTTTAGAGGCTTATAGAGATCTTTGTTGTACAAGAGATCCTCTATTTGCATCCTCCAAAATCCGTAGTCAGAACCATCAAATTTCTCAACCGCCTGTTTGTCCTTGCCCATTGTTGATTGCTTGACAACACCCAATCGCTTGATAAACCAATCTTACGATTAAACCCTGATCTCCAACCAGAGCTCTTGATACCAGATGTTGTGGATATGGCCCTCCACTACCCAAGCAAACCCACAAGAACAATAAGAGCACACAAACAAAGCACAAGAAATCAAAGCAAAAAAGGACACAGAAATTGTTTACCCAGTTCGTCAATATGTTTGACTACGTCTGGGGGCACTACCAAGCCAGGATCTGGCACTATAATATGTTAAATCTGAGTTACAAAAAGTTTGGGGGCGGAACATTGCTTAAATATAAGCCCTGGAATAAGATCTAAACCTAAACAAATAAGGAGTCCCGAATTCCCGTCAGCGGACCAGGCGCCCGCCTGGCCTACCCCAGGCGCCCGCTCGATGTGGATTTTCCGAAGTCCCAACCTTCTGTCCAAATAAGCGCCCGCCTGCTAGGTCCCGAGCGCCCGCTCGCTCCTCCGCCTGGAATTCTTCCTTTTGTTCCTTTGAGGATCTCTACTCCAACAAAATGGAGTATAATTATACAGGGTAAGTGACTTGGTTTGTATGCAAGGATGTATATGGTGCATGTTTATATACCTGAGAATGTTAGTATAAGAGTTTGAAAGTATACTCCTACTCGTGGGACGGTAAAATATTAACTTGAGTTAAATGTTAAATAAGTATATTATAAAAATTATACTATTATTCGTGGGACGGGAGTTGAGTTTTCTTGTCTTTAAATGTTAGGATGGAAGTATATATAGGTACTCCTAAGATTTAGAATGAAAGGAGTGAAAATCGGACCCCAAAACAGGGAGTTTGAATGTGTGCGGCCGAACATTTTATAAAATTATCCGTTTTACGTTCAATCTTCCGGAGTCTATAACTTCTTCGTCCGGACTCCGTTTTGGACGTGTAAACTATCGTTGGAAAGCTCTTTTCGAGTAATATGAAATGGTTCTATTGGCGGCATGGTTCAAGATCATAATGGTTGTCTTTTTGTTGAGGTTTAAGATCAAGGTGTAGTCTAGGTTCCGTAGTACTATTCTAGTTGACTTAGTTGGGCACCGTGGAACACTCTAGTGTTTGTTAATAGTTCCTTTGTGAACAAATGAGTTGGGATGTGGAATTTAACTAAGTATTAAATGGGTATTATGGAACATCCTTTTGATGTGTTTTGGATTAATTGTGAATGGGTGCAAGCTTGTGAGGTGACTTAATGTCATTAATAAAGGATTGTGTTGTGACCTAATGTCAATGTTGTGAACTCTTTTATGAGTAACGTGTTTGCATCTTTTGAAGTGTTTGGCTTGGTTCCTTATTTTATAATCATTGCCCTGGTTGTTGTTGTTTAGCAAGTATTTAATACTGTCCTCTCATGTAAAGTCCAGCTGGTCTTGTGTTGTTGAGTCGGGCAGTGGGAAAATTATAGGGGTACAAGTTAAGTTCCCTATAAGGTTTTCCATTGGTACCTTGAGTCAGGCAGTGGAAGAGTTATAGTGGCACACAAGCCAAGTTCACTATAAGGTTGTCCACTGGTACCTTTATCCTCAGTCCAGATTGGCCTTGGATGGGATGAACTCGCTCCCTTGCGTGAGTATTTAGGGGTATGAGTTTGTGTCATTTTCACCCGCTATTGTTGTTGTTGTGTTATATGGTTCCGGAACCTGCTTCAGCTATTGATGATGCCCCGTTGTTACTTTGGTTCTATTGGTTATGGTTTCGTTTTCGGGAGCCCGGCTTCAGCTATTTATGCTGCTCAGATGGTTTTCTCAACTGGTTTTCTCAGATGGTATTCTCAGATGGTTATGTTACTTCGGTAAACCTTGGCTTGGTATTCTCGTAGGAGTGTTTACTCCTACACTATGTGTTGTATGATGAGTTGGTCGTTATTTGCAACCTGTATGGGATGGTTGGCGATAGGGAGCCTCTCATGTTATGTGCTATATGCTATATGATTAGTTGTTGATATTGTTTCTTTATGATTATCATATCAGCATGTAACGTAGTTGCATTTTAGTAGCTTACTGAGATTCATTCTCACCCCTTATTTGTTTACTGTTTTAGATAAAAGCAAGTCCAGGGGATAGGACACTTTGGCACGGGAGGACGTTGAAAGTGGTAAGAGTTGGGTTATGTTTTGTCAAGGTTACATTACATAAATGTATAATCTTTTGGGTAGAGTTTCCTTGACTTCATCGTCTTGTAACACCTATATTTTTGATAATGTTGGTGTGAGTACATTTGTATAAAGGTTTGTAAGCCTTCGGGCTAAATAGTTTCGTTTGTGAAAGTTTGTTTGAAAGTCAGTGGAAGTCTTTGAACTTTAAGTGTGGATTTGTTAAACTTTATGAAAGTATATTTCAAAAAAAATTCTAAAGGTGTTTTATAACGTCTTCCAATCGTGTCCCGAGCATGGGGCCAAGTAGGACCACGGGTATGGGGCACGACAGTTGGTATCAGAGTCTGGTTGTAGATGGTCTAGAATGACTAAATGACCTAGCAGGGTAGTAGAGTATAGTGTGAGTAACGTTGAGTGTTCTATGCAGGTATTCATTCAAAATGGTTGGGACAGAAGGAGATAATTCTGGGCCATCAGGGCAAGAAAAGGCAAGAGAAGAGGCTCGAATAATGTTCCAAGGTATGTTTGAGGCTGCAATGAAAATAATTAATGATCAGAAGCAAGAGAGGGAACAGGCACCACCAAGAGATGGGTTGGCACAGTTCCTGAAGATGAAACCAATGGGATATGATGGAGAGCCTGGTGTATCTAAGACAGAAAGGTGGATTGAATCAATGGAAAAGATCTTTGATGCTATGAGATGTTCTGAGGAAGATCAAGTCAGGTTTGCTACTTATAAACTGAATGGAGCTGCCGAGCATTGGTGGAAGGCTTTGAAAACTAAATGGGATGAGACTCATGTACCCTATACTTGGGAGAATTTTCTGGGAAAGTTTAAAGAACACTTCATTCCCCGGGTAGATCAAGACAGTAAGGAAATGGAGTTTCTTAACTTGGAGCAAGGTTCTATGTCAGTGTCTTAGTATTAAACTAAATTTTCAGAGTTGTCCAGGTATTGTACTCATTTAGTGGCAACTGAGGAGAGAAAGGCTACGAGGTTTGTGAAGGGATTGAGAACTGCGATTAGAACTCAACTAGTATCCCACAAGTTGCAAGATTTTCAAGATGCAGTTGATCGAGCCTACCAATTGGAGCATGATATTGAGGAACACAAGAAGAAAATGGAGTTGTTAAGTGTAGGGAGGCAAGGTAGGCAACAACAACAACAACGTGATGATAATTGAGGAAATCAAGGTGGATCTTCACAATTCAAAGGGTCTTCTCAAGGACAGTCAAGTGATAGAAATCAAAGTAACACTTCAGGGAGTCAGAACAGAGGAGTCTGTAATTATTGTCATAAAGAAGGGCATTCAGAAAAAAGATATTGGAAGAAGCAGGGCAAATGTTTGAATTGTGGACAGTTGGGTCATTTTCAAAAGGATTGCCCTAGATTTAGAGTACAGGCATCGGGAAGTGCAGTTGGGTCTTCTCAGGGCCAGAAGAGGAATTCTTCAGGAAAGCCTAAGGTGCAGGGTCATGTCTTTGCCATTACTCAACAACAGGCTTCAGATTCCTCTAATGCGATAGGAGGTATTATTTTTGTGTCTAGTTTGAAAGAACGTACACTTATAGACCCTGGTTCATCGCATTCTTATGTGTTTGTGCATTTTGCTTCTCGATTGCATTTGTCTTCTGAATCTCTACCTTATGTGTTAGATGTGTCTACTCCTATAGGGGAGTGTTTGGTGACCAATGAGGTGTTGCATTCTTATGATGTGCGTATACGTGAGCATGTTTTACCTGCTGATTTAGTTATCTTACCATTATAAGATTTTGATATTATCTTAGGTATAGATTGTTTGGGTAAATATCATGCATCTGTTGATTGTGCTGAAAAGGTGGTTACATTTTCTATCCCTGATGTTCTTAAATTTACTTTTGAAACTGTTCCTTGGGGTAGAGAGAATTATTTCTTATGTGAAGGCTAGGAGGTTATTGAAATGTGGTTGTGCGGGATTCTTGGTCAGTGTTCTTGATACTACTAAAGAGTTGCCTGAAATAGAGGATATGCCTATTGTCAAAGAATTTCCTGATGTGTTTTCTACTGAGTACTCTATGACTCCTGACCGGGAAATCAAGTTATGTATTGACTTACTTCCAGGTACAGCTCCTATATCTGAGGCACCTTACAGAATGGCTCTAGTTGTTTTAATGGATATGATGAATCGGGTTTTCAAACCTTATCTTGATACCTTTGTGGTTGTCTTTATCGGTAATATCCTTGTTTATTCTAAATCTTGAGAGGAACATGAACAATATTTGCGAATGGTTTTGTCTGGGCTCCGAGGGAAGCAGTTATTTGCGAAGTTTTCTGGGTTTAACGGAGTATTATCGAAGATTTATTGAGGGGTTTTTCAAGATTGCTACACCATTCACTCAGTGGACTTAAAAGACTGTACCATATATGTGGGATGAAAAATGTCAAGTCAGTTTTGAGGAATTAAAGAAGAGATTTACCACTGTACTGATTCTTGCGTTACCTAATGGGAATGATGGTTATTTACATTGATGCTTCGAGGAAGTCAACTTCTTGTGAACAGAACTATCCGACCCATGACATGGAACTTGTTGCGATTGTTTTTGCGTTACATAAGTGGAAACATTATCTTTATGAAACAAAGTTTGAGATTTTTACAAATCGACAGCGTAGATGAATGGAACTTTTGAAGGATTATGATTGCACCATCTCTTATTATCTGGGCAAGGCAAACATGGTTGTAGATACTATTAGTCAGAAATCTTACATAGTTTCGAGGATGGTCCGAGGGTAGAAGATGTCAGAGGATGTACGGGATTGGTGTCTACATGAATTGAGACATGGGGTGATAATTGCGAATATTCGGGATTTGCTAACCTTAATTCAACGGATAAAAGATGCTCAACAGAATGACCTCGTGTTGAGAAAGATAGTGGATAAACCAAAGATAGAAAAGTTGAAGATATTTCTTTTAGTCTTGAAGGAGTATTAACTTATAGAGGGCAGTTATGTGTACCAACATTGATGGAATTAAACGTCAAATTCTTGATGAGGATTACGAGTTCAAGTATATTACTTACCCCGAGAGTACCAAGATGTATCCTAATTTGAAGCGGCATTTCTAGTGGAATAATATGAAATGGGGAATAGTGGATTACGTATCAAGTGTTTGATTTATCAACAGGTTAAAGCTGAACATCAAAGACTCGAAAGTCTACTTCAACCTCTAAAGATACTTGAATGGAAATACCTTTGGTTATTTGATTCGTGTGGTAAGTAACCCTAAAATTCGGGACGAATTTTCTTTAAGGGGGAGTGATTGTAACGACCCCAAAATCCGTCCCTATTTATTTTATATTTTCGGGATTTTAATTTGACATTATGTGTGCATTTTATGTGTTGCATCACATTTTATGACTTGCACATATTGTTTGATTTATTGTGTTATTTATTTAGTTAGTAGTAATAATTGTTAAAGGAGTTAATTGAATAAGTGGAAACTTTAGGGTTCAAAGTGTAACTTTAAAGTTTGGGGGTTTAGTTGTTAAAAAATGAAAGTAGAAGGGCCTAGGTGAAAAGTGGAAATATCAAAGCATACTTATCCTCACTTCTCTCCCTCTCTGCGTTGGATACATACATAAAATTCATACTTTTCCTTTTACTCTCTCTGTTCTGCGTAGAAGAAAGAAAAAGGTAAGTTCAACCTATTTCGATTTATTTCTTTTAATTTACTTATCCGTTTTAAAATATAATTATATAAAAATGATCAGGGCGTTGAGTAGGTCATTTCTACCCGAACAAAACATATTTCTGCGATACTTTTTCCGGAAATAGGTAAGTTACTAATTCCCCTTAAATAGTAAAATGGTCATATATTTGCTATATGTGTGATATGTGGTGAAATTATTGTGAAAAGAATTTATTTGTGATACTTGTTTATTTGGGACAAAGGGAGTATAATTATACAGGGTAAGTGACTTGGTTTGTATGCAAGGATGTATATGGTGCATGTTTATATACCTGAGAATGTTAGTATAAGTGTTTGAAAGTATACTCCTACTCGTGGGACGGTAAAATATTAACTTGAGTTAAATGTTAAATAAGTATATTATAAAAATTATACTATTATTCGTGGGACTGGTGTTGAGTTTTCTTGTCTTTAAATGTTAGGATGGAAATATATATAGGTACTCCTAAGATTTAGAACGAAAGGAGTGAAAATCGGACCCCAAAACAGGGAGTTTGAATGTGTGCGGCCGAACATTTTATAAAATTGTCCGTTTTACGTTCAATCTTCCGGAGTCCATAACTTCTTCGTCCGGACTCCGTTTTGGACGTGTAAACTATTGTTGGAAAGCTCTTTTCGAGTACTATGAAATGCTTCTATTGGACGCATAGTTCAAGATCATAATGGTTGTATTTTTGTTGAGGTTTAAGATCAAGGTGTAGTCTAGGTTCCGTAGTACTATTCTAGTTGACTTAGTTGGGCACCGTGGAACACTCTAGTGTTTGTTAATAGTTCCTTTGTGAACAAATGAGTTGGGATGTGGAATTTAACTAAGTATTAAATGGATATTATGGAACATCCTTTTGATGTGTTTTGGATTAATTGTGAATGGGTGCAAGCTTCTGAGGTGACTTAATGTCATTAATAAAGGATTGTGTTGTGACCTAATGTCAATGTTGTGAACTCTTTTATGAGTAACGTGTTTGCATCTTTTGAAGTGTTTGTCTTGGTTCCTTATTTTAGAATCATTGCCCTGGTTGTTGTTGTTTAGCAAGTATTTAATACTGTGCTATCGTGTAAAGTCCAGCTGGTCTTGTGTTGTTGAGTCGGGCAGTGGGAAAATTATAGGGGTACAAGTTAAGTTCCCTATAAGGTTTTCCATTGGTACCTTGAGTCGGGCAGTGGAAGAGTTATAGTGGCACACAAGCCAAGTTCACTATAAGGTTGTCCACTGGTACCTTTATCCTCAGTCCAGATTGGCCTTGGATGGGATGAACTCGCTCCCTTTCGTAAGCATTTAGGGGTATGAGTTTGTGTCATTTTCACCCGCTATTGTTGTTGTTGTCTAATATGGTTTCGGAACCTGCTTCAGCTTTTGATGCTGCCCCATTGTTACTTTGGTTCTATTGGTTATGGTTTGGTTTTCGGGAGCCTGGCTTCAGCTATTTATGCTGCTCAGATGGTTTTCTCAACTGGTTTTCTCAGATGGTATTCTCAGATGGTTATGTTACTTCGGTAAACCTTGGCTTGGTATTCTCGTAGGAGTTTTTACTCCTACACTATGTGTTGTATGATGAGTTGGTCGTTATTTCCAACCGGTATGGGACGGTTGGCGATAGGGAGCCTCTCATGTTATGTGCTATATGCTATATGATTATTTGTTGATATTGTTTCTTTATGATTATCATATCAGCATGTAACGTAGTTGCATTTTAGTAGCTTACTGAGATTCATTCTCACCCCTTATTTGTTTACTGTTTTAGATAAAAGCAAGTCCAGGGGATAGAACACTTTGGCACGGGAGGACGTTGAAAGTGGTAAGAGTTGGGTTTTGTTTTGTCAATGTTACATTACATAAATGTATAACCTTTTGGGTAGAGTTTCCTTGACTTCATCGTCTTGTAACACCTATATTTTGGATAATGTTGGTGTGAGTACATTTGTATAAAGGTTTGTAAGCCTTCGGGCTAAATAGTTTCGTTTGTGAAAGTTTGTTTGAAAGTCAGTGGAAGTCTTTGAACTTCAAGTGTGGATTTGTTAAACTTTATGAAAGTATATTTCGAAAAATTTTCTAAAGGTGTTTTGTAATGTCTTCCAATCGTGTCCCGAGCGTGGGGCCAAGTAGGACCACAGGTATGGGGCGCGACAGATTCTCTCCAAGAATCCCTCCCTTGCTCAATTTACATGATTTTATCCGGGAATTCCCTCCTTGTTGACTCTGTTTTGGCACCAAAAACATCTTATTTTTACCTATAAAAACCCCCTTCTCCACCATTTCAAAAAAGGACTTTTTAACACAAGAAAACTATACCAAAAACTCTCTCAAAAAGGATTTCAAGCATTTTCCAAAGAAGCTCTTGAAGTTTAGGTATTTTCTTACTTTTCTCTTTCTCTCTATTTATTTCTTCTTTTTCTTTTATCTTTATCAAAGTGTGCAATCAACCGAAACCATTTTGGGACATGACACCTTAGGCTACTTCATTACATTGAAGTTAGACAAGGAGTTATCTCCCCACATTAAAACCCCTTTTAAACCCCCTTTAAATTCATTTTCAAAGTATAGGAAGAACACGTTTTATCATGTAGACTATGAACAAGCAAGACCAAATTTAGTTGGACGGAATGGGTGTTTAAGTACTTCTCATTTCGTAACCTAACCTCCAAACCTCAAATACACGAATCTCTAGTTTTCATAAACAAAACATAGGACAATATTAGGTTTTTCTTATGTTCCTCTAAAACATAGGTGGCGACTCTAAACAAACAAAAACAAACAAAAAAAGCTCTAAAGCGGCGGCAGGATCACCCCGCTCGCGCCGGGGTATCTACAACTACCTTCATTCTTAATATAATATTACTATCCTTAATTTCGCAACTTCAAAATGAATGTTTCAACTCTCCAAGTGTGCTTGTTCCCCCTTCTTCCTTACCATGGCACCGATGAGAAGAAAAACTTGGAACGGAGGGAGTATATGTTATGTGATACTAAGAAAATGCTTAAAACCCAACTTATATACTTTATTTCCTTGAAAACCAAAATGAATGCTCATTTTTAGACAGAGGGAGTACAGCTTAATGGTGATCCACTCTGACCTGGTAGTAATGGTTTGGACTTTGGACTACAAAAATAGTATGAGTACAGATGGTTCACGCTTTATTATATAGATGCAGCACTTCATATGAAATTGGCTCCTTCTGGTCCTTCCACTCTCACTCTGTCTCATTTTTTTGTCATTATTAATTGTTTTTCTTTTTCTATAATGAACAGTAAACATATGTGTAGCGTGCTCGTGAAGATGCTATTGAGAAAGGAATAATAGAACCTGAAAGCACTTAATGCCCCCCTTTCGAGGAGAACTTTGGAAGTGTTGGGTTTCCAAGTAACATGCGCAGCGGAAAATATCATTTAAAATTTTATGAAACCCAAAGCCCATAGATCCATTCATATGATTAAATCAAATACTTGCAATGTGAATACTAGAAAAACTAACCCTTGATGACTTTGAATTTGGTCTTTGATCTTGGTGGAGAAATTTAAGCTTTAATCACGAACAAGTAAGAACACGAACTTTGAAGATGATAAGCTTCACCCTCTAGCGGTATCCACACCTTGAACGAATATCAAGAACACTTGATCTTGGTTACTAGACCAAAATTGTGAAACACGTTTTCACAATCAATATGAACTATATGGAATTTTATTTGTGTATTATTTTATTCTTCAATCTAGGATATCTTAGAACAAAACAAAACTCTCTCAAACTCTTTGGAGACTTGCACAAAATCTTGGGATTATTCTGGCCCGAATTTGGCTGTTTATATACAAGTTAGACCTATTCCAAATAGGAAACTTGTGTCAAAACCCGTCCAAAATCTTTTTCCTAATCAAATCCGGAAACCAGTCCCGTCATGGTGTGCGGCCGCCCAAAACAACCTGTGCGGCCGCACATCTATCTGGAAGGTTTCTGGTACTTTTTGAGCCAAGCTGTGCGGCCGCCCAAGCCCTTTTGTGCGGTCGCACACCTTCCCCAGATTTCCCTAATTTTCAAATTCCTCCAAAGTCCTTCGACTCAATATTCCAATATAGTCCTTATTTAAGATTCGTTCTATTGTGTGTGACCCTCTAAGATTACACTAAGTTGGAAATGGGTTCAAACATGAAACCATAAGATATGATTAAGTTCTAGCAAACCGTCATACCTACCCAAATAGTATAACTAAATACAAGTTCGCATTCCTTTAGAACATGTCACAATCCCTTTGTCCACGATCTCATTGAACACAGGTAATGGTCAAACAGTCAACTTGTCTTTGTTCAATACTTTCTCGATTCTAAATATGTTGATAATCCAAATGACATTAATCTAATCAATTCATTTGAGTCCGGCCGAACATTTTCATCAACATCATTCCTACGAGAGGCCTAAGCTTGAGATCTCTCCGAAGAGGGACAAATCCATTTAGCTTATTATTCTTCCCTACGTGAATCCGATTTTGCCAATCATACACTTTATAACTACCCAGTTAAAAGTAGCGTTTGAATATGTCAAACATAATGTTCATCAAGTGGAAGACTATAATAACTTCATGTCTAAGGATTCGAATGATATAACTAATATGAGATATATATACGACATAGACCATGATATAAATCTCATACAGCGGGTCATGTCCAGTACCTTGTTCCAAACAAGTACCCATAAATCTAACATGATCATCCCATGATCATTTAGCCTTTATACTAGTGCTTAACAAGTACTAGGGAAGGAGATTATTATAAGTAAACATGAACAACAATAATAATCAAAACATCTCTTTATTGTTATGAAATAAATGATAACAATTACAACGTTTATTAAACGTGCCTAGGGCACCACTACCAACAATCTCCCACTTGCCTTAGGCCTATTCTCCCATGTATCTAATACTCATGGACCTAACATGACCTTCAAGTTTAGCTTGTGGAAGTCCCTTTGTTAGCAGGTCCGCAACATTGTCATCAGTATGTACTCTGCATATATTTACATCTCCCCTATCAACGATTTCTCGAATGATATGAAAACGTCTAAGTATATGTTTGGATTTCTGATGTGCTCTCGGTTCCTTTGCTTGAGCAATAGCACCATTATTATCGCAATAAAGGTCTATTGGATTGGCAATACTAGGAACCACTTCAAGTTCAGTAATGAACTTCTTAATCCAAACAGCTTCCTTTGCAGCATCTGATGCAGAAATATACTCAGCTTCTGTTGTAGAATCAGCGGTTGTACTTTGCTTGGAACTCTTCCAGCTTACAGCTCCACCATTTAACACAAACACAAAACCCAATTGCGATCGACTATCATCTTTGTCGGTTTGGAAGCCTGCATCCGTGTAAGCATTTACCACGAGATCATCTTCCATTCCTCCATAGACCAAAAACGAATCTTTAGTTCTTCTCAAGTACTTAAGAGTCGCTTTTACAGCCATCCAGTGATTTTCACCGGGGTCGGATTGGTATCTACTTGTCATGCTTAAAGCATAAGATACATCCGGCCTAGTACAAATCATGGCATACATGATGGACCCAATTACCGAAGCATATGGAACATCATTCATTTTCTCACGCTTATCTTTTGTCTTAGGACATTGAGTCTTGCTTAGAGAAACTCCATGTAACACTGGTAAGGTTCCTCTTTTAGAATTTTCCATACAGAATCTTCTAATGACCTTGTCAATGTATGTACTTTGGCTTAAACCAAGTAGCCTCCTTGATCTATCTCTATAGATCTTAATGCCAAGTATATATGCGGCTTCACCCATATCTTTCATTGCGAAACACTTTCCCAACCAAGTCTTTATGGACTGAAGTGTAGGAATGTCGTTTCCATTGAGTAATATGTCATCCACATATAAAATCAGGAATAGCACTATGCTCCCACTAATTTTCTTGTATACACAAGGCTCATCTTAGTTCTTGATGAAACCAAACTCTTTGACCGATTCATCAAAACGGAGATTCCAACTCCTTGAAGCTTGCTTCAATCCATAGATAGATCTCTGCAATTTGCATACCTTAGAATTCTGTTCAAAACCTTCCGGTTGTGTCATATACACATCCTCTTGTAGTTTTCCATTTAGGAAAGCGGTTTTGACATCCATTTGCCATATATCATAGTCATGATATGCGGCAATAGCAAGCAGAATTCTTATAGACTTGATCATTGCTACGGGTGAAAAGGTTTCATCATAGTCAATACCATGAACTTGCCTATAACATTTCGCTACAAGCCTAGCTTTGTAAGTATGCACCTTCCCATCCATGTCAGTCTTCTTCTTGAAGACCCATTTTCATCCTATGGTTTTTACACCTTCGGGCGCATCAATCAAGTTCCAAACTTGATTGTCTTGCATGGATTGTAATTCGGATTCCATGGCTCCAAGCCACTTATCCGAATCAGGAGAAGACATCGCCTCTTGGTAGGTTGTTGGTTCATCATTCTCAATGATTTCCACCTCATTACTATCCGTTACGAGAAATCCATATCTCTTGGGCTCGGATCGTAACCTACTAGATCTGCGAGTTGCTTGTGTATTTTGAACAGGTTCCACAACTCCTTGTGGTTCTTGTTCTTGTTCCACTATTGGTTCCACGTCATTTTCTGGGTCTCGAATCTCTTCAAGATTTATTTTACTCCCACTGATTTCTTTGGAGAGAAACTCTTTCTCTAGAAAGACACCAGTTCGGGCAACAAAAACTTTGTTGTCCTCACGGTTGTAAAAGTAATATCCTCTAGTTTCCTTTGGATATCCCACGAAAATACATTTGTCAGATTTGTGTGCAAGTTTGTCAGAGACAAATCTTTTGACAAAGGCTTCGCAACCCCAAATCTTCATGAAAGATAAACAAGTTTTCTTTCCGCTCCACATCTCATATGGAGTCTTTTGAACCGATTTAGTTGGAACACGATTTAGTGTGAATGCAGCGGTTTCTAGAGCGTAACCCCAAATGGATATTGGAAGATCAAATTGACTCATCATTGATCGAACCAAGTCTAATAAAGTCCGATTTCTCCTCTCGGACACACCATTCCATTGTGGTGTTCCGGGTGGAGTCAATTGTGAAACTTTTCCACAATTCTTTAGATGATCATCAAATTCATGACTCAAGTATTCTCCACCTCGATCTGATCGAAGTGCCTTAATACTTTTGCCAAGTTGTTTTTCTACTTCATTTTGAAATATTCTAAATATCTCAAATGCTTCACTTTTATGTTTCATTAGGTAAACATACCCAAATTTACTATAATCATCAGTGAAGGTTATGAAGTATTGAAATCCTCCCCTAACATTTCTACTTAATGGTCCGCATACATCGGAATGTATCAACCCCAATAAGTCGCTTGCCCTTTCACCTAAATTGGTAAAAGCTGTCTTAGTCATTTTTTCAAGCAGACACGACTCACAAGTATCATATGACTCAAAGTCACATGAACCCAAAAGTCCGTCCCCATGGAGTTTTGAGATACGCTTCTCATTAATATGACCAAGACGGCAATGCCACAACTAAGTATGATTTACATCATTAGGTTTAGATTTATTATTTATATGATAGACATTGTCATTATTTTCATTCTTGACATTCAAGACATAAAGGCCATTAAATGAATTAGCAATACAATAAAGCACATCATTTAAATAAATAGAAAAATTCTTATTCTCAATAAGAAACTTAAAACCTTCATTATCCAAACAAGAAATTGAAATAATATTTCTACTTAAATCCGGAACATAATAACAATTGTTCAAAACAAGAATTAATCCGGAAGGTAAAGTGACTTCATAAGTCCCTACGGCTAATGCAGCAACTCTTGCTCCATTCCCCACGCGTAGGTCTACTTCACCCTGTTTAAGTAGTCTCCTATTCTTTAGTCCCTGCACATTTAAACAAATGTGAGAACCACATCCGGTATCCAATACCCAAGAATCAGTGGTAGAAAGGAGAATATCTATCATATAGATACCTGAAGTCGACGCAGCCTTGCTGCCCTTCTTCTTCTTTTGCTCTTCCAAGAAAGCCTTGCAATTACGTTTCCAATGACCAATTTCTTGACAATGGAAACAGATTGCATCCTTTTGTGAATCGGGTTTTGCCTCAGAAGCCTTGGCAACCTTTGCCTTGCTTATCTTGGGTTTGACAACTTTCTTACCCTTTCCTTTGGCATTAGCCTTCTTCCCATCATGAACCAAGAGCACGGGAGAACCTTTCTCCACAATCATCATCTCCGCAGTTTTAAGCATCCCATGCAACTCGGAGAGATTCTTATCCATTCCATGCATGTTAAAATTCATCACAAACTGATTATAACTTTTAGGCAATGAATTAAGAATGAGATCCATGGCTAACTCCAATGGGATTGGATAGCCAAGTTTCTCAAGGTGCTCTTCATAACCTTTCATTTTTAGCATGTGAGGACTCACTTGTTGCCCTTTATTCATCTTGCAAGAAGTGAATGCAACAATGGTCTTGTACCTCTCTTGCCTAGCTTGCTCTTGAAACATGGCTCTTAACTCCACGCCTATCTCATAGGCTTCCAAATGTTCCAAACTTTGTAGGAGTTTTGAGCACATGGTAGCAAGCATTAGACAGCTTATATTTCTAGAATCATTACGATGTTTCTTGTAACTGTCTCTTTCTGCCCTAGGGGCAGTAGGTTCTGCTTCAGCAGGAAGTGGTCCATCGAGAATGTACAACTTATCTTCTTGCCTTAGAACAATTCTTAGGCTACGGATCCAATCCATAAAGTTAGTACCATTCTCTTGGAGCTTATCCTTCTCAAGGATCGATCGCAACGAAACTGATTGAGTGTTAGTAGTCATTGTCTACAAATATGCAAAATTTCCAAAATTTAATAAGTACCGGTTTCATTAAAGAAATAAATAATATATTTTTCAAACAAAATACTCCCACTAAATTATATAACCTTCATATACATCCAATGTATAATATAATTTTAATTGGGCTAAGATCCAACTTTAATTTAACTTTTGAGTCCATGGAGGCAGACCGCTCAAAACTAAATTAATTAGGTAGACAATCATGTCAATCATATCCCATATGATTCTTAGATTCTTTTATGAGATTATTTGAGAAATCCAATTTCAAAAAGCATGTTTAATCTCATCTTTTGCCTAGGCCCAAAACTGTTTTGATGCCTAATTAAGTCCAACCATTTTAAACGTATAGGAACCATTCAATTTAATGCACCTTGCGGAGGCAAGACCACATTGAATTAATGAACCTCATCTTGCTCATACATGAATAAAATTAATGCATCTCGCGGAGGCGAACCCACATCAAAATCATCCATGTATAAACAAGTGTTTTAATCATGGCATGGCAAAAAGAACTTAAAACTTTCTTTGAAGGTTCATCACATATAGCATACAACACATTTATGAGCACATAATATAAACATGTTACGCATCAAGTTTAGCCACTAAATTAATCTCCATTAATTTAAGCATAATATTTATGTGTCATTAGTTTATCTATAATTATGAGGATGAGATTATTTCAACTTTGGTTATTATCTCCAAATCAAGACAACAAGAAGTGCGGCCGAAACTAAGCCATAAGGCATCCACAATTCGGCACTAATTCAAGAAACCAAGAAAGTAGTCCATGTGGCCGAAACTAAGCAATAGATGGTCTCGATAAACGTAGGTCAATTGCATCCACAATTCCACATGGATCTCCAATCATTGAATCAATAACTTTGTTTCTCAATTTTAGCAATTATGAACTCTTCATAATTCTAACTTCGTTTTATCTTTGAAACTTTGATTGCGATCAAGTTTGGGAAACACAATCTCGATGAACGTAGATTAGCCATCCAAACCTTGAACCAATCTTAGAATCACAAGATCAAAACAAATATGAAAATCAAACCCCAAGATCCACACCAAAACCAACTGCCCAAAACCCGCTCCAGATCAGCAGGTCTGGCCGGTATTGTCACTGATTCGGTTGGACCCCATCAAAATTCCAGAATCTGATTCTGATTCTGACTAACTGTGCGGCCGCCCAAGAAAATCTATGCGGTCGCCCAATAATTTCTGTGCGGTCGCACAGTAGCATCAGACAGAATTTTTAAAGTTCGAAAAATTGTCTCAAAATTGTTTTCCTCGATTATTAAAACTTTGATCCAATCAAAAATTAATAATCAAACAATTCAGAATCCAACATAATTTTTAGTGCGATTCAATAATGCGATTAAAGTTGTAAAACAATAAACCACATAAAATCATATAACACATAAACATCATCTATCCAATATTCATATCATGTTAGGCACATAAACAATTTATATACATACAACATAATCTAAGTATTGAAATAATCAACATGAACGGGGCTCTGATACCACTGTTGGGTTTCCAAGTAACATGCGCAGCGGAAAATAACATTTAAAATTTTATGAAACCCAAAGCCCATAAATCCATTCATATGATTAAATCAAATACTTGCAATGTGAATACTAGAAAAACTAACCCTTGATGACTTTGAATTTGGTCTTTGATCTTGGTGGAGAAATTTAAGCTTTAATCACGAACAAGTAAGAACACGAACTTTGAAGATGATAAGCTTCACCCTCTAGCGGTATCCACACCTTGAACGAATATCAAGAACACTTGATCTTGGTTGCTAGACCAAAATTGTGAAACACGTTTTCACAATCAATATGAACTATATGGAATTTTATTTGTGTATTATTTTGTTCTTCAATCTAGGATATCTTAGAACAAAACAAAACTCTCTCAAACTCTTTGGAGACTTGCACAAAAGCTTGGGATTATTCTGGCCCAAATTTGGCTGTATATATACAAGTTAGACCTATTCCAAATAGGAAACTTGTGTCAAAACCCGTCCAAAATCATTTTCCTAATCAAATCAGGAAACCAGTCCCGTCATGGTGTGCGGCCGCCCAAAACAACCTGTGCGGCTGCACATCTATCTGGAAGGTTTCTGGTACTTTTTGAGCCAAGCTGTGCGGCCGCCCAAGCCCTTTTGTGCGGTCGCACACCTTCCCCAGATTTCCCTAATTTCCAAGTTCCTCCAAAGTCCTTCGACTCAATATTCCAATATAGTCCTTATTTAAGATTCGTTCTATTGTGTGTGACCCTCTAGGATTACACTAAGTTGGCAATGGGTTCAAACATGAAACCATAAGATATGATTAGGTTCTAGCAAACCGTCATACCTACCCAAATAGTATAACTAGATACAAGTTCGCATTCCTTTAGAACATGTCACAATCCCTTTGTCCACGATCTCATTGAACACAAGTCATGGTCAAACGGTAAACTTGTCTTTGTTCAATACTTTCTCGATTTCAAATATGTTGATAATCCAAATGACATTAATCTAATCAATTCATTTGAGTCCGGCCGAACATTTCATCAACATCATTCCTACGAGAGGCCTAAGCTTGAGATCTTTCCGAAGAGGGACAAATCCATTTAGCTTATTATTCTTCCCTACGTGAATCCGATTATGCCAATCATACACTTTATAACTACCCGGTTAAAAGTAGCGTTTGAATATGTCAAACATAATGTTCATCAAGTGGAAGACTATATTAACTTCATGTCTAAGGATTCGAATGACATAACTAATAAGAGATATATGTACGACATAGACCATGACATAAATCTCATACAGCGGGTCATGTCCAGTACCTTGTTCCAAACAAGTACCCATAAATCTAACATGATCATCCCATGATCATTTAGCCTTATACTAGTGCTTAACAAGTACTAGGGACGGATATTATTATAAGTAAACATGAACAACAATAATAATCAAAACATCTCTTTATTGATATGAAATAAATGATAACAATTACAACGTTTATTAAACGTGCCTAGGGCACCACTACCAACAGGAAGGCCATTTGCATTAAAAACAAGGGACAAAGAAGTTATCAATGGCCTGGGTTTGGAGAGCATGGAGCTTGTTTCATTGATGACTTGCCATTGAGCAGTCGGTCTTCTATCTCTTTTTCTTCTTCCAACAGTCAGAATATGGACTATGATGCTGAGATGAGACACAAAGAAGAGATTATTGAAATATTGACTGAGACTCTTAACACCCAAGTAAACACCCAAGTTGAACGAATGCGGGAGGAAATGCAGCAACAAATGCACCAAGAAATGCTGAGGTCTATGCTCTAGCAACAGTCTCAGCAACCTCCTAGCGGTAATAACTCTAACTCATCTATTGGGCAATACCTAAATTTGAATGTGAAAGATTTGTAGCTAGGACTGTTTCCTGGAAATGACCAGTTGTGATCTGAGAATACTATCACAAGTGTCTTAACAACTGGCACGATAATTGTCTACGGACAGATTATCATAAAAACGTAAAACGCATCGGAATAAATTAAAACACGAATTAAACACTGCATGAAGACTATGCTTGCTTGAAAACTTCCAGAGTACAAGTTATAGCAAACGATTACAATGAAAGAAATAAAAATAATAAAAAGACTAAATGAATTCTAGACTCCTAGAACTAATAAAACACCAAACAACATTGAACAACAAAAAGATCAAATCACAAAAACTTTAAGGCTAAAGAAGACAGCAATATATGTTCTTAAGACAAGAACAATTGCAAAGAACCTTGAAGACTTATGGAGTTTGATCACAATATAACTTCAAGGACAAAGAATACTCTAGAGAGAATAAGATGAATTCTTTTTATCTCTTCAAATGGCTGAAGAATCCATCCCATCTATGGCTGACTTCTCCCTCTTTTATAGCCTCTCCAAGAGTCCCACAAAATATGGCAAATATCTTTGTACAAGGAAATCATTAGTAGGTTAGTCAAAAAGATAAATACTAAAAATACTTTAACCTAATTTACTTTCCTAAGATAACTACAATTATTCCTAAGATAAATAATACTATATCCTAAAATAAATTAAATAAAATATTTACAATACACAAACTAAATTAAATAAAATGCAAATCAGAATTACAAATATCCAAAAAGTTCTCAAGAGTATTTCATACTCTTTCAGAATGGAAGTGGACGGACAATTCCATCAGAACTTTCCGGTGATTCCTTGGCCGGTGACCGATAAATGTTTCCCACGGAAATTTTCTTCATTTATCGACGGTTATTCTGGCTTTACTGACGGAAAAAACGTGGGTAGTAATGACGGACTTTCCGTCGGTATTAGCAACAACATTTTATCGATGGAAATCTTACGAATAATATCCGTCAGTAAGTTTATCTTAGTGACGGAATACCATGTTTACGCACGGAAATTTCCGTGGGTAACAACCGTTTTTCTAGTAGTGACCTCACTCATTCTCTCTCCTCATTTTCTACCACACATATATTACCTTTTTCTTAATTATTGTGCCCCACAAGTTGGTCTCACTTGTGGTGGGACAGAGGGAATATATATTAAAAGCCAAGGTTAAGGCCTAAGGATATGTCATGTGGACAAGTTTTAGATGAATCTTGCTTTTGGTGAAGCCACATCATCCATAATCTCTTAATTAGGTGACTTTTCATTTTTCTTTTATTAGCTAAAAGTATAGGGACGGTTCCGGTTCCGAACCGCCGGTTCGGGTTCCAGAAAAGCTTAAACTGCAACCGAACCGTTTCTCTTTCGGTTACGATTAGGAACCGCCGGTTCACGGTTTGGAACCGCCGGTCCACAGTTTCCTTTATTTTTTTTTAATTTTTTTAATTGGAAAAATAATTTTAATAATATTTTATTACACATTTTTTTAACAAAAAGGTATAGAAAAAAATGTTTAAATTAAAGAGGCCCGTTCCTCTTTTCTTTTATATAATCAACAAATTTTTATTATTTCTATTCACTTAATTCGGCTAAAAATTCAGTCAAAACTCAACTTTTCTTATCAACTTTCCGTTAGTAACGGTTAATTCTGATGAAACTGTTAGAAAACCTAACGATTTTGACGGTATTTGACGGTTTTCTAACGGTTTTGTTGACGGTTTCTATTCGCTCTAGGCGGTTCGGAACCGCCGGTTCACGGTTTTCAGAGGGGATGAACCGAAACCGGCCCGTGTTATAAACGGTCCCGGTTCACACGGCTCCGTTTTTTGTCAAGGTTCAAACCAGTTTCGGGCTTTTCGGTTACGGTTCCGAGCCGGTTTGGCGGTTTCGGTTCCGCTTGGCCATCCTATAATAGTACTCCCTCCGTCCCGTACTAAGGTTCTTAGTTTGACTTTACACGGAGATTAAGAAATAGTAAATGTTGTGAGTATGAAAAAGTAAGTAAGAGAAAGTAGGAGAGATAAAGTGGGTAGGGAGTTTTTGTTGTGAGAATGACAAATGGGTCCCATGGTCCATTTTAGGTAATAAAGCAACTGAGAACCTTACTATGGGACAAACCAAAAAAGAAAAGTAAGAACCTTAGTATGGGACGGAGGGAGTATTAGTTAATAGTGACAGTTACTATAAAGGGTAACTATTACTATTAATAATATTAGTTTGTTATAATAGTTAACTATATAGGAGAATTATTACTATTAATAGTATTAGTTAAGTGTAATAATTATTATATAGGGTAACTATTACTAGTATTAGTTAATTGTAATAGTTAACAATAAAAGATAACTATTACTATAGTATTAGTTAAGTGTAATAATTATATACTTATATGATAAATATTACTCCCTCCGTCCCAGAGTAAGTGTCAACATTTCTTTTTTAGTCTGTCTCAGAGTAAGTGTCCACTTCCTAAAATGGAAAAGAATCTTTACTATTCATCACACTCATTCTCTCTCATACTTTACTTTTACACTCACAACACTAATCAATTCACTATTCCCTACCCCACTTTCTCTCTCCTACCTTACTTTTTATACTCACAACACTTACACCACTTACACTTTTTCTTACACCACTTCCCCTTTTTCTTAATACCCGTACAAATGGAATGGTGGACACTTACTCTGGAACGGAAGGAGTACTATTAATATTAATAGTATTAGTTAATTGTAATAGTTAACTATATAAGATAATTATAACTATTAATAATATTATTTAAGTGTAATAGTTACTATATAAGGTAATTATTATTATTGTTAATAATTAATTATAATAATTACTCCCTCCATCCCAGTTTAAGGTTCTTACTTTCCTATTTGGTATGTCCCAGTTTAAGATTCTTAATTGCTTTATTCCTTAAATGGCAAAGGATGAATATTGATTTGGACATTCTTGTCCTCATAAAGTTCATACTCCCTCCGTCCCACCCGAATTAGGATTTTTGGGTTGGGCACGGGGATTAAGAAAAAAATGTTAGTGGAGTAGGTGTTGTGAGTATGAAAAGTAAAGTAGGAAAGAGAAAGTGGGGTAGAGAATAATGAGTGGAAAATTGTTGTGAGTGAATGTGGGTCCCATTAAATAAAACACTTCCATTTTGGGTTGTCCTAATTCGAATGGGACACCCAAAATGGAAATTTGTCCTAATTCGAGTAGGACGGAGTATATCACAAAAAGCCCATCACTTACCCATCTACATTTCACCCACTTGTTTTATGAATGAACAATTATATCCTCCACCCATACTATTCTTGACACAAGTTTGCCTTGAGTCTTTAATAAACGTACGAAGTCAAACTAAGAACCTTAAACCGAAACGGAGGGAGTATGCTATATTGTTACTATTACTATTATTACTATTTTTTTATATAAATTACAATTATTAGTATTAGTTACTATATATAGTAACTATTACTTTTAACTTATTATTTACGATAAAAGTTATTATTTTTTTTACAATGTCCACGCCATAAGGAGGCGAGGAGAGGGATCAAACCCTAGCGCTCACCGAGGGTGATGCTTGGCTTTACCACTGGGCCCCTCTTTTAGAGACATAAAAGTTATTTTTTAGGTAACCATTATTTTTTTATTTACTATTTATTAATATCATAATTATTATAATATTAACTATAATTAAAACATTATTTTCTTATTAGATCATGAGAATAAATTAGTCTCACCATGTGAGACGGTCTCACGTATATCATATATGAATCTTTGCCGTACAATAAAATGGCAATGTATATTTATTTTACATTACGATATAATGGTGCTCTTTGTTGTAGTATAACCAATGGAATAGTGCAACGGCAACCTTATTTGGGCAATTGGGAGGGGACATGTGTCTTTTCTTTTTTTCTTTTTTTTTTTAAGCACGGAGACATATGTTAAGAGGGAGTCTCATGTGCGGGCGGCGGCGGCGCATGGAGCCGAGCCTTCCTCTTCTTCTTCTTTTTTTTTTTTTTAATTTATCATCCCAACACTTTTTTTCCTCCCAACAAAAGTAACACTTATTATAACGAAATGTAACACTTTTTTTTCTTCAAATGTAACATTTTTTTCATCAAAATGTACCACAATTTTGCTGCAATATACTCCCTCCGTCCCAGCACAAGTAGGACTTCTTTCCCTTTTAAGCCGTCCCAAAACAATTGAGACTGCCCAAAATAAAAAAAGTTTTAATATATTTATATTCAACCAACCCTATTTAACCCCACTCATTCTCTCTCTTCATTTTCCACCACTTATTTTATTCAACCAACACTACTATTTACCCCACTCATTCTCTCTCTTCATTTTCTACCATACATTCACTACTTTTCTCTTAATTATTGTGCCCACTCCCCTAGTCCTACTTGTGCTAGGACGGAGGGAGTATTAAAGATAACATAAAGATTGACAACTAAACCAATGTCACACTTTTTATAAAGGAATGTAACACTTTTTTTTCCAAATGTAACACTTTTTTTTCAAATGTAACACTTTTAATTTCAAAATGTACCACAATTTTGCTGCAATAGATTAAAGATAACATAACATTGACAACTAAACCAATGTCACACTTTTTATAAAGGAATGTAACACTCTTTTTTTCAAATGTAACACTTTTTTTTTTTTCAAAATTAACATAAGATTGACAAACTAAACTAATGTTACATTTTATAAAGGAGTATATATGAATTTTTACTCTTTTTTTAAAGAAGAAAAGTAACATTTACTAAATAAAAATGTATTCATCTATATAGAAAATTATAATTATATATTCACTTTGTTACACTTCAAAATATAACTTTTTCTAACCACAAAAACTATCAAACAATTTAAATTTTCTTGTAAAATTGCTGTTACATTTGACTGTGAAAAGTGTTACTTTTTGAAAATGAAATTGTTACTTTTATCAGAACAAAGTATTATACATCTTAGCTGATGAGCAGCTCAAACTTTTTGTGTGTAAAAAAATATGTTTTTTTTTAAAAAAAATAAAATCAAACCATATCATGACCTATGTAGTTTTATTCGTCTCGTGAGACGAACACAACGGTATTTTTACTTTTTTCTGAGTTATAAATCTCAAGATATAGCATTTTAAAGACATTGAGTTTTTTTTTTTAAGGAAGACAAGTGTCGCGATCTGAGAAGTGAGAGGGCTGAATCCGACGGTCGGATGTAGCGAAACAAGAGGACGCGAGAAGCAGCGGAACAGAGCTGGCTTGCCATACCGGGTGCGGCAGACTTTGTCAATGTTAATTAGTGCATCTTGACTTTGACTTCCGTCTCAAACATAAAAAACTTAAAATGATTATTTTATTTTTATATTTAATTTCTTTATTCCGTCTCAAACTTAAAATGATTATTTTATTTTTATATTTAATTTCTTTTAAAATATAAATACTTACTTTATTAGCTATATTTTATTTATGAACTTTTAAATTTAAATTATCAAAATAAAAATAACTTTTTAAAACAATAAAAATAGTAAATAAAAAGATTATTTTAAGGCGAAAAAAATCTAATGTTAGGTAAATCTTTACTTAACCATAATATATATATATATATATATATATATATATTTAGTGGTCAAGTAAAGATTTGACCACTCTATCAAATTTAACTATGTTAGGTAGCTTCTTTAAAAAAAAAAAAAAAAAAAAAAAAAACTATGTTCGGTAGTTGACTTTTTGACAAAGTTTTCATCTTCATGTTGGAGCGTCTCTTTCGCGCAAATTAAAAAATTGAAGCAAAACAAAGAACTGAGAAGAAAGTTTGAAAAGTTTACCCTAAAAATTCAGTTCTCTTTATTTGCTCGTACTATTCATTCGGACCCGGAACCGCTCCACCCATTTTAGCTCTATCCCTCCACCCAACGGCTCCGATCAAGGCCACATAGCCGAGCTCATCATCTGTGCGGCTAAGATGATTTTAATTTTTTGTGGGTCCTACCGAATTCAGACACATCTCATCCGTCGAAGACAAATCCAACAAGGTGACTCTAATCAGAGCCATTGGGTGGAGCGGGTGGAGCTAACCGTTCGGTGGAGCGGTTCTGATGACGCCCTGGATTTCTGGGGTCACGGAGGTAGAACTCCAACTTTGCTGTCTCTTGATCCTAATCACAACACAAACAAGGACACCGTTAAGACCAATGCCGGGTTGGAATCCGGCTTAAGCCCTCGGGTGTGAGAGTAAGATCTCTGAGGAAAACCTAAGAAGAAGGCTCAATGAAGACCTTGTGTCTGTGAAATGGATAGAGCACGTACTTCCTTCATGGGAGCGAAAAGAGGTATATATATGACCAAGGGAAAGAAACCTGCACAAGGTACTAACCACCCTGGTACTGGGGGGACACGTGGCGAGTCCCCAGTGGATCGGTCAAGAGAGTCGCTGAAGGTGGCGTGTCTGTCAGGGAAGCATGGCCCTATCACCAACCGTTATGGTGTGTCAGGTACGGATAGGTGACGCCTCGCGTACGTTTGTGCCAGCTGGGCACCACGGGCTCTTCAGGATAGCGGGAGGCAGAGCCATCTCGGGCATATATATCAGGGGGATCGGTCCCCTCGGGCTTACTCGCCCGCGTTCCCTGCCGGTTCGGCCCCTAGAGTTCAGATCCGGTTCGGGCGCGTTAGGTCGCATTAATCTAAACCAGCGAGCATCCGGCCCAGACGGCTCGGTCTCATCAGTGGCCCCTAACTCCGAGGGTTAGCTCATTCATGTGCGGCGCGAGGAGTTATACTTCCTAGGATCGATTCGGGCAAATCGCAATAAATGCGGGCACGGATTGCAATGGGACGGGAGTCTTAGAATAGTGGTTGACGAAAGGACAGGTGGGGCCCCTTGTGTCAGGCTAGTGGCGTAGCCATCTGTCTTTTGACATGACCAATAGCACGTCCATTAAATGCGAACCGTCATCGGTATTCGAAAAAGCAATTCCCGCCTCTTCACTTTTCGGGTTTCGATCGGGTTACCATATATTTCGGGTCGGCCCGACCCATTTTTGGCGCTATAAATACCACGGATGCTGAATCATTCCAAACTTTCGTAACTTCCGTCTCTCTACCTTCCAGTTCCAACGAAGACTTTGCTTCTCCGGATTCCTGACTTCGAAGATCTCGCTCTCGTTCCTTACTTCTAATTCGCAGGTATTGTTCCGCACTTCACTTTTTCTTCTTTGTTTCGATTCGTCGTCTTAATTTCTGCCATTCTTTTCGTCGCCGTTTTTCGAGCGCGAACCCTAAAAATTTGCTCCCGTCGAGCTTTCGGATTCGTACGAGAGTTGTGTGACTTCTCGTAACCTCGTGTCTTCGAGTCCAAATTCTGGCCCCTAATTTCTGAAAATTTGTTGAAATATTGTTGTAGCCATGGAAGGGCTGGATTTAGGGCGTAAACTCCGTCCTGACCTGTTTGGTTGTTGCCGGAGGACCGGTGGGGTATACAGGCTCCTGTTAAATGCCTGGAAACGGCTGTCTTTGAATGAGTTTATTGCCATAGGTTTAGCGTATAGCTGGGAACCCTGGGTCTTGCCCCTGTTGTGGGAAACAGGTCCCTCCGTCCATTATGATTCCACAAGGATGAGGGTGCTGGGGGGAGAGGAACACTTGGGCATTTTTGTCATGGCTGTTTTAACTCGATTCCCCGATAATGTAGATATGGCTGGAAATGCTAAAAGGTTGGTAAGGTCGTGCGGGGAGCGTGTAGCCTCGAGTGGCCCTGATTCTCTCAGTTGGATGGACGCTCCTTTTAACGACGAGGACGAGCAGGCACGATCTCCGGGCTTGGCCCCTGGTGTTATTGAGGTCACGAGCAGTGCGGAGGCTTCCGATCAAAAAGTGGGGGTTGATGGTGAACCCGCTCTTGAGGATGAGGTTGGGGCGACCGTGGCTCACGGGCTAGTTGATGAGTCTGAGTCCTCTGAGACACCCTCTGACCCCCGGGGGGATTTAGAGAGAATGGCCCCAGGTACAGCGCGTATGGTCAAGCGCATTCGCTCCCCGGTTCAAATATTGGCTTCCTTCCCCGAGGGGCCCGACGATAGGGTTAAGAGCCAGGCCGGAGCTTCCAGTTCTGGAGCGGGCATGGTGGAGGAGCAGGACTCCGATGATGAGTTTTTAACCGTGTACCACATCGATCGCAAAGTCTACCTTGTCGGCGGTCTTGATGATTATACCTCTCCTTCAGGAAGCAATTTGGCTGGTCCTGCCCGCGTACGGGCAGATAATATCGCTTGTGTGTTTTATCCCGTTCAATTTGAGAATGGCCTCCGGCTTCCCTTGGACCCGTTCATTTGTGAATTCCTGGAGTTTTCCAAGTGCCTTCCCATGGACTTGACTCTCAACGCGATTCGTTATCTGGTGTCTTTTATTGTTGTGAGCAGGGTATTGGGATATGAACCCTCTTTGTCCGCCTTGTACGTTTTCTTCACCCATCAGGTCACCTCGAGCAGTTTGAGCCTGAAAACGAAACCTAGGTCGAAAAAGATCTTCTCTGCGGCTTCTAACAAATTCGATCAGTGGCAGAGATACCCTCTGGTGATTCAGAATCGACTCGGGTGGCCTTTTTCTAAGCCTGATAATACTTCCCCGCTGTCCATATCTTCCAAGGATTATCCCAGTTCAGATGGGGGTATCGAGCTTGCGTCCGCCATGCAGGATTACCTTGCCCGGCATACGAAGTCAGTTACTTTAGAGGACCAGACCGTGGTCGTGGTTGAACAAGTTTTCGACGTTCAAGCCATCATCAACAATGAGAGTCTTTTGGCTTACGCCGGGGTGGCCCCATGCCGAAATCCTGATTTTGAGAGCAGGGTTAACATGACTCCTATGTGGCGGGATCCTTGCTGGAGGGTTCACCAAGATTTTGCCTTTGCCCATGAATGCCCTGCTTGTCAATTGGGGGAGCAATGCCCGGATCCGGGCTTGACCGGTCTTTTTCATACTTAATCAACTGAAATTTCGTACCTGTTAGTTTATCCGATCATATCTGACTGACTGTTACTTTTGCCCGCAGATCCTACTGATACCATGCCTCCCAAGAATATTAATGCTTTGAGATTGGCTGCGAAGCAGCGGGAGGCTGAGGCGAAGCAGCAGAGGCAGGCCGAAATGCATAAGGCCGAGGACCCAGGGAGAAAACTGCCGATCACGGATCTTCTGGACAAGTCAAAGAAGGTTGTTGCAGTTGTCCCGACGACGGGCGAGCTTCCTCTACGGCCCCGCGGGAGCGGACGGGGAAAGGATTTGACAGGCTCGGGGTCTCCCACTCCCTCGCATGATGCAGGCAGAACAGTGCCCGAGGCTACGAAGAAAAGGGGTCCGAGTCCGATCGCTGACCCCTTGCCTCCAAAAAATAAACAGCCCCGTCTGGAGTCTCCTTCTCGCGGTTTTACCGTATCCTCCCCCGCCAAAGGGACCTTATGCTCGGAGCGCTTCCCCGTCGAATTAATTGAAGACAAGGACCGAGCTAAGGAGTTTGGGAAGAAGGTAGCTGAGGCCCCTGAGGTATATGGGGTTGATCTCCATAGCCGCCGCGGCTTCAATTCTTATGTTGGTGATGGGCTTCTGCACCGTATGAACTTCCCGGACTATCAACAGAAGGTGCTGTCCAAGACCAACTTCCTGACCGCCCTGGGTCACGCGGGCTTGGCTATGGTTGAGGTTAGTGTCTCACTTTCCTTGCCCAAACCGACGTGCTCTTTTTTTTTTATATATCGATCCTTTGACCCTCTGATTCCTCATCCCGTTTTTAATATAATCTCCACATGCTCCTTTATTAAACAGGTTAGCAATGACCTGCTATATATGCGGTCTCAGTATGAAGCCGAAGTTGCTTTGGCCGCAGGGAGGGGGAAGAAACTGGCGGAGGCGAAGGATGAGATTGCCCGCTTGTCCAAGGTCCTGGAGGGCTCGGGAGAGGAGCTTAAAAATAAAGATGCCGAGTTGATGACTGCGGTCAAGGAGAACTCCAAACTGAGCAACGATCTTGACGCAGCTCGCGAGGCCAAAGACCGAGCTGAGGCTGAAAAAGCAACTGTTGAGTCTGAGAAGCAACGACTCGAAGCTCGCCTGGCCGAGGCTGAAAAGCGGTTGGAGGAGGAGAGGGAGAAGAACAGGAGTTTGTCTGAAAAGGTTGATGAACTGGATGGCAAGGTTTTGGATGCCATGCGGTTTGAGAAAGACCGGGAACTTGTTCTGAAAGAAGAGCGAGGGAAAGCCGTGGCCGAGTTTGAGGCGTCTGATGCTTATAGAGAGAAGGTGGAGGAGGCAAGCATAGAGCAATATAACTCAGCTCTCCATACAGTAGGTCGTAACCTGGCAGCTACGGGCAAATACAGTGCGCAAGAGATTGCGATTCTTTGCTCCATTACGGCCTCAGACCCTCAATGCTTTGCTGGCCATGCTCTAGTGCCCTTTACCACGGACCAAATCTCCGAGTTTCCCGAGTCTGTCAGATCAACTCTCCCTCCCGTCGCTCCGGTCACTGTCCAAGATCTTCTTTCCACCATTGATGGATTCAGATATTCTGCCGCGGGAACCTTGCCTCTGGTCGCAGCTTTGGAGAGAACTTTTGGCCCCGGCGGCCCGTACATTGATGGTATGGTTCTTCCTTACTCTCCTTATGCCTCCGCTCTTGCTGATGCTTCTCAGGATCAGTCTGGATCTGTGCCTGACACTGATGCCTCTGCCTCTGTTCTAGAGATGGAGAATGCTCCTCCCCCGGCCTCATGAAGATCAGACCGGGTTGCATCCTGGGAAATTTTTGTAATAGTGTAGGTCTGGACATTTTCGAACAAGTGATTTTTGGTTTGTATATGTATAATTGTTTTCAGTTTTGCTATTGATTTCCTCTCTTGCGTGCTCTTTTGCTATCACTCTTTTGATTACACAGCTTAGAAGGTTTGTTCTCGCACGAACTGTCTTTGTTTCCGCGCACGCGGTTTAGCTCGAGAGCGTATGGCCGCGCCTTCTCCCACTTTTGTTTAGCTCGAGGGCGTATGACCGCGCATCTTGGGTCTTAGGGATTTCACGAGGAAATAATCCCACCAAGGAACACATTCTCCCACTTTAGTCTAGCTCAAAGGCGTAGGACATGGGCCCTGCGGTCTAGCTCGGGGGCGTATGACCGCGCATCTTGGGTCTTAGGGATTTCACGAGGAAATAATCCCACAAAGGAATACATTCTCCCACTTTAGTCTAGCTCAAAGGCGTAGGACATGGGCCCTGCGGTCTAGCTCGTGGGCGTATGACCGCGCATCTTGGGTCTTAGGGATTTCACAAGGAAATAATCCCACCAAGGAATACATTCTCCCACTTTAGTCTAGCTCAAAGGCGTAGGACATGGGCCCTGCGGTCTAGCTCGAGGGCGTATGACCGCGCATCTTGGGTCTTAGGAATTTCTCAAGGAAATAATCCCACCAAGGAATTCATTCTCCCACTTTAGTCTAGCTCAAAGGCGTAGGGCATGGGCCGTGCGGTCTAGCTCGAGGGCGTATGACCGCGCATCTTGGGTCTTAGGAATTTCTCAAGGAAATAATCCCACCAAGGAATTCATTCTCCCACTTTAGTCTAGCTCAAGGGCGTAGGACATGGGCCCTGCGGTATAGCTCGAGGGCGTATGACCGCGCATCGTTCGTAGACTGTCAAACGGCATCCGCATCGCGGGCACGCGGTCTTGCTCGTGAGCACATGACCGCGCTTTGAGAACGAACATACTTGAGTAATTTCAGAGAACGATAGCAGTATTATTCACTTTACTCGAATAGATTACATTGTCATTTCGTTACAATACATGAGTAATTCCACAATTTCTAACTGCTATTGATTGCAAAAAGATTTCAAGATCTACAATTGTCTTCTAAGGGTAATACTTTTTCAGATGATCACTATGCCAGGCGTTTTTCAAGTCTTTTCCTTCTGCCGTTAGAAGCCTGTAGGTTCCCTCTTTGATTATGCGGGCAATCTGATAAGGGCCTTCCCAGTTGGGCGAAAGCTTGTTGTCTCCGGGCTGCCTCCCTGTGACTTCAACTTTCCTCAGAACCCAGTCTCCCACGGCAAACGATCTCTTGTTCACCCTTTTGTCATGATGGACTTTGGCCTTCTGCTTATAATTGACCATTTTTGCTCGTGCTTCCAACCGTTTTTCTTCGGTAAAGTCTAAGTCTTTTCTGCGGGCTCCCTCATTCTTGTTTCATTAAATTGGGCGACCCTATAAGTGGGTAAGGCTACTTCCACAGGTGCGACCGCCTCTGATCCATATGTCAGGGAAAAAGGGGTTTCTCCCGTTGAGTTCCTTGTCTTGGTTCGGACAACCCATAGAGCAGTACTGAGCTCTTCCATCCAGCGACCACTCCTTCCCTTCAAACTTTTGTGCAAAGCGGTCATGAGCAACTTGTTCGCGGCCTCGGCCTGTCCATTTCCCTGCGGTCTTGCGACTGAGGATTGTCGATGTTCCACGTTGAGTCTCTTGCACTCCGCCGTGAACTTGCTTTGAAATTGGGGTCCGTGATCGGAGACAATGGCCCGCGGTAGACCAAACCGACAGAAGATGTGATCATGGACGAACTTGATGATGCTTGCTTCCGTAGTACTAGTCAGTGCTTTTGCCTCAACCCATTTTGTGAAATAGTCTACTGCCACCACTACCATTTGCGCTCCCCCGGGCGCTTTGGGATATGGCCCAATCAAATCAATCCCCCACATATCAAATGGCCAAGTTTGGACTACCAAACTCTGCTCGGTGGACGGCTGCCTTGGTATGTTGGCGAACCTCTGGCACTGGTCGCATTTGCGGACGTAGTCTTCTGCATCCCTTTTCATTGTTGGCCAATAATACCCGAGGAATCTGATTTTGTCGGATAGTGTTCGGGCTCCGGGATGTCCTCCACACACGCCTTCGTGAACTTCGTATAACAGGTTGGTGACTGTTTCGGACCTGACACACCTCAGCAGTGGTTTGGTAAAGGATCTCCGATAAAGCACGCCATCAATAATCGTGTATCTAGCGGCCTGTTTCATCAAGACTCTTGCCCGGTCAGGGTCGTTGGGGAGGGTTTGCCGCTCGATATATTCCCTGATCTCGTCAACCCAATCTTTTTCCGAATCTCCAATTTGGTGGATTTCTATCCTGTCAATGGCTGGGCGCTCTGTGAACTCTATCCAGCAGTCCACACTAAGCTTGGCAATGTCCTCGTTTGTGATCCTGGAAAGCAAGTCCGCCTCGGAATTTTCAGCCCGGTTAACTTGGTTCAGCTCATGGTATTCGAATTCCTTTAATAAGTTTGTCGCGAGCTCTTTGTATTTGACCAAAACCGGGTGATTTGTTTCGTATTCCCCTTTCACCTGGTTTATTACTAGTTGTGAGTCACTCTTCACGACCAGCTTCGATACTTTCATGTCCCGGGCTAATTCCAAACCCGCTATCAATGCCTCGTACTCGGCCTGATTGTTTGAGACCGCGAACTTAAACCTCAAGGCTCGCTTGAACCTTTGACCCTCCGGGGCGGTCAAGAGAATTCCGGCGCCGCTGACAGTCTTTCCGGCGGATCCATCTACACTTAACGACCAGCAATTTTCCGGTCTCTCCCCTGCAACTATTGCCTTCTCGCCTCTCTTTTTCTTTGTCTTTGCGGGTTGGGTTTTGTCCGGCTCGCTCTCCTTTGATTCAAATGTGGTCTCTGCCACAAAGTCCGCCAGTGCCTGTACCTTGATGGCCTTCCGCGGGGAGTAGGTAATCTGGAATTCAGTCAGCTCTATGGACCACGATAGCATTCACCCCGAGGATTCGGGCTTATGGAGTATCTTCTTCAGCGGGGTGTCTGAATAAACCGTGATTGGGTGGGCGATGAAGTATGCCCGCAGCTTCCGAGCGGCCACGAGCAAGGCGAAAGCTAGCTTTTCAATGTTTAGATAGCGGCCTTCCACAGCAGAAAGTGCCTTGGAGACATAATACACGGGTTTCTGAAGTTTGCCCTCTTCCCTTACCAAAACAGCGGCCACTGCATAATCTGTTGCGGCCAAGAAAACGTAGAGTTCCTCCCCAAATACCAGGCTGCTCAATAGCGGCGGCTTTCCCAGGTAAGCTTTTATTTGCTCGAAAGCGTTCTGGCAGTCCTCGTTCCACTCGAAGCCCTTCTCTCCTCCTCCTTTTAAAGTTTTGAAGAAAGGCAGGCACTTTTCGGCTGACTTAGCAATGAATCTTCCCAAAGCCGTGATGCGGCCGTTAAGCTTCTGCACCTCCTTAACGCATCTGGGGGGCTGCATGCTTATCAACGCCGTGATTTTCTCGGGGTTTGCTTCGATCCCTCTTTGGTTTACCATGAACCCCAAAAATTTTCCTGCCTTTACTCCGAAAGCGCACTTGGAGGGATTAAGCTTCATGTTATTTTCCCGGAGGTTGGTGAAGGTTTCTGCCATATCAATGTCGTGGGAGGTCTCCTTGGTCTTGATAACCATATCGTCGATGTAAGCCTCCAGGTTCCGGCCTAATTGATTATCAAAGACGATTCCTACCATCCTTTGATACGTACCGCCCGCGTTCTTGAGGCCAAATGGCATGTTGTTAAACGTGTAGGTTTTGCCCGCGGCATAGAAAGCGCATGAAGGGACGTCATCCTCCTTCATTTTGATCTTATGGTAGCCCAAGTACGCATCTATAAAGCTTAACACCCTATGCCCGGCGATAGAGTCTACTAATTGGTCGATCCGGGGAAGAGGGTAACAATCCTTAGGGCAGGCCTTGTTCAAGTCGGTGAAATCCACGCACATCCTCCACTTTCCATTTGCTTTGGTTACCATGACGACGTTGGCTAACCACTTCGGATATTTGATCGGGCTTATGATTCCTGCTTTCAGTAGTTTATCTACCTCGATTCTGATCGCCGCTTTCTTCTCTGGTGAAAAGTATCTTTCTTTCTGGAGGACCCGGGTAAATGTGGGATCGACATTCAGTTCATGCTCGATGACCTCTCTACTTATCCCCTTCATGTCCTCGACGGTCCAGGCAAATACATCCAAGCTTCTTCGCAGCAGCTCAATCAGAATCTTCCTTTCTTCTGCGGGGATTTCCAGCCCGACCTTGACCGTTTGTTCGGGGTAAGCGGGGTTTATGACTACATCCTCCAGAGCATCGTTGGGGCGGATGTCCCTTATTTCCCTGTCGTGCAGCGAATCAATCACGATGTCTATGTGCTCGGTCTCTGCTGCAATACGACGGGCTTTCCTACTCCGCTTAAATTCTACCCGTGTTGAGTGGAATGACAAAGTTCCAATCATGGCCGCCTCCTCGGTCCTGTTGCTGTTGGTTTTGATCTTTTTTGCCTCCCTCGGGCTTACCAATCTTTTCCCCATCGCGCTCTCCCTTCTTTTCTTCTCTATTATTTTGAGAAAAAGCTCGGGCTTGTTCTCTATGCATGCTATCCCTGCGGGGGTGCTGAACTTGATCTTCTGGTGAGGGATTGACGCAACGATTCCTAGGGCAGCCTGAGCGGTCACTCCCAAGATTGCGTTGTACTGGGATTTCAGATCGATCACCATGAACGTGACGCGGGCGGTTTTCTCGAACGGCCTCTCTCCAATGGTCACTTCGAAGTCAATGGTCCCTTTTGCGTAGACCGTATGATTCGTGAACCCTTCCAACAAGCCCGCATATGGGGTTAAGTGCGCCTCGGACATCCCCATTTCTTCTAAACAATGGAAGTAGAGTATGTCCCGTGAAGCCCCGGTATCAATGAGGACCCTCCCAATATCCGCTCTACCAATAGCCATCTTAATTGTCAATGGCTGTGTTGAATGGAAGAGGGTGGAGGCCAGCTCGCTCCTCTTGAACCCGATCATCTCCTCTTGCTCGGGTGGGTATGCAGGTATCAGGAACACCTTTTCCAATTTCTTGATCTGAATAGAGAGCTGGGTGTTGCTCGGGGATTCTTCCCCGATATACTGGATGTCGTAGCGTTTTTCCCCGTCGGCGTCGTTATCCCTAACATATTGGACATGTCCTCGTGGGGATTCTCCTTTATTGCTGGGCCCCTCAATCCACTTTTTCAATTCTCCGGCCTCGACTTTCTGTTGTATTATCTTTTTCATCTGAAAACACTCATCCGTGTTATGCCCGTGGCTTTCATGGTAGCCGCACCACTTCTTCTTGTTCGCCTCATAAGGCTTTCTTTCTAGGGGTGGGGGAGGAGGCAGGGCTTCTGCCCGCAGAATCTCAGTCCTTGGGGCTATCAAAGGAGTGAAGGTGTTGTCATTTCTTTTGAAATTGGTCGTGCCCCTCGGTCTTCCTCTATTTCGGCCGCCACTGCCCCCCGAATAGCCTGCGTGGTACCTTGAGTCATGAGCGGGCTCGAGCCTATCCCTTATGCTCCTGCGGGCATCTTCCATGAACGAGGGCTCAACTCCGGCCATGGCAATGGCTCGATTGTACATTTCCTCCGTTCCCTCGGGCTTTCGACAAGCGAACTCTTGCCTCAAGGTATAGGATGTCAATCCTCCTAAGAAGCACAGCTCGATGTCATTTCTCGTTAGGTCCACGATTTGTTCGGTCATTTTTCTAAACCGATGTATGCTTTCGTACTTTCTCCGGGATATTGCTTCACACCGCATAGATCCGATTTCGGTCTTGCGACCTCCCCAGCGCCCGTGAACGAATTCAGGAACGACGTCCGTAATTGCTCGTAGCTGCAAATGGAGCGGGGTTTATGGGCCAACAACCATCCCAGCGCCTTCCCCTTGAAGGTGGATGCTAGAGCCTTGCATTTTACGGCCTCATCCGTTGAAAATAGAGCCATCTGCCCTTCAAACCGCCCAACATGGCTTTTGGAGTTAGACGAGCCGTCATAAGCGTCTAGCGTGGGGACCTTTCCCCGCTGGATTGGGGAATCAGCTATCCAGGAGGCAAAAGCATCTATGGGTCCAATGCATTTTTCCACACTTTGCTTAGACTCCCATAGGTCCCTGATCATCCCCTGGACCTTGTAATCAATCTCTTCCCCGGTTTTCACCCTTTTTGCCGTCCCCGCAAATTGCTCTCCGGTTCTAACAGTTGCTTTTCCCTTGTAGTGGCCTTTGGACCTTCGAGGTTGAGACTCTCCTTCTTCACTCTTTCTCCCTTCCTCTCCTTCTTCATCGTCGTCCTCCACAACGATCGTTCTTTTCTTCTTTCCCTCCACCCTGCTGGCTATGCTTTTAGAACCATGAGTTTTTGATCTTTCAAGAGGGATTTCCGTGTCAGCCTCGGCATTAAATAGCTCTTCCAGGGCCAGGTTTAACTGAAGCCCTTCCGCTACTAGATCCTGCCTGTCTTTCAGGAGCTGGATTTTCTTTTGAATCTGCTCAGGGGTGAGGGGAGTGACGGGGATTTTCTGTGCCTTGCGTGCTTTTGATGTTTCGATACGATCTCTCAGATCCGCCTCTCTTCTTGCTTTCTGAGAGGGAGTGCCCGAGCAGCCACTAGGCGCCTTGTCTCGCAATCTGGCAAAGATGGATCCTTGAGGCGCTTGTTTCGAAGGGCTAGCATTTGGGTTCAAGATTTCTTTCCCAGTCATTGTAAATATTTGGAATGTCGAGTGTATTTTTAGAACCGTAGAAACAAAAGAATGGCTTCGAACGGTGGAAACTCAAGATGAGATGACCGAGACTCGAACTGACGACTTGCAATAAAGGGTGTTGAGCCAGACTAGACTGGGAATTCGAAAGAACTCAGAAGATTGCACTAGGAAGATTTTCGATTCCCGGCAATGGAACAACTGATGACGCCCTGGATTTCTGGGGTCACGGAGGTAGAACTCCAACTTTGCTGTCTCTTGATCCTAATCACAACACAAACAAGGACACCGTTAAGACCAATGCCGGGTTGGAATCTGGCTTAGGCCCTCGGGTGTGAGAGTAAGATCTCTGAGGAAAACCTAAGAAGAAGGCTCAATGAAGACCTTGTGTCTGTGAAATGGATGGAGCACGTACCTCCTTCATGGGAGCGAAAAGAGGTATATATATGACCAAGGGAAAGAAACCTGCACAAGGTACTAACCACCCTGGTACTGAGGGGACACGTGGCGAGTCCCCAGTGGATCGGTCAGGAGAGTCGCTGGGAAGGTGGCGTGTCTGTCAGGGAAGCATGGCCCTATCACCAACCGTTATGGTGTGTCAGGTACGGATAGGTGACGCCTCGCGTACGTTTGTGCCAGCTGGGCACCACGGGCTCTTCAGGATAGCGGGAGGCAGATCCATCTCGGGCATATATATCAGGGGGATCGGTCCCCTCGGGCTTACTCGCCCGCGTTCCCTGCCGGTTCGGCCCCTAGAGTTCAGATCCGGTTCGGGCGCGTTAGGTCGCATTAATCTAAACCAGCGAGCATCCGGCCCAGACGGCTCGGTCTCATCAGGTTCGAAATCCCTATTCATTCTTGGTTTCTAACTTAGTCTCTTGTATTGCAATAAATGTCATACTTTTTATTTTAAATTAAATAAAAATAAACATTAAATTTAAAAAATAACTTTTAAAAAGTTTATTGATATTTATAAGTTGCCATCTCTTGAAAGAAATTGTATAAATCAAAACCAATTATTCCCTCCGTCTTAATTCTTAATTTAAAGTTTTTACTTTCCTTTTTGGTATGTCTCATTTTAAGGTTTTTAGTTGTTTTATTTTTATATAGCAACGTATGAACTGTGTTTTAGTTTTTTAGAAAATCTTGTACTTATAAAGTTTATATATTATAAAAAACCATTACTTGCATATCTACTTTTCATACACTTATTTTATGAATGAATAATTATATCCACCAGACACTACTATTTTTTTATTCAAATTTGTCTTGATTCATTAATTAGCGTGTAAAATCAAACAGAAAACGTTAAATTAGGACGAATGGAGTATAGAAGAGCATGCTTACTCCCAAATGCCATATTACATTTGTGTCTTCATATCTCTGCATATGAAAAGATGAGGGCACTTAAAAAAACATAGCAAAATATTCAAATTTGTCTAACTTAACAATTGTAATACTTCCTCTTTGTTTTGGTCAAATTTATGCAATTCAACTTCTAAGAATAAATTGGGCACAATGAAATTTAATACTTTAAGATCCAAGAAATATTGAACAAGGTATTTTAACGAGGAAAGCCCTTGAACAACTTGTTCGCCGGCATAAAACCTCAATAATGGAATCTTATTAACGTTGATGGTAAGAAGACATGTAAGTTAAGAGAGCAGTACAATGGCATGAGAAAGAGTGTGTGCTTTACATGTGTTGATGCTCTTTAAATACCAAAAATAATGAAAAACGAACAAGCTGATCTATCCGTTGAATCTCGGACTTGTTTGTTGAGAACATTACCATTGTCTCTCTGTTTTGTTTGGACTTCGATTGAAATGTGTTGATAAAAACATGTGTCTTTTGACTGAGTCTTTCGGCCCTCCACGAGTTGATAATGGCCCCTAATAAATAGGGCTACAATAACTAACCCTGTAAGCGGTGAAACATCAAGATGCCAGGTCAAGTTGTATTGTCAGGTTGCTGATTCATGTTGAAGCTTAAGTTGTAGGATGTAATGAAATTTTCACCCCAAACACCTCTATTCCAGAAAGATAGTCTCATTTTGACTTTTTATGGTAAAAAAAAAAAAAGAACTTTGATCAAACACTAGTGTCAATCTAATTATAGTGAAATTCTAAAAGTTGTAATTGATTAATCATTAAGTGATTTATCAATAACACATTTTAGAATTTTGTTGTGATGATTAGATTGACACCAATGTTTGGTCAAAATTCAATTTTGTTGACTATAAAAAGTCAAAATGAGACTATCTTTCTGGGAAAGAGGGAGTATTTATTTTGAAACGAAATGAATATTTTTATTATCATAATTTCTGATTAGGTCTCTTTCCATGGTCATGTCATTTTGTTCTGTAAGTGCAGAACGTGGTGTTGCCACAAGTGCTGCCAACACTGTCCCAGTGTTACCCGACGGGCAGTCTGGGAATATATTTGAATATTTACTTCATAAATAATTGCTATACTAATGTCTAATATTGTTGCAATTTTAGTGTTTATTGTTGGTCCAATTTTCAGGTATATTATGCTAGAATATTGCAAGGGAGGTGAAAGAAGAGTTTATGGATAAAAGTGAATTTATTCATAAACATGTGGGATTTAAAGCAACAAGAAAAACATGGGATTTGACCCATTCAAAGGGCTGAGTGTTGATCAAGAATGTACAAGGCGTCCATAGCAAGAAGGTACAAGAAGGCTAAGTAAAGACTTGGGCACAAAGAATTTGTTCCTACAATTTAGGAAATGTGGAGTATTTCTTCCCCAAGGCTCGGCCACTCCTCTCCACCACTCCACCACGTTTTTTTATCACTAACCAAGTCATTATTGGAGTATTCCCCAAGTACTTCAAGCCTATATATAGCAAGGAGGATGAAGATTGAAGATACAACACTTGAAGCTACTTCAACACACATTCTCACACAAGAAAAACCTATACACTCCTTGGTTCCTATAAACCCCGTCTTCCCAAACCAATTCCATTCTTGTAATCCTTGATTATAAGTTTGTCTTGGCTAGGATAGGGTCTCATATATAAACTTAGTCGTTCCATAGAGCTCAAATTGTAATAGCGATAGGGAACTCTCGGCCTTGTACTTCAATTCATATTATTAGTGAAGGTCTCGCCTTTTGAGGCATCTCTCGAGATATATAATTTATATATCTTGAGAAAAATAATTCTTGTGTTGTTTTTCTGCTGCAAACTCTTTTCAGAAACTGTTTTCTGCTCGTGTGTGTAAAGTATTGCCCGAAGTGTTATCGTTGCTTTGACAACACCTTTGATAACACTTCATTTCTAACTTAAGCCATCGACTTGCTTTTTCATGTTCCTTGTCTATTCCTTACTTTCCAATGATCTAATTATTAATCATCACAAAATAAAATATTTTGACCATTTTTACACGGATCGTGTTTTCTTTTAATGGACGGCAAGACAAGAACGAGTCTAATCCACTGTAAATCACATCTTTATTAAATCAAAGATTGTCTATTAAAGAAAAAAAAATTATTAATGAATAAAAAATACTCTCTCTATCCCTGAATAAATGTCATAGTTGACAAGTCAATGTTTTTAAGCTTTTGGTTATGTTTCATTGATTGCCACAATCTATTCATGTGGATAGAGTGACACCTCCTATGCTATTGTAATGCGTGTGCCTATTATAATGTGTAGTATAGGAAGATCTTCTTACCCTATTTTTACTAAGACGATATTTATTTTGAAACAAACGAAAATAGAAAGTGGAATATTTATTACGGGACAGATGGAAGGCAATAACTGAATATCCTTCCTCGCGAATTGTCATGCCTTAGGACTATCCAGACCCCGGATCATTCACTACACGCCTTCACTTTCCATTTTACTTATTTTACTTTATGTAAGTTGAAAAGTTCAGCTTATTAGCCCATTCACACTTAATTAGTTCCCATCCACTTCCTTCACCTATAAATAAACCATAATATTGCTCTATCAAAATCTCAATCTAAGAACAAAAGAAAAAAATTGTACTCATTGCACAAATGGCTCACAACATATTTCTTCTCTTATCCATCACCATTCTAGCAACCTTTTTACATGGAACCCATGCAGTCGACTACACCATCACCAACACCGCCCCCACCACCCCGGGGGGTGTCCGTTACACGAATGAAATCGGTGACGATTATACCCTTCAAACCCTAACTTCCGCCACGGACTTTATTTGGAACATATTCCAACAAACCACCGACGGGGACAAAAAGAGCGTGTCACGCGTCAGCGTGTTCTTTGATGACATGGACGGGGTGGCGTACACATCAGCAGACCAGATCCACGTCAGCACAAACTACATAAACGGGTACTCCGGTGACGTGAAAAACGAGATAAAGGGGGTTTTGTATCACGAGATGACGCACGTGTGGCAGTGGAACGGGAACGGGCAGGGGAACGGAGGGTTGATTGAAGGGATTGCGGATTACGTGAGGCTCAAGGCAGGGTATGCGCCTAGCCATTGGGTTCAGCCCGGGCAGGGTGACCGGTGGGACCAGGGGTACGATGTTACGGCGCGGTTTTTGGATTATTGTGATGGGTTGAGGAGTGGGTTTGTGGCGGAGCTGAATAAGAAGATGAGAGATGGATATAGTGATGGATTCTTTGGGGATCTATTGGGGAAGTCTGTTGATGAACTTTGGAGTGACTACAAGGCTTCTAATTAAGAAAATGAAGTATTGTTCAAGTATTGTACTGGCTATAAAATAAATAAAAAAAAAAAAAACTATTTGGCAATAAAATAATCATAAGAACATAATTAAGGATATGTACCATTCCTAAATGAGTGTATGTCGATATTTAACTTTTTAATAAATTTGATTTTTCAAGTAATTTTAGTAGCACATGAAAATAACTATACTCTTTATGTTTACCATAAATCTTATATATATATATATATATATATATATATATATATATATATATATATATATATATATATATATATATTAAAGTTGGTGAGGAGGGTTCTGGTATTGACATGTGGACAAACAACGGAGAAAGCTTACATTTGGTGATGCCACATCAAACTCACCCTCATAATTATGTGACTTTTCAATTTCTTTTTCTTAGCTAATAGTATTAGCTAATAATATTAGTTACTATATAAGGTAACTATTATAGTTAACTATTACTATTATTAGTTATAGTAATAATAGTAATAGTTAACTATTATAGTAACTATTACTATTATTAGTAGTAGTTAACTACTACTAATAATAGTAATAGTTACTATAATAGTTAACTATTACTCTTATATATATATATATTAAAGTTGGTAAGGAGGGTTATGGTGTTGACATGTGGGCAAACAATAGAGAAAACTTACATTTGGTGATGCCACATCAAACTCACTCTCAAAATTATGTGACTTTTCAATTTCTTTTTCTTAGCTAATAGCATTAGCTAATAATATTAGTTACTATATAGGGTAACTATTATAGTATACTATTATAGTTAACTATTACTATTATTAGTTATAGTTAACTATTACTAATAATAGTAATAGTCAACTATTATAGTAACTATTACTATTATTAGTAATAGTTAACTACTACTAATAATAGTAATTGTTACTATAATAGTTAACTATTACTAATAATAGTAATACTTAGTTATGATAGTAATTATTACTATTAATAATAATAGTTAATTATTACTAATAATGGTAATAGTTACTATAATAGTTAACTATTATAGTAATTATTAGTAGTAGTAATAGTTATTATAATAGATAACTATAGTAATTACTTTATATAGTAAATAATATCATTAGCTAATACTATTAAGCACATAATAGTTAACTATTAAATGGTTAATCATTATTATAGTTAACATTTATATTAACTATTATTGATAATTATTAAATAAATTAAAAAATACTATTAATAGTATTAGTTAATCATAATAGTTACTGTATATATTAATTATTATTTTTAATAGAAGTATAACTTAATCGTAATAGTTATAATATAAATTAACTATTATTAGTAGTATTAGTTAATCAAATTACAATATATGTTAATATTTACTATTAATAGTACTCACTCTGTCCGAGAGTAAGAGTCCTACTTTCTATTTTTGTATATCCAAGTGTAAGAGTTTCTTTATAAAATGAGATATAATGAATAGTATTTTTGACAATTTTGTCTTTCTAATGCTTCTATAATTACAAAAAGACCAAACTAACTAACTTACATTTTGTCCACTTGCACTATGAATAGTGTTTTGGATATCTATACTCTCAATCCACTTGCAATTTTTACCCATTTTCTATTGTTTTTCTAATAAGTGTGTGCAAGCACGTAAGACTCTAACTCTAGGACTGAGGGAGTATTAATTAATAATAATAATATTTACTATATATGTTAATTATTACTATTAACATTATTAATTAATAATATTATTATTTTACTAATATGATTATATGTACATTATAGACTTTTATATTTATTAATCATAATATGTATGTATATATTATAAAATCATTCATTGGAAAATAGCTAATATTATTAAGTCAATTATCTATAAAATTAAAAGTTAATTTATAGCAATAATAAATCATCTTTATATTCAAATTTCAATTATCATATAAATACAAATTATGTACAATGAAAACTATTTTTTAACACAATTCTTTTAAATTTTTAAGCAAATGTTTTAATTCATATACAATATAAATATATTAAAAAATATTATGTTATTTTATTAAATAAAAACCTTAAAAAACAAATTACAAAAAATTAGAAAATTTAACTAGTTAATACTTATAGTAGAGGAAAATAAATTTACTCTTGGTATGTTTTTTTTTTTTTTGAAGATAAACAATATTTATATTAATTGTAAAGAAAGGTAGGCTCAAGACCTACAAAATTAAGGTACATTTTTCTAGCGAAACTAGCATTCATGTGAGCATAGTGTACAGTCTTTCTGTCCACTTTACAAATACTAAATATAATGCATTTCTCAATTAAAGATTTTATATCTTGGATAAGCGGATCAAGACTCGATGGAGGAATCAGTTGATTGCTGATGTAGGATCTTGCTAACTGAGAGTCCGTGAGAAGTTCAATCCTTTTGAAGTTATGTTTCTCTGCCCAATCTAGCCCTTTTAGAATTGCTAGGCATTCTGTGTGGATGCTCGAGCTCGTTTTATGAGATGAACTTTCTATGGCTAGCCTTCCACTTGTCGCATCCCATAATTCCCATCTAATACCTGCCCAGGGCGATCCCTTCTTCCATGCACCATTTGTGATGAGAACAAGGCTATTTCATGGTTCCGAGTTTTTGAGGTAGTCTTCCAGAGTCTTGCCATTCATTGAATCTAGACTCCGTTCTGAAGACAGATTGTTCTGGTTTCTTGATGTCACCGTAGTACGTGAGTCTCTTTCTCTTTCTTTTTGTTGCAGAATATCCCTCTGGTTCTTTTTTAGTCTTTGAATGTGTTCCATAGCTCGGGGGATGATACCGTCTATCTCAGGGGAAGATAGATGAAAAATAACATTGTTTCTGATTAGCCATATTTCCCAGCAAATGTAAATCAGAAGGTATAGATCTTCCTGATCCAGCTTAGAATTTATCCACTGAGCTAACCAATTAGATAGGGTGGAAGTTGGATTATCCACGGGAGTTGGAGGGGGAGGGATAGGTGATGTTATCCAAATTTGTTGCGCATACCAACACGTGAAAAAAAGATGGAGTGGTGATTCATCATGCGTAGCGCAATTTGGACAGAGAGGGGATGGAGCACAATTCCTCCTAGAAAGTGGGGTAGGGAATAGTAGGTTCATTTGGTGTTGTGAGTGTAAAAGCGAAGTATGCGAGAGAATGAGTGGGATGAATAGTAAAGATTCTTTGCCATTTTAAGAAGGTGCGACTTATCAATGGGACACCCAAAATAGCAATTTGTGCACATAGTTATGGGACGGAGAGAGTATTAAGTTTCTTGATGTAAGCTGTTTGGAATGATTGAAGACCATTCTGACATTTTAATCTCAAGCTAGTGTACTGTTATTACTTTTGTATTTTTATTTTGCCCCTCACTATTAAACACCAATCACCATTACGTGACTTTTTTTTTTTTGACAATTATGAACTTTCAGCTATTCTTGAAACAATTGTGAACATACTATGAACTTGTGAAGTTAAACAACTGTAAATAATAGTAAATTAAGCAAAATAGTGACATTTCCATGAAAAAATTATGAATTGAACTAAAATAATTGCGAACTTCTCTTCTTTGTTCTTGGAACAATCGTGAAAACAATTGTGAACTTCTAAAATACAATTGTGAACTAGGAACAATTATGAACTTCTCAAATTTGCTGTTAATTATATGTTAATGAAACTAGTTTGTTCGTCTTGTTTACAGTATAAACATAATATTGGAACAATTGCGAACTTAAAATTGCGAACTTGTTTTTGGAACAAGAGCAAAATCGTTATTGGAACAATTGCGATCTTACAATTGTGAACTCACAATTGTGAACTTACAATTGCGATCATACAATTGCGAACTTACAATTTTGAACTTACAAATGCGATTTTACAATTGCGAACTTGTTTTTGGAACAGGTGCGAACTTGTTAATGGAACAATTGCGAACTTACAATTGCGAACTTACAATTGTGAACTTACAAGTGCGAACTTACAATTGCGAACTTACAATTGCGAACTTGTATTTGGAACATCTGTGAACATGTTCTTGGAACAAGTGTGAACTTGTTCTTGGAATAAGTGCGAACTTACAATTGCGAACTTGTGCGAACTTGTTATTGGAACAATTGCGAACTTACAATTGGAAAAAGTGCGAACTTGTTATTGGAACAATTGCGAACTTACAATTGTGAACTCACAATTGTGAACTTACAATTACGATCATACAATTGCGAACTTACAATTGTGAACTTACAATTGCGATCTTATAATTGCGAACTTGTTTTTGGAACAATTGCGAACTTACAATTGCGAACTTACAATTGCGAACTTACAAGTGCGAACTTACAATTGCGATCTTACAATTGCGAACTTGTTTTTGGAACAAGTGCGAACTTGTTATTGGAACAATTGCGAACTTACAATTGCGAACTTACAATTGTGAACTTACAAGTGCGAACTTACAAGTGCGATCTTACAATTGCGAACTTACAATTGCGAACTTGTTTTTGGAACAAGTGCGAACTTGTTATTGGAACAATTGCGAACTTGTTCTTGGAACAATTGCGAACTTACAATTGCGAACTTGTTCTTGAAACAAGAACAAATGTGAATTATTATTTTTTTGGAACAAATGCGAACTTACAATTGGAACAAGAATAAATTTACATTTGTTCTTGGAACAAATGCGAACTTACAACTGTGAACTTGTTCTGAAACAACTGTGAATTTGTTCTTAAACAACTGTGAATTTGTTCTTGAAAAAGATTATTATTTTTAAAAAAAATGTGAATTTGTTGCTAAGAGCTTTTAATTTGTTCTTGTAGAAAATGTGTAGTTGTTTTTTAAATAAAGAATGATTGTTTTTTTTCAAAAAAATAAAATGGACAATGGAAAATGGTCGTCAGAGGTGGTCACCGGAAAATGGTCGTCGGAAAAAGGTGGCCGAAAAATGGTTGCCGGTGATAGTCACCGGAAAATGGTCACCGGAAAAGGTGGCCGGAGATGGCCGTCGGAAAACGGTGGCCGGAAGTAGTCGCCGAAAAGGCCGGAAAAAGGTGCCCGGAGGTGATCGCCGGAAAAGGTGGCCGGAGGTGGTCGCCGGAAAAGGTGACCGGAGGTGGTAGACGGGAAAAGGTGGCCGGAGGTGGTCGCCGGAGAAGGTGCCCGAAAATGGCGGTCGCCGGAAAAAGGTGGCCGGAGGTGGTCGCCGGAAAAAGGTCAACGGAAAATGGTGTCCGGAGGTGGTCGCCGGAAAAGGTCGCCGGAAATGGCGGCCGGAAAAAGCCGTCGGAAAATGGTGACCGGAGGTGGTCGCCGGAAAATGGTTGCCGGAAAAAGGTGGCCGGAAAAAGTCCACGGGAAAAGGTGACCGGAAAATGGTGGCCGGAGGAGGTCGCCGGAAAAAGATGGCCGGAGGTGGTCGCCGGAAAGGGTGGCCGGAGGTGGTCACCGGAAAGGGTGGCCGAAAAAAGTCCCCGGAAAATGGTGACCGGAGGTGGTCGCCGGAAAGTGGTGGCCGGAGGTGGTTGGGATGGGTGGTCAAATGTGGTCATGGTGGTTGAAGAGAGAAAGTGAAATGATGGATGGAGTGGCATTAATGTAAATTTTCATTATTTATTAAGGGCATGAGTGTTTTTTTAGTAACCCTTGGACTAGGTGGTAATATTGAAAATTCCTTTGACTAAGTGGTAGTTTTGATTAGGATGAGGGACTAAATGGTAGTTGCCCCTTTTTACAATTTAGGGTTAAATGTGCATAACCACAACATGAATAGCGAAATAAATGTTCATATCCTTAAAAAGTTTGAATAGTCAAATGTGAAGATCATTTAGGGATCCCAGCTCACCTTTTGACCAAAACTGGTCAACTTAGGGTCGGTTTGACCAACACTTTATAGAAATATTTATGATCCGAATAAAAATTTTAAAAAAAATGTAAAATGATCACCATTAAAAATCTTCTCAATAACAATTTTTAAATTTTTTTTTGGAATATAAATATTTCTATAAAGTAAACAACCCTAAGTTGACCAGTTTTAATCAAAATGTGTCAAGTGAGCTGGGACGGTGGAAGTATTTAAATTGGGTGAGACGTGAACCCCACCAATCACTTAAGTTATCTCAATCATCTATTTCGTAAAGTAAGATATGTGGTTGATTGTTAGTAGTCATTAGGGGGTGTTAGTGGTTCGGTCCAAACCGCAGTTTGGGACCGAACCGAACCAAACCATACGGTTTGGTTCAGTTTTTAAGCATAAGCACTTTGGTTCGGTCTCAAAAATTGGTAAACCGCGTGGTTCGGTTTGGTTTGTGGTCTGACCCCTCCAGACCAAACCAGACTAAACCAAACCGTCAGACCGAACAGTCAGACCGAACCGCCAGACCGAACCACCAGACCAAACCACCAGACCACATATATTAGTCATATATTTTTATGTTAAGTAACATTCACCTTTAAATTATTAAAATAATTTACATTACATTACATCATTCTTAACTCTCGTTTTACATCTTATTCAATATTCATTTCATTGAATGTTATATTCATTGAGGCACATAGTTAACAAAGTTATGTAGTGTATTCACTTCCTTCGGCTTCGTTATTCGATTAATATTTTCATTCTTCCGAATTTTCTCTTTTAAACAGAGCGTAAACCATAATTTGAATCGTGATATGAACCTCAATATGAATGGTGGTTTAAACCACGATCTAAACCATATTCTAGACCACGGTCTAAACCGCAGTCTGGACCACATTACTGAACCGCGGTCTGAACCAAACCATGGCGGTTTGGTTTGGTTCGGTTTGAAATTTTTTGTGGTTCAGTTCGGTTCGGTTTGAAATTTTCTCAAACCGATGACTAGTGGTTTGGTCTCTAAAATGGCCGAGACCGAACCAAACCGAACCATTTACACCCCTAGTAGTCATGAATAGATGAAACCAACAATTCCAAAACCTGAGCTTTATAGTTGGCTCATAAAGATTGAAGATGTATATGACCAATTACGTGACCGAAAAAGATCTTTTATCTCTTGAAGAACTCAAAACTTCACTCATGTTTGACTACATATGGAAAAAAATTGTGAGACGGGTCTCGATGAGAGAATAAATGGTTTGCCTTCTATGGGCGGGGCGGGGTAAGCCCATTTTCTCTTTCATCGTCTCATACAAAACTTTCTCTTTTTTCTCGTGTACCAAAAAAAAAAAGAGGAGGATTTAATAGCGAAAAAGAACCTAAAGAGGCTGAATTATCTTCTAGTGTATCAAATGAAAATCAAAAGATTTTTTTAATCTAAAATTTAATTTGTTATTAATAGGGCAAGTATCTTCTAGTGTATATAGCATCTTCCCAAAATATTTCATTAATTCCATAAATATCACAGGATTGTTATGTCAATTAATAAAATTTGTAGTGAATAAGTAAAAAAATATAATGGCAATAGCCTCTCACAATATATATTGCATTTTCATAAAAGAAAAGTATCATAATACAAATTCAATGGTGTACGAATAATGTGCATAAACAAGTAAAGCACATTACTTAAAATATAAATAAGTCAAATGCAACATTCATTGGGAAATGAGAGTATTTCTTTGAGACAAAACAATGCTCTTAAATGGTTCAGCTAATTGAATAGGATGTGTAGATCATACTCCTTATGTCCCATACTTATTGCTATTAAATGGGAGTGTATGGAGATTAAGAAAATATGTTGGAAAAGTAAGTATTGTGAGTGGGTAGAAGGGAAAAAATAAGTTAGTGGATAGTTTTTATGAGTAGATATGAAAGAGAAAAATGAACATTTTGGGTAAGTTGTAATAAATATTGTACGCTTAAAATGGAAATAAGTAGCGATAAGAATGAGACGGTTGGATAGAGTAGTGATAGGGAACCTAATTTTAGTATGGAATATCCTATAGCATAATATGATTGCAAGTACTACAATCAAGGAATTGACCATTGGCATGAAATCAAGCAGCTGATATAAGGAGTTGATAGTATGCCAATTAGCAATTTTAACTTTTACTATGTATGTATGTATAAATTTCGAGTTAAGTGCCTATTTCATTCTTGAACTATTTCAGTTTTTATCTTTGCATCATTCAACAATTTTTTTTTACCTTTTGATCATTGACCTTTAATTTTTATTGATTATGTGGTCCTTCTGTTAAGTGACCGTTCAAATGTCCGTTAATTCAGTCCTACGTGGCAAGATGACCTACTGGTTTTGCATATGTGGAGATGACTAAGCAAAATTTGACTCTAAAAACTGGTCAAGCAGACACGTGACAAAGAAAATGGGAAGGACTCCATGTGAAGGCCACAATTGTAATATAGTCAAATTCAGATACTAAATACATTAAAAAAAATATATTGATACTAAATTGAAATCCATAACCATGTAACCATCCCCTAATACCAGATCTGCAATGCAGATACCCTCTTCCCCCTAGCCTCCAACCCAGGCGTCCCCTATTCCCACACCGCCCAGTGCCCACCCTCCGCCTAACCCACCCACACCTCCCACCCTCCGCCTTTGCCCTCATTTCTCAGTCTGATCCCCCTGCCATCGCTTCTTTGTCGCCACTGTCCTGCCATTAATTCTCCTTCATCTTCTTTATCTTCGGCGTCATCAACACCACCTCTCCACCCAAGACTTACGCCAAGATGAATCATTTATAAACAACCCAGAAAAACAGATTATCCCCACTTTCAAATCAGATCTGGTTTTGATATCTGTTTCGGCTCCTTCGTCTTCGATAGCTTTTCCGTTGGCCTCTCTCTCTCTCTCTCTCTCTCTCTCTCATCAGATTTGGTTTTGAAAGCGGATCGAAATCCTATGTCTGAAATTTATTTCTGGGTGTAATTCTTGGTTTTTTATGACATTCTGATTACCGATTTTTGAATTGATAGAGGGCGGATGTGGGTGATTTGAAGAACAGCAAAAAGCGTAGCAGCATTTTCCGTTTCTCTTACAGTGTGCGTAACCAGTGGCCCAATTTTGGATTTCTAACCACTTATTGCACAATTTACACTACATAACTTTGAATTAAAAAAAAAAACATGACCAATAGGTTGATAAGGACCCTTTTGTATATAGTATCTTCTAATATCATCTACTTGATTTGGATGATATTCAGAAATCCTTTTATGTAGGAGGCCGCAGCAGATCGAAGCAGCAGACACGTAACGCAACAGCATAGCGAGCGCCCGCCTGAACAAGGCCAAGCGCCCGCTTACCTTGTGTTTTCGGGGGTGAGCGTCAGTAAAGCGCGAGCACCCGCCTGGTCCTCACCAAGCGCCCGCCTGGTTGTCGGGTAGAAAATTCTTAGTTCGTGTTTTTGATCGTTTTTAGCACAGACTTGGGTTAATTTCGGGATTTATGTTTTGTTTAGGTTATGTTATTTTGTTAAGAGTATAAATACTCTTTTCCTTCATTATTCTAGGGTTACAACTTATTTTATTCAATTGAACTTTGTTCTTAGAGAATTTCTTATCTTTTCTGGTGGATTCCAGTTTATTGTGTTTGAGGATTCATTGCTTGTGAATTCTTGTGATTAGTGCGCTAATCACGAATACTATCGCTTCCGTGCTGCGTCAGTTGGCATCAAATCAGGCCATATCCTGTCTTTTGCATCACTGATTCGTTATGGGGGATCAAGGAGCAACAAAATGTGATATCGAGGGTATGACCACCGCTATCACTGCTTTAACAACGCAGATCGCTGCGTTGGCAACCGCACAACAAGGTCAAAACGTTAATCAGAACCGTAGGGGTGAGAGAGACAGGGTTTATAAAGTTCGAGATCCAGTTCGACGTCCTCAACGGGCAGAGAATCGAGATGATGAAGAGTCCAGTTCTGAAGAAGAGATTGTTCATGATGAAGAACCATATCAAGGTAATAATCGACACCGCCATGATTATAGAATTAAGGCTGATATTCCTTATTTCTATGGAACCATGGGGATTGAAGATTTCCTAGATTGGCAGAATGAGGTTGATCGCTTTTTCGAGGTTATAGAAGTACCTTCAAATAAACAGGTAAAGATGGTGGCGATCCGATTGAAGAGTACCGCTGCAGTTTGGTGGGATAAACTAGCAGGACAGAGACGACGGCAAGGAAAGGGGCCAGTTAAAACTTGGAGGCGTATGAAGCAGTTTATTTCTGAGAGGTTTTTACCGGCGGATTATGAGCAGATCTTGTATAAACTGTATCTCAATTGTGTGCAGGGCAAGAGAACAGTTGATGAGTATACTACTGAGTTTCAGAGGTATACTGCGCGGGTTGAAATTGAAGAGTCTGAGGATCAGAAAGTTGCTCATTATATTAATGGCCTGAAAAGTTCCATACAGGAGAATATGGGATTGCATAAGGTGTGGAATTTGACGGACGCTTCCACGCTGGCTTTGAAGGCCGAACTCATGGAAAAATCGGTTACGAAGAATTTTAACCCTCCTTTTCATAAATGGGTTCCACAGAGTAGTTCCGAAGCGGGGACTGATAAGGAGAAGGTGACGACGGGTAAGGACCCAACTTCGCAGGCTAAGGGTACTGGCAATACTAGTAGTTCTACAGGAAGCAAGGCTCCAGCACAGAAGGCAGCAAACCCTTATGCCAAGCCAACGGGGGATAAATGTTTTCGTTGTGGTGGACAGGGTCACAGGTCCAACGTTTGCCCCCACTAGGCGAACTGCTGCGATTCTGGAGGAGGAAGAGGAGGAGGAGGAGGAAGATGAGAATAATGAGTATGAAGGAGTTGAATTCGCTGAAGAGGAATCTGAGGAGCGAGTTGGCTTTGTGCTTCAACAGATGCTGCTTACTTCCAAAGATGAGGGACAACGGAAGAATCTGTTCCGAGCACACTGTTCTGTAAAGAACAAGGTATGTAATTTGATTGTTGATAATGGGTGCACTAAAAATCTAGTTTCGCAGAAATTGGTTGATTTTCTAGGGTTAAAAACTGAGCCTCATGAGAAACCTTATAGCTTGGGATGGGTGAATAAAGGTTCAGAACTTAGAGTAACACGAACTTGCAGGGTCCCTATTTCTATTGGCAAATACTATAAGGAGGAGGTTTTGTGTGATGTGTTGACTATGGATGTCTGTCATATTTTGCTTGGTCGCCCATGGCAATATGACCATGACATTACTTATCGGGGTAAGGATAATGTGCTTATGTTTAAATGGGATAATCATAAAATTGCTATAGCTCGTGTTCTGCGTTTTGGGAAGCAGGTTGAGAAGGATGAACCGGTTGTGATGCTTATACAGAACGAAAAGGATCTTACAGCAGCTATTGAAGAGACATAGTATTTTTTTTCCGATAATTATTAAAGGACTGTTGGGTTCTGTTAGTGTGGAGATCGGGTTACCAAGGGATATTGAAGAGCTTCTTGCAGGTTTTCAGGAGTTGATTTCTGATGAATTGCCCAATTACCTCCCTCCCATGAGGGACATTCAGCATCATATTGATTTGATTCCGGGAGCTAGTCCGCCAAACCTCCCGCATTACCGTATGAGTCCTAAAGAGAATGAGATAATTAGAGAGAAGATTGAAGACTTTCTGCGGAAGGGGTTTATCAGAGAGAGTATGAGCCCATGCGCAGTACCAGTCCTTCTCGTGCCGAAGAAGGGTAATCAGTGGCGTATGTGTGTTGATAGCAGGGCCATCAACAAGATCACCATCAAGTATAGATTCATATCCCTCGTTTAGAGGACATGCTTGATGAGTTATCCGGTTCTAGGGTGTTCACAAAACTGGATTTGCGCAGTGGGTACCATCAGATTCGGATCAGACCTGGGGATGAGTGGAAGACGGCGTTCAAGAGCAAGGATGGACTTTATGAGTGGCTTATTATGACATTCGGGCTATCTAATGCCCCTAGCACTTTTATGAGGTTGATGAACCAGGTATTCCGACCTTTTATTGCCTCATTTGTTGTAGTCTATTTTGATGATATCCTGATTTATAGTAAAGATAGAACTGTAGATTTGGAACACCTTAGACAAGTGTTACAGGTTTTAAAAGATAATCAGTTGTATATCAATCTTAAGAAGTGCACATTTTGCACCAACAAATTGCTTTTCCTGGGTTTTGTTGTTGGTGAGGATGTGATTCAGGTTGATGAGGAGAAAGTGAGAGCAATTAGGGATTGGCCAGCCCCTACATCGGTCACAAAGGTGCGTAGTTTTCATGGTTTAGCTACATTTTACAGGAAGTTTGTACGTAATTTCATCACTATTACTGCACCTATCACCGAGTGTCTGAAGAATGGTAAGTTTAAGTGGGGTTTTGAGCAAGAGCAGAGTTTTTCCCTCATCAAGGAAAAACTTTGTACTGCACCAGTTCTTGCACTACCAGATTTCGATAAAATATTTCAGGTGGAGTGTGATGCTAGTGGCGTAGGGATTGGGGCTGTTCTCTCACAAGAAAAGCGTACTGTGGCTTTCTTTAGTGAGAAGTTGAGTGAGGCTCGACAGAAATCGAGTACGTATGATCAAGAATTCTATGCAGTTTTTTGGGCCTTGCGACAGTGGGAGCATTATCTTGTTCAGAGGGAGTTTATTCTATTTTCTGACCATATTGCTTTAAAATTCTTGCATAGTCAGAAAATGATAAATAAGATGCATGCTCGTTGGGTTAGTTATCTGCATAAATTTCCTTTTATCATTCAGCATAAATCAGGTGTTCAAAACAAGGTTGCTGATGCTTTGAGTAGAAGCGCTTCTTTGTTACTCACACTGTCTCAGAAAATTGTGGGTTTTGACTTGCTGAAGGAACTTTATAAGGAGGATGCAGATTTCAAGGAGTTGTGGTATAAGTGTGTGGGTAAACATCCTAGTGCAGATTTTCATATTCGGGATGGTTTTCTGTTTAAAGGGGATCGGTTGTGTATTCCTGTTTCGTCTCTGAGAGAGAGGCTAATTCGAGACTTACACGGTGGTGGTCTTAGTGGGCATCTGGGACTGGACAAGACCATTTCTAGTTTGGAGGAGCGATATTTCTGGCCTCAACTGCGGAAGGATGCTGGTTCTATCGTCAGGCGATGTTATGTCTATCAGGTTTCTAAAGGTCAGTCTCAAAATACTGGGTTTATTTGCCTTTACATGTTCCTGATGATATATGGCTAGATTTATCTATGGATATTGTGTTGGGGTTACCTCGTACATAACGGGGTGTGGATTCTGTGTTTGTTGTGGTGGATCGATTTTCTAAAATGTCCCATTTTATTGCTTGCAAGAAGACTGCGGATGCAACAAATATTACGAAGTTGTTCTTTCGGAGATTGTACGACTTCATGGGGTTCCTAAATCCATTACTTCGGATAGGGACAGCAAATTTTTTAGTCACTTCTGGATTACTTTGTGGCGTATGTTTGGTACTGCGTTTAATCGGAGTTCTACAGCTCATCCGCAGACGGACGGACAAACAGAGGTTACTAACAGGACATTGGGGAATATGATCAGAAGTGTGTGTGGCGACAAACCAAAACAGTGGGATTTAGCTTTACCACAGGTGGAGTTTGCTTATAACAGTGCAGTGCATTCCGATTCTACTCCGAGGCATGTGGTGGATTTGGTACCATTACCTAAGGGTCGCGGTGTCAGTCAAGTGGCAGAAACTATGGCCAAGGATGTGCAAGCTGTCAAGGAAGCTGTCAAGGCTAGGTTGGAAGCAACGGGGTTGAAGAATAAGGCGGCTGCTGATAAGAAGAAACGGGTCAAGGTTTTCAAGGTTGGCAATGATGTGATAGTTTTTCTTCGCAAAGAGCGTTTTCCAGTTGGTACTTACAAGAAGCTACAACCGCGTAAGTATGGTCGTTTCAAAGTGACTCGAAAGATTAATGACAATGCTTATGTGGTGGCTCTTCCCGATGATTTGAACATCTCTAATATGTTCAACGTCGCTGATATTTATGAGTACCATGCGGATGGAGTTCTTTATCCTGGTGAGAACTCGGGGTCGAGTTCTTTAGAGGTGGAGGAGACTGATGTAGGAGGCCGCAGCAGATCGAAGCAGCAGACACGTAACGCAGCAGCATAGCGAGCGCCCGCCTGAACAAGGTCAAGCGCCCGCTTACCTTGTGTTTTCGAGGGTGAACGTCTGTAAAGCGCGAGCGCCCTCCTGGTCCTCACCAGGCGCCCGCCTGGTTGTCGGGCAGAAAATTCTTAGTTCACATTTTTGATCGTTTTTAGCACAGACTTGGGTTAATTTCGGGATTTATGTTTTGTTTAGGTTATGTTATTTTGTTAGGAATATAAATACTCTTTTCCTTCATTATTCTAGGGGTACAACTTATTTTATTCAATTGAACTTTGTTCTTAGAGAGTTTCTTCTCTTTTCTGGTGGATTCCAGTTTATTGTGTTTGAGGATTCATTGCTTGTGAATTCTTGTGATTAGTGCGCTAATCACGTATACTATCGCTTCCGTGCCGCGTCATCCTTTTTCTAAATGCGGGATCCGAAGGAAGACTATTCTTTACTAGAAGAAGCAATCACAGGGACCGATTGTTGACTTGGTGCACTAGCACTACTAGGATTACCCACCCCAAAACTAGTTTCACCATCCCCAATTTTTTTCCATTTGATAAGAAATTTGTCCATATTAAATAATCAACCAAAAACACCAACAATCCTACAAAAAATCAATGAAATAACCATTCAAACACATATATATTTAAAGTCAAACATTTAATAAACACTCATTATTGAAATCACCCATGAAATTGGAAGAAAAAAATCAAAGCCCCAAAATAATATTCAAACCCTAGATTTCAATTTACAACAATCCAGAGAAAGAGAATAAGATGAGGGATTTGAGGATACTTACAAGAGTGCGAATGATTGAGAATAATGCTTTGCGGATTTCCGATCGAATCTCTCTGTTGATCTTCTCGTTCGCGACTTCGTCGTCTCGTCCGCACAGCGCACTCGGCACTCCTTTCCTACGTGTTTGCAAATTGAATTTGTGGCCTTTGTTACTTCCTCTCCTGTAAAACACAAATAACGAGTAATGTGGGTCTCTTATTCCTTTTACTAAGTTCACATCCCTAGTTAATTTAATACTCTAACTCATTTTTTGGGGGTGCACTTAGTAAAAAAAAAATATTAAAAAAATTGGTTGATCGGGTGTACGTGAACCCGCTCCTACAACGTAAGATCCGCCCCTGTGTGTGTAAATGTGTGAGAGAGAAAAAAACGAAAAAATGGGACCGTCGTTGTCTTGCTTCAAAATTGTGAATTTGATTTTTGATGGTTTTGGTTATGTGGTGGTTTTGAAGATGGTAAGGTAGCCATGGTGGTGAACTGCTAGGTAGAAATGAAGGTGGGAGGGAAGATGGTTTCTTATAAAATAATTTACATATGCACCCCTTTTCAAATTGAAATTTCCACATCGTCAGTGCCACATATGCAAGAACATTACACCATCTTGCCACATCAGAAATATTTAACGGAAAATAAACGGCTTGTTAACAGAAGGACCACAAAATCAATGAAAGATAAAGGTCAAGGATCAAATGGTAAAAAAATATTGTTGAGTGACGAAAAGGTAAAAACTTAAATAGTTCAGAGATGAAATAAGTACTTAACTCTATAAATTTCTATGATTTTGTATTCAAGTTTATCAAGACAATACAAAAGTAGGGATGGCAATTTTACCGAACCCGATCCGTATCCGAGACAATCCGACCGGGGATGGGTGGGTTTGGTAATAGATTTTAAAAATCCGGCGGGTTCGGATACGGGTTCGGAATCTGCCCGAGATCCGTCCGTATCCGACCCGTATGAAATTATATCCGTATCCGACCCGTATCCGACCCGTATCCGACCCGTATCCTATATTAAGATGTCTATTTACTATTTTACCCTTGTTTTCAGTTATTATTACAACCCTACCCTTTTATATATACTGTGTGTGAACCATTCACTATCAGTTCCTAGGGTTTTCTTTCAATTTCTCAAACCCGCCGTAGGACTAAGAGAGAGAGAGAGAGGCGGCGCCGACGATTGCACAGACGACCAGGCGACGCGAGCTCCGGCCATCACTACGGATTCTGTTAGCATTTCAGGTGATGATCTCCTGTTTCGATTCCCAATTTCTAATCCCGATTTTGATTTCGATTTAATTTTGATTTTGATTTCGATTTCACATTCTAAGCTGTTTGTTTTGGGTCTCCTGTTTTGATTATGTGGATAGAACAAAAATCAATAATTTTCGTGTATTGTTGATCTAGCATGATTTAAGAGGCAATAAATTGAGTAGTTTCTGACCTTACAAAGCAATCTTAGTATAGTTTAGTACTAGTTACTGTTGTTTTACTCTTATTCTGCATGTAATCAGTGAAAGACCTCCGCATATCCAGAATTTGATACATAGAGTTGCTTCTGCTTGAATTTAATGCTATTTCCCACAATTTTTACCTGGTTTCTGCAAATGATTTTTCTTATTTGTATCTTTGGACCCGGCCCTTCCCTTGGACCTCAGATATAGTGGTAGCTCTCGTAGCACGAGGTTGCCCCTTTTTTTGGTATCTTTGGATTTAGTATTTTGGCGGAGTTTCTGTTTATTGAGTGTCAATTAAGAGCTTCCATGTGGTCTGATTTGGTTATATTGTACCATGGACGAAAAATGAACTTCTATTGTAGTTGTTTTGTTACTTATCTTCTTTAAAAGATGTATCGATAACATAGAGATGCTAGTTATATTGTACACATATATATAAACTAAATTGTCTTTTCTTTTTAATTTATTAGATGTCTAAAAGAAAGGCTCATGAGATTGAGGCTAGTAATGATGATGATGATGTGCATGTATATGAGAAGGGGGATGAACCTATGCGAGATTCTCAAAGTGTTGCTGCTAGTAAAACACCGGTTGGTTCAAGCCCTTCTTTGAATGAAACTGAGTCTTCTTTGGAAGATACTAGCCTTAAGAAGAGTTTAACTTCTGCTGTGTGGAAAGAGATGACTAGAATAGTTAAGAAGGACGGGGTTGTTCAAGCTATTTGTATGTATTGTAAGAAGGCCTTGAATGGGGCTAGCAGCGCTGGTACTTCTCATTTGAAAAATCACTTAGCTAGGTGTAGAAAGACTAGAAATAAAGATGTTGGACAAATGTTGATTCAAGCTGGTGAGAAGACAAATGATGGTAAGGTGGAGTACCGTGCATTTGCTTTTGATCAAGTCCGGTCAAGAGGCCATCTTGGGGAAATGATTGTGTTACATGAATATCCATTAAGTATCGTAGATCATCATGGATTTCGTAAATTCGTAAACAACCTCCAACCCTTATTTGTCCCAGTTTCGAGAAATACTATCAAGAGTGACATTATGAAGATCTATCATTCTATGAGAGAGAAATTGCTTGAGGGATTGGAGATCTTGAACTCGAGAGTTGCCATTACTACAGATATGTGGACCGCAAAACCGACCAAGAAAGGATTCATGGCAGTCACTGCACATTATATTGATTCCTCGTGGGTTTTGCATAATCGAATAGTGAGGTATGTTTTAATTTACAAGCACAAGTTTTAGTTTTCTCTACTTACTAGTTGTTGTTTTTTTAAAAAAATTTCATGTTTATATTTTTCTCTTTATTTTAGGTTTATTTATGTTCCCCCTCCACATAGTAGTGATGTCCTCACGGAATTTCTTGTTGAAGCGTTAATGGAATTAAATCTTGATACAAAGTTGTCAACTATCACAGTTGATAATGCATCTTCAAATGATGCTATGTTGGATAAGATGGTTGATAGACTAGATCCTAGCACACTAATGTTGAGGGGGAAAGTTGTTCACATGCGATGTTGTGCATATATTTTAAATTTGATTGTGAAGGATGGGTTGGAGGTTATTAAGAAGGAAGTTGAAAATGTGAGAAATAGTGTTGTCTATTGGACGGGTTCCCGTAGTAGAATTCAAAAGTTTGAGGATGCGGCCCGCCAATTATCCCTTAAAGACATTACTTCTTTAGTTCTTTAGTTCTTGATTGAATGAGTACAAAAGTGAACAAAATGTGGATAAAATGGTTGTGAGTGAAACACCCTCTTCTTGTTCTTCGGGTGGTGGTTGGAATGCAAGTGATAGGGTTTCAGATTTTAAGAAGTTTGTTTATAGTACATCAAGTCAAAGGGATGTAAAATCGGAATTAGATCACTACTTGGAAGAATTGGTGTTGCCAATAGAGGGAAATTTTGATGTATTGTCATGGTGGAAGACTAATGGAGTTAAATTTCCAACTCTACAAAAGATCGCTAGGGACGTGCTTGCTATACCGGTTACAAGTGTTGCATCTGAGGCGGCCTTTAGCACAAGTGGAAGATTGATTAGTCCCCATCGTAGTAGATTGGCTCCCAACACATTGAAAGCATTAATGTGCACTCAAAATTGGCTACGGAATGAAAAGAAAGGTAAATATTATAAAATGATACTCCCTCCGTCCCAAAATACATGTATTTTGGGACGGAGGGAATAGCTTTTAGCTTATAAATTTGTAAATTTCACTTGTATATATCTCATTACCTATTTTGATATAGGTCTCTCATTAAGTGTGGGTATGGTGGACAACATGGCAACTTGTAGTGATGATCTTGATGTTCAAGATTGATTGGGTAAGGAAATTTACTATGACAATTATTTATTTGGTTATTTTTTGTCTTTTCTTTATAGTGTTAATTATCTCTTTGTTTATTTTTTAATTATGTAGATTTTATTGACATGGAGTTAGATGATGTAATGAGATTGAAGCGGGGAATGAAGACTCCTTGAAATCCTTTTGGTTTTGAATATTTGTTATGAATTGATTTATTTATGTTGTTTGGTTTGTAACACTAAATTTGAAAGTGTTTGGATTTATTTATTTTGTTTGGTTTGTAACACTAAACTTGAAAGTGTTTGTGTTTGTGTTTGGTTAGTTGGAATTTGGTTAACTAGTTTGAAGTTAGTAGAAGTTTGAAGTTAGTAGAAGTGTAGAACAGAGACAGTAACTATGTTTGTGTTTGAAAGTTTGAAGTTGGTCGCTGCTCTGTTCCTGTTCCTGCAGCCTTGGTACTATGTTTTATTTTTGTCATTTTTTTTTTTGTTTTGGTGAACTGGCAGTAACTTTTTTTTTTGGTACATGCCATGCCAGTAAGTAACTATGTTTGTTATGTTTGTTTGTTGATTTTTGCACAAATGGGCCTTCTTTTTCAAATCCAAGGCAATGAGAGATGGGCCAGGCCTTAAAAAAAAAAAAAAAAAAAAAAAAGTGGGCGGATCATACGGGCGGATACGGATTCGCCGTAATCGGATACGGGCGGGTTCGGATACGGGGTCAACAACCTCGGGTCGGATACGGGTTTTGCGATATCCGGACCGTATCCGACCCGTTGCCATCCCTAATTTTAGTCATCTTGCATCTTTTTGCAAGTGAGGGGTGTCTCTGGTATTAGTGATCTGTTGAGTCCTTATTTAGAATATAAGTTGGTAGTGAGGGGCCCTAGAGTCCGAAGCACAACAAAAAAATAAGTTCGTTGCATTATTGTAACAAATGCAAAAGTACGTTACTTATATCATTCGTTAACAGTATGGTGTATTATATGAAAAAACACAAAAATACCTTGCGTATTTCAGTCGTTTGGCCATTTTTTAAACAGTATATATTTAGAGCTGGTCTCCTATGAGATATGAGGGCATTTTAGTCTAAAATGCCCTCATATCTCCTCTCACCCTTACTTTTTTGGTCAAATCATAGTCAAACTCTTATAACTGACACATAATTAACATATAAGAGTAAAAAAAAAAATCATTTTTTTCATTTTTTTAGAAAAATAATAATATTATTTGGTCAAATATGTCAAACTCGGTCAAACAACAGTCAAACTCTTATAACTGACACATAATTAACATATAAGACTAAAATTTTTCACCTTTTTCAACTTTTGAGAAAAAAATAATAATATTATTCGGTCAAATCACGGTCAAACTCTTATAACTGACATATAAGACCAACAATTAACATATAAGAGTCGATTTTTTCACTTTTTTCAACTTTTAAGAAAAAAACATAATATTATTCGGTCAAATCTCGGTCAAACTCTTATAAATGACATATAAGACCAATAATTAACATATAAGAGTCGATTTTTTCAACTTTTAAGAAAAAAAATATAATATTATTCGGTCAAATCACGGTCAAACTCTTATAACTGGCATATAAGACCAATATTTAACAAATACTTTAAGAGTCAAATATTTTCACTTTTTTCAATTTTTGAGAAAATATATAATTTTATTCGGTCAAATCCCGGTCAAACTCTTATAAATGACATATAAGACCAATAATTAACATATAAGAGTCGATTTTTTCAACTTTTAAGAAAAAAACATAATATTATTCGGTCAAATCTCGGTCAAACTCTCTTAACTGACATATAAGACCAACAATTAACATATAAGAGTCGATTTTTTTTCACTTTTTTCAACTTTTAAGAAAAAAACATAATATTATTCGGTCAAATCTCGGTCAAACTCTTATAAATGACATATAAGACCAATAATTAACATATAAGAGTCGATTTTTTCAACTTTTAAGAAAAAAAATATAATTTTATTCGGTCAAATCACGGTCAAACTCTTATAACTGGCATATAAGACCAATATTTAACATATAAGAGTCAAATATTTTCACTTTTTTCAATTTTGAGAAAATATATAATTTTATTCGGTCAAATCCCGGTCAAACTCTTATAAATGACATATAAGACCAGTAATTAACATATAAGAGTCGATTTTTTCAACTTTTAAGAAAAAAACATAATATTATTCGGTCAAATCTCGGTCAAACTCTCATAACTGACATATAAGACCAACAGTTAACATATGAGAGTCGATTGTTTTCACTTTTTTCAACTTTTAAGAAAAAAAACATAATATTATTCGGTCAAATCTCGGTCAAAATCTTATAAATGACATATAAGACCAATAATTAACATATAAGAGTCGATTTTTTCAACTTTTAAGAAAAAAATATAATATTATTCGGTCAAATCACGGTCAAACTCTTAAAACTGGCATATAAGACCAATATTTAACAAATACTTTAAGAGTCAAATATTTTCACTTTTTTCAATTTTTGAGAAAAATATATACTAATTTTATTCGGTCAAATCCCAGTCAAACTCTTATAAATGACATATAAGACCAATAATTAACATATAAGAGTCGATTTTTTCATCAAGATATTCACATACATCATAGTTATGTTACCATTCATAATTAACAATTTACAAGACCAATTAAAATAAGGAAATACAGAAGCCAGACTCTAAGTTGTTCAACACAACAGAATGAGATTGAATTTCATAGTGAAGTCACTGAAAGTTTCTGTTGGTCCCAGAGGGCAACAAGGGTATAGAACCGCTAGAGGGGGGGTGAATAGCGGTCCAAAACTTTTTCGAAAATACCCTTAAAATCAACCGAGTACTTATTAGTTTGGCCAACTGCGGTTCAAAGCACAAGAACCGAACTGATAAAATGCACAGCGGAGTTTGCGATTTGGCCAAATATGTTAGTTAAAAAGTTGGGAGGTTTGACTCGGGTTGAGAAAACACTATGATGCAACAGAATAGTTAAACTTAAAGTTTAAAGGAAAACACAATTCATCTTTCAAGTCATTTCGTATATGGAAACAAGTTCAAGACCACAAACAAGTAAGATAAATATCAAGACAGAAAATAAAGATCCAACACACAAATTGAAGAGGTTCGTTCTTAAATGAACTACGTCCTCTGCCTAGATGGTTAGTCTAGGATTTTCTAATAGCTATGAGACTTGTATTAATTTAGAGGAGGATTTACAAGATGAATCTAAACTCAAAACAATAAGTCTAACCTAAGCTATAATAACAACCGGTGTTTTCGAAGTATATAATCTATGTGATCATATAAATCGGGTGTGTGTGTGAAAAGAAATCAAATGCTCTAAGTATCTAAATGATGGTTGAGCAAATGGAATTCTTTCGGTGTAAGGGCTAAGTATGAACGGTTGTTAGGCTTGAAGCTTTGATGAAGAACTGGGTTTGCAATGGAGATGGTTTGAAGATATGAATATCTGGGTTTAAATCTTCAAAGGAAACTTGAATACTTAGGAATGAATCTCTTGAAGCTCAGCAACCTTCATTGTTGAATAATGAAGGCTATTTATAGGCAGAGCACCCTTGTGACCGTTGGGTAAAGATTTGAATCAAATCTGAAGGGTACAGTGCTGTCGAAATCCCATTGGATGAGCTGTCATTTTCGTCCTTGGTTTTGTCTTGTAGTCCTAGGTAGTTGTTGCACCACTACCTAACAATTGTCCTTTGTTGCAGAAAGGACTAACGGTAAACAATTCAAACTGATAGACAAACCGACATTCCTTGCAGAAACTCCAAGTTAACTTAGAGTTATTTTGACATGACATAACAACATCCTTTTACGGTCAAAAAAGGAATGTTTGTCTAAGGAATAAATGACATATCTTTATTTCTTCAATAACTGCTCTGCGGTTTCACCAAGCATAGGGGCAGTTTGAAGAATGATCTTGATGGGCGGTTTCATCAAACATGCAAACTGCAGTTTGATGAAAACTGAAGGGCTCCATGCTGGCGGTCTCAAGATGACGGCTTGAAGCACGAAACCGCTGAAGATATAACCGAACTATACTCAGCCTAGACAATCAAAAATCTAGAAATGGACTTATCTAAAAATTGAAGTAGAACTTCATTACATGCGGTCCTAAAGTCCATAAAAAGACACGTGGCATGGATCAATCAAATTAAGGTGGGTGTACTAACAATGAATCCTAACAATCTCCCCCTATTTGATTGATGCCATTACCACACTTGTACTGAAGAACCTAAATTTCATGAAACATGTCCCAAGAACCTGCTAGATCAAGAAATGAAGAAAAGAAGAATACATTCAGATGCATAAAGATGATATGATTTTGAGGATCAAAAATGCATGTTTAAACTGAATGTTTAAAACACAATGCACTAAAAAGTATTTTCATGATGAATGTAGTGCATGAGGTTTTAAGAAATACAAGCATTGTTTCACAAACAAGCAGTTTGAATAAACAAAGTTTTGGAAACAGAATGCTATGCAGTCATTCTCATTATAATTCAATCATAAAGGATAGTAACTTACAATGTATGAATTACAAGAGACATTAAAAAGAAAGACTACGAAATGAAATCTAGTCTACTTCATCTGCAACAGAACCCCTTGCAGCAGCAGCATCATCTGCGGTTTGGTTCTGAACGGTTTGAGCGTCTTGAGCAGCTTGTTCTTCTGCAACTTGAGCATCAACAGCGGGGGCGGTTTGATCAACATTTATAGAACCGGATCCACGGGTGGTTTCAAAAACAAATTCAGCTGCACGAAGCCGAACTTCAGTCGGTTCACCAATCTTTAATTCAATTGCAGCGGCTTGCTTGACAAGTTTCCCGGTTCTATGCAGGATAAGTTCTGAAGAATCAAGTGCATGCTGGGCCAGAATGTCAAGTTTCTCAACAACAGATTGAAGTGATGCATCAACGGCTTAAAACTTTAAGTTGCAAAGATCATTGTTGGTTCTGAAAAGATCTTGAAGAGCCAGTTGATTTTCCAAAATTAAGTTCAGTCTCTCATCTAGCTGTTGTTGTCTTGACCTATCATCAAATATCTCATTCACTCTCTCCCCCTTAATGGCATCAAGATCAGATTGTAAAATGAGGAGATGAGTGTCAAACCGAGAAGTGGCGGTTTGCTGATGAACTTGAATATTCCTAACCGCATATATTAAATCAGCGGTTGTAGCATGAAGAGGTAGAATTGGATAGGAAGGAATTGAAGAGGGCGGTTCATCAGAAGGAGTGTAGTCAGGAATGTGCTCATCACTAGAAGTATCATCATCAGAAATTTGGATGGCATCATCATACTGATGGGATGAAGAAGGCATTTTGGATTTACCTTTCAAGAGAATGTGTGCCTCTTCTAAAGTTTGACCCATAGAAACCCTAATGGCGGTTTCAAGTTTTATGGGATCAAAAGGAAGGAAAAAATGATAAGAAATAATTTCGGTTTGAGGAGGAGAAGGAGGAGGAGGAGGAGAAGGAAGAGCAACATATCTCATATATTTATCATAGAGAAAGATGGAAGGGGAAGGCACAAGGAATAATCTATAGAGATTGGGAATGCAGAGACAATTAAAGAATATAAAGAATTGAGAGGCTAGAGTGGGATCCATGAGTACCTGATAGGCAATCTCTCCCATCAATTGTTCTGCAACTGAAAGAATTATCTTCTCAACTGCGGCTTCCATCTCATCCTTGGAAAAAATAGCATAAGGATTAGGGCGGCCAGCCTTCAAGAATCTATCTTCGGCTTTGGCGGCGGCACGAGCATGGGCTCCAGCCCTTCTTTCCCTAGAGGTTTCAGTCTTGAACCGCTTCAAGTAGGAAGCCAGTTCAGCAGCACTTTTCCTTTTTCTAGACTTCGGTTTAATGAGTGAAACCGATGGCGGATCAGATGGAGAAACTGAAGACTGAGCCATCGGTTGGACCGACGTAGAAACCGAAGGTTGAGCAGATGAAAGAACTGGTGAAGGTTGAACCGCTGCAGCATATGGTAAGTCTGGAGATGAAGATGGAGTATGTTCTGGTGAATCAAAATCCAGCTTTCTTTTAAGTGAAGGAGGAGAGACCTCAACCAACATTGGGTCAATACCTGCCTTTCTCATCTCAGCTCTTTCTCTTAGCTCTTTTGCAAATGCACCTTCAAGTGGTGAATGATCCCTTTTGTAGTCAGCCTCACTAAAGTCTACAGCTCCTGGTGGCCTTGACTGCCAATGTTCCACATAATCACTTTTCTTCACCAACTTTCTCTTCTTCTTTGGCGGTTGAACCTCATGAACTTCATCATCTTGCTCAGGTTCACCAAGTGCCTCAGACATATCAGTCTGCTCAGGCAATGCTGCAGCCTCAAACTCATCGGTTTGCTCAGGCTGAACCGCAATGGTAGACACATCGGTTTGATCAACAAGAACCGCAGCCTCAGACATTTCGGTCTGCTCAGGCTCGGTTTGAGAGGATGGTTTGAGGTTTAGGAAGGCTTTGAAAATTTCAGCCAACTGTTCTTCAGAGAATTGAACAGAGGGCGGTTTAGAAGTGGAAGTTTTAGGAGGAGAAGGGATAGGAAGGAAAAGATGAGGTGAAGGGACAAGTTCTGGAATGGATTTAGCTTTGGCAGCTTTAAGAGAACTGGCATCCATGGCAAAGTTGATGGATTTCTCCACATTTTGATATAGTGGAGAGAGAGGTTTAATTTGAGGTTTGGGAATTGAGGTTTGGGAATTGAGGGTTTAGAAGTGATGGGTTTGGAAAGGGTAGGAGATAGTCTGATGGGGGAAAAGAGGTTGAAGAAGATGAAGGTTTTGATGACGGTTTGGATAATGGTTTAGGAGGCGGTTTGGATAAGTCTGATTTGGTAATAATTGGAGGGATTTGAGCAGTTCCCTTTCTCTTCCTTGGAGCAGCGGTTTCCTTGGGACGAGCCGCAGGTATAGACCGAACTGCAGGCTCCCCCTCAACCGCAGACTCCCCCTCAGCCTGTACCGCGGTCTGAGCTAACTGACTTAACCCAGTCGGTTTAAAGTAGCAGTTTGACCTTCATTCCTTAGCATCGTAGCATGGGCCTGATCAGCAATGGCACCAGCATACGGTTTCCCAGATTTGTTGAGCCGAGCCTCAAGAAATGGGCCACGTTCGGCTTCAGGAAGAGGGTCCTCATTCCAAACTGTTTGAGCGTACCGCCATCCAAATGCGGTTCTGAAGGCGTCAAGTTTAAATAATCCAAAGATAGAGTTTTCAATTGGATCCAACCAATAGTCCTTGTTTTCAGCAGAGAACTTGAAAATGGCAGTATCTTGATGCAGGAACTTAGTCAGCAACCTGCAATGAGTTCTGACCTTGGATTTTCCAACGGCTTTAGCAGCATGGAGGCGGTTTAGAGCATTTATGATCTCCTTCATCACAACCTTGGGCCAGTGCAGTTTCTTCCCTTTAAGAATGGCCACACAGTAAGCATACTGTTCACTTGTAAAGTTGTTGTGGTTTCCATTCTTGCACATGACTCCAGAATCCACCAATTCACATAGATGAGCCATTACCTCTCCAAAGTCCTTTTTGGAGGAATTCTTGGTGGATAAAGAATTAACTCCAATCAACTCCATTGTAGTATTGCTTAGAAGTTCCGGTTTTATCCCCATAACTCCAGAGTTCTCAAGACCAGCTAGAACTGCGATCTTGGAAGCGGTTAAGATCACTTCTTTGCCACAGACGGTGGACTTGATAGCATCTTCAAATTTCATTTCTCCGGATTCCAGATCCCTTATCGGTTCTCCTCTTACATCCAGTAAGGCAGCCTTTGTGGTGATCCCATTCTCAAAAAATTCGGCGCAGATAATTGTAACAAACTGCGGTTCATCCATAAGAAACAGAGGGAGCAGCTTTGCATCATTCAGCAGTTTGAGGAGCTTCCTTCCAATTGTATCTTGTTTAATTTCATCCTCTAGTATCCTAGAACCGGGAACAAAGTTTGAGGGATCCTGAAAAGTTTTCTAAGTTAGAGATAGCTTAAAGAATGATAATTTGAATCCTTAAGCAAACCGCGGTTTGATTAAGTCCTACAAACTATAACGAGGAATCTTAACAATGAAAACATGCGGTTCAAGGAGAGTAAGGGGAAAAAAATGTAAAAACAAATAATGAATGAACAGTGAAGACAAAACGAATCAAAGAGAAAAATTTTGAAAAAGAGTTTGAATGCATGAAGAACACGAAGAACAGAGTATGAAAATGCAAAACAAAATCTTAACCAAAATATGGAAAAATTATACCAAAATGATCACAAAGGGCAGATTCTAACAAAGTTCTAAATAAACCAAGACAAATAACAACACATGAACCCAGAATCTGCAAAATTTCGCAAGAACACCAAATGACCCCAAAATCGATTTTGCTCAAAATTGAACACAAATCTTAAAACAAAGTAATCAAACAGTATATATAGGTAAATGCGAACACAAATCAACCAAGAAATTGAAGAAAAAGCATAAAATGATCAAAGGAAGATGAACAAGCTTTTAAGCTTCAACAATGGCGGATAGATGAAATATACTGAGTTAGGGTTCAGAAATTCATACAATATCAGGCTTCGATGGTTTGGACGATGTAGAAGAAGAAGCAAGATCAATTGATTTCTTTGGTGCCATTTAAAAAAAATTTGTTTAAGTAAGAAAATTTTGGAGTGAGAACAGAGAGAGAGAAAGGAGTGCGTACAGAGGAGAGAGAAGGTGTTTTTGCTAAAAAGAGTAAGAAGGTAAAAAAGATAAATTGAAAAATGGTTTGTCTTTTATACTCAATTAACCACCTCGGGTAGTGGAGCGGGCATGACGGCTGAAGGAAACTCAACCGTCAGTGTACCTGTCGATTCGCATTCAATGCGGCAAAGATAATTGCAAAAAGGTCCTTAAAGAATGAAGTGACATAAAGTAGGGACTAAAATGCAATTTCATACCTGAGCGGTTTTGCGTAAACCGACTTACCTTTTCCTCATTATTGGTTTTGATAAAACCGATATCTTTCAGATCTATCTTCGGTTTCAGTAGATAAAACCGAACCATTGCTTTGACAATTCGGTTTGGATAAAACTGAAGTTGTTCTTCTTGACTCTTCGGTTTGAGTGGAATCTTTAGCCGAACCATTTTGTTGCGGTTTCGTCTATTGAACCGCAAGTTACTTGCATTTTCTTAATAGAGCCAAAATACTTAACAAAAATTATTAGAACAAAAAATAAATAGGCATGAATTATATTAAGTAAGTTCCAGCATACCCATTTCTCCTCGTAAATGAAAGAACCTAGAATTTTCAAGCGGTTTGGTGAGAATATCTGCAATTTGATCGTCGGTTCTCACCTTTGCTAGAAAAATGTTCTTCTTTTCAACATGATCTTTGAGGAAATGATATCTTATGTCAATGTGCTTAGTTTTTGATTGTTGTACTGGATTGTTGGAGATTGATATTGCTGCAGTACTATCACAGTAGATAGGGCAGTTCTTCTCAAATACTTCATAGTCTTCCAACTGCTGTTTCATCCAGAGAATTTGAGAGCAACAGCTTCCAGCCGCAATATATTCAGCTTCAGCGGTTGAGACTGAAACTGATGCTTGTTTCTTGCTGGACTATGATACAAGCCGTGTTCCAAGGAACTGACAAGTACCACTTGTGCTCTTTCTGCTTATCTTACATGCTGCAAAGTCAGCATCTGAATAACCTAATAGATCAAATGAAGATTCTTTGGAGTACCAAAGTCCAAGGTTAACAGATCCACATAAATATCTAATAATTCTTTTAACAGCAATAAGATGAGATTCTCTAGGGTCAGCTTGAAATCTAGCACAAACATTGAACATGATATCTGGCCTACTAGCAGTTAAGTAAAGTAAAGATCCAATCATACCTCGGTAGAGAGTCTGATCAACTTTCTTACCTCGTTCATCTTGATCCAAACTGCAGGCCTTTTGCATTGGTGTATCAACTGGCTTAGCGGTTTCAAGCCCAAATTTCTTAATCAAATCTTTGGTATATTTGGCTTGGTTGATAAAGATTCCATCATGACATTGCTTGATTTGGAGTCCAAGAAAGAATGTCAACTCTCCCATCATACTCATCTCAAATTTACCTTTCATAAGTTTCTCAAACTTAACACACATAGTCTCATTAGTAGAACCGAAAATAATATCAACATATATTTGAACTAATAATGAATGACCTTTGTGTTTAGCAATAAATAGGGTTGTATCAATTTTACCTCTAGAGAAGTCTTGTTCAATAAGAAATTTAAATAGAGTGTCATACCATGCTCTTGGAGCTTGTTTGAGTCCATACAAGGCCTTCTTGAGCTTGAAGACATGATTAGGATATTTGTTGTCTTCAAATCCTGGTGGTTGAGCTACATAAACTTCTTCTTGTAGTTCACCATTCAGAAATGCACTCTTCACATCCATTTGATATAACTTGAATTTCTTGAAGGAGGCATAGGCCAGGAACAATCTAATGGCTTCAAGTCTGGCTACAGGGGCAAAGGTTTCATCATAATCAACCCCTTCTTCTTGCCTATAACCTTGAGCAACCAACCTTGCTTTGTTTCTTGTAATAGTACCATTTTCATCCATCTTATTTCTGTATACCCATTTTGTTCCAATTACAGTGTGATCTCTGGGCCTTGGAACTAGAGTCCAAACTCTGCATCTTTCAAACTGATTAAGCTCTTCTTGCATTGCAGCTACCCAACTTGGATCACTTAGAGCTTCATCTACCTTCTTTGGTTCCATCTGAGATAACAGTGCGGTTGAGAACAAACTGTGGTTATCTCTATGTGTTAAGCTTCCTCTTGTCTGAACACCAGAACTGATAGGACCTATAACATTAGTTGTTGGATGGTCTCTATGCTCATTGATTTCTGGAGGGAGGTCTTCATGAACCACTATTTCTTGAAGATTTTCCAGAGGAGGCTCTTCTTGATATTCATTGAAATCTTCATTGAAGGTGATGTTTGGAACTGGATCAACGGTTTGAATGGGATCAGAAGAATGCGGTTCTACAGCAACACCTTCGGTTTGATTTGGAGCGGCTGGAGAACCTGATGGAGCGGTTTGAGCAGGTTGGTCATTTGCGGTTGCGTGATTAGGGTAAGATGTACCTGTCTCAAAACCACTAAAATCATCAGCAACATTTGGAGCCATATGTGGCTCAAGAAGATTATGTTCATCAAATGTAACATGGACTGACTCTACAATTTTTAAAGATGTCTTATTGAAACAACGAAAAGCTTTGGAGTGTTTTGAATAACCAACAAAAATACCTTCATCGGCCTTAGCATCAAATTTACCTCGATGCTCTTTGCCATTGTACAAGATGTAGCACTTGCATCCAAATATCTTGAAGAAGGCAATGTTGGGTGATTTGCCTCTCCACAATTCATAAGGAGTCTTGTTCTGAACTTTGATGATTAGGGAGCGGTTCTGGGTGAAACATGCGGTATTGACAGCTTCGGCCCAGAAGTATTTGGGAAGCTTTGCTTCTGCAATCATGGTCTTCCCGGCTTCAATCAAAGTCCTGTTCTTTCTTTCTACAACTCCATTCTGTTGTGGAACCCCAGCGGCAGAGAAGTTATGATCAATTCCATGATCATCACAATATTGGGCAACACCATTGTTTGTAAATTCGGTTCCATTATCTGAACGCACGGCAATAATGTCATCCAATTTCTGAGTTTGGAGCTGTTTAAAGAGAGCGGTTACGATGACATAAGTATCATCTTTAGAGGCCATCATTTCCACCCATGTATATCTTGAATAATCATCAACCACCACAAGTGTATAGCGGTTTCCTCCTATACTGGCGGTTGGGACAGGTCCAAATAAATCCATGTGCAGCAGTTGCAAACAGCGGTTCGTTGAAGGTGCAGTTTTACTAGGAAATGACTGTTTGGGCTGCTTTCCAAGCTGGCATGCTTTACACTTTTCATCATGATGGTCAGCCACTTTGGGTAGTCCTTTTACTAGACCGTCCCTATGCAGTTTTGCTAGATACTTGAAGTTCAAGTGGCTGAGCCGCTTATGCCATAACCAGCTGCTTTCACTTATATTTTTGGCTACAAAACAGAGGTCAGCAATAGAAACAATATTGCTTAAATCTATCATATAAACATCACCTGTTCTGTTGCCAGTCAGTAGAGTGACTCCAGAGGAAGCATCTTTGATATAACAGCTAGTTGATGTGAAGATGCAGTTCATTCATTTGTCACAAAACTGAGATATGGAGAGAGGGTTGTGCTTGAGTCCTTCTACTAGTGACACATTTTCAATAGTCACCTTTCCTCGTTTGATTGCTCCATATCCTACTGTTTCTCCTTTCTTGTTGTTACCAAACACTACTGGGGGACCTTTCATTTGGATGAAACTTCAGAGTAGTTCGGAATCTCTAGTCATGTGTCGTGAGCATCCACTATCCAAATACCAGAGATCCTTCTTCTTCTTAGCGGTTCCAGCCATAAAACATGAAATCTGAAAAATAAACATGAAAGGTTTTGGTCCCCCTTATTCCTTGGGTCCTAGGGTTAGCAGCTTTTTGGGACCCACACTTGTTTGAACTTAGGATTTTTACGTCCCTTGGCATTGGGTGTGAATCTTAAAAGACAATGACCAGCACTATGACCAAAATCAGCACAAATAGCACAATGAATAAATCCAGGTTTTGGTTGCGGTTTTACAAACCCTTTACTGACCTTCGGTTTCTCATGTTTTACTGGGTCAGCGGTTTTGGCTTTAACAAAGATTACCTTCTTGAGCTCAACCTTCCTCTTAGGTGCGGCTTTAGGGAAAATGATAGGAATTTCCTTAAACCGACTAGGAGCGGTTTCATCACTCAATACTTCCTTGGTTGCCTCAGCTGCTATGGATTTCTCTTTCCACTTTGAATCTCTCCCAGTCTGGTTTTTAGGGTACTCAAAGAAATAATTTTTCCTTTTAATTTCTTGTTTTGAGCTCTTTTTACCAGCATGATTAACCTTAGGAATTTCTTTGATTTGTTCAGTAGGTTTCACACTACCTTCGGCACAGAGACAAGGACACTTACACCCATCATCGGTTTTAAACCCCAATCCACTTTTATCCGAAGTAGGAATTTGTGAATTTAAGATTTGTTCCACGGTGACACCAGACTTAGTCCATACATCGGTCACTTTTTGAAGGTCATCCCTTTGTACGGTAAGATCATGGATTTGGGTGATAAGTACCTCGGTTCTGTCCTTCAGATAGCGGTTTTCATCCACAATAGTAGATATCCCAGCAATTTGGAGCTTGAGGTTTTCAATTTCCTCCTTGTGGGATTTACATACACGTTGGGATTCTTCAAGTTCCGCAGCCATTAGTTTATATGCCTTTTTAAGTACAGTGTGTTGTTGACATATAATATTTGCACGTTCTAGTACCTGGTCATCATGACTTTGGTCTGCTTGAACCTCAGGAGTGTAGTTTGGTGTTGTAGGAGCTTTGCTTGATCTAGCCTCAGGAGTTTTAGGTGAAACTGACTTCATCTGTTGTTTTGGCAGTGGAAGGCTTTCGTCAATTTCAATTCTTTCTTCAAATCCCATGAGACAGAGATTATCAGTTTCTTCATCATCACTTTCATCTGAGTCTGAACCCATCCATGTCAGCGGTTGATCTCCTTGGTCAGCTACCATTCCTCTTCTTTTCATGAATTTCTTGTTGAATGGTTTCTTTGCTGGTGCGGCTTCATACCTCGGTTTGGGACAACTTGAAGCAAAGTGACCTGGCTGTCTGCAGTTATAACAAACCAAGTCATCCCTTGTCTTGGGATCTGCAGTTTTGTTGAATCTGGTTGGAGGGACAAACTTTGCTGGGCCTTTGGATGGAAATTGAGATCTATTATTTTTCCTGAACTTGGTGTATTTCTTCACATACAAAGCAAATTCTTCATCATCCATTTCATCAAAATCAACTTGAGTAGAACTTAAGGATTGTGATCCTACACTTTGAGCATAAGAATTTTGAGGAGGAGTGTAGGATTGATGAGACTGCTGATAAGATTGATAAGATTGAGGATATGATTGAGGATAGGATTGGTGAGACTGTTGGTAATACTCAGAAGGTGCGGTTTGAGGATTGTATCTAGGAACATTTTGGTCAGGAGGAGCGGTTTGCAAGTGAAGGTGAGGAGCGGTTTGATGATGGTCTGGATTCTAGACAGGAGATGAGGTATTGTTGAATGCAGCTAGAGAGAGTGTCTTAAATCTGCTTTCGGTTTCATGGACCTCTTCAAGCTTAAATTCAAAAACCTTCAGCATGGCATACAAGTGTCGAAGATCAAGAGCTTCCAAGTCCTTGTTGTCTTCAATGTTAGTAGTTTTGATCAGCCATTTGCTACCAAGAGCTTGCATGAATCTCATGTTCAAATCTGTATTAGAATAGACATGTCCAAGAGAAAAACACACATTAACAATATCAATAAACCTCTCATAGCATTGTCTAAGAGATTCCTTAGGATCTTTAACAAAATAGTCAAAGAGTCTTCTCTGTTGATAGAGGCGGTTCTTCTTGGTATCTGAATCTCCTTCCAGAAAGTCAACTATAGCATCCCAGGTAGCCTTTGCGGTTTTGCAGTGAAGCACCTTAGAATGAGTCCTCAAGTCAATAGCTGACACTAGCATGGACATAGCTCTTCCATCAAAATCCACATTGATGCGGTCTGCATCAGTCCATTCACTTTCTAACTTCTTAACTTCAGCTTCTTCCCCTGCGGTTCCTGCACGTGGATTAGCTTTCATAGGAACATATGGTCCATCAGTAACCGCGGTCCACAGTCTTAGATCACATGAAATCATGTGTTTCATCATCCTATCTTTCCAAAAGATAAAACTATCTTCATCCAGAATCGGTAAGTGATTCGAATTGGATGTTTGCATCATATGGGTGTTTGTGTTTGCCATTGGATCAACACCCAAGCGGTTAAGCTTGTAAAAACAAGTTTGGTGGATATGCTCTGAAACCACTTGTTGGTCCCAGAGGGCAACAAGGGTATAGAACGGCTAGAGGGGGGGTGAATAGCGGTCCGAAACTTTTTCGAAAATACCCTTAAAATCAACCGAGTACTTATCAGTTTGGCCAACTTCGGTTCAAAGCACAAGAACCGAACTGATAAAATGCACAGCGGAGTTTGCAGTTTGGCCAAATATGTTAGTTAAAAAGTTGGGAGGTTTGACTCGGGTTGAGAAAACACTATGATGCAACAGAATAGTTAAACTTAAAGTTTAAAGGAAAACACAATTCATCTTTCAAGTCATTTCGTATATGGAAACAAGTTCAAGACCACAAACAAGTAAGATAAATATCAAGACAGAAAATAAAGATTCAACACACAAATTGAAGAGGTTCGTTCTTAAATGAACTACGTCCTCTACCTAGATGGTTAGTCTAGGATTTTCTAATAGCTATGAGACTTGTATTAATTTAGAGGAGGTTTTACAAGATGAATCTAAACTCTAAACAATAAGTCTAACCTAAGCTATAATAACAACCGGTGTTTTCGAAGTATATAATCTATGTGATCATATAAATCGGGTGTGTGTGTGAAAAGAAATCAAATGCTCTAAGTATCTAAATGATGGTTGAGCAAATGGAATTCTTTCGGTGTAAGGGCTAAGTATGAACGGTTGTTAGGCTTGAAGCTTTGATGAAGAACTGGGTTTGCAATGGAGATGGTTTGAAGATATGAATATCTGGGTTTAAATCTTCAAAGCAAACTTGAATACTTGGGAATGAATCTCTTGAAGCTCAGCAACCTTCATTGTTGAATAATGAAGGCTATTTATAGGCAGAGCACCCTTGTGACCGTTGGGTAAAGATTTGAATCAAATCTGAAGGGTACAGTGCTGTCGAAATCCCATTGGATGAGCTGTCATTTTCGTCCTTGGTTTTGTCTTGTAGTCCTAGGTAGTTGTTGCACCACTACCTGACAATTGTCCTTTGTTGCAGAAAGGACTAACGGCAAACAATTCAAACTGATAGACAAACCGACATTCCTTGCAGAAACTCCAAGTTAACTTAGAGTTATTTTGACATGACATAACAACATCCTTTTACGGTCAAAAAGGGAATGTTTGTCTAAGGAATAAATGACATATCTTTATTTCTTCAATAACTGCTCTGCGGTTTCACCAAGCATAGGGGCAGTTTGAAGAATGATCTTGATGGGCGGTTTCATCAAACATGCAAACTGCAGTTTGATGAAAACTGAAGGGCTCCATGCTGGCGGTCTCAAGATGACGGCTTGAAGCACGAAACCGCTGAAGATATAACCGAACTATACTCAGCCTAGACAATCAAAAATCTAGAAATGGACTTATCTAAAAATTGAAGTAGAACTTCATTACATGCGGTCCTAAAGTCCATAAAAAGACACGTGGCATGGATCAATCAAATTAAGGTGGGTGTACTAACAATGAATCCTAACAGTTTCCAATATCACATCAACCTTCTGTAAGCAAAAAGTTGAAGACCGGAGTATGTTGTTCACCAGAAATCGACAAGTTGCACCAAACTTTCCAGTGAACAAAACACAATTTCTATCAATCATACTAACAATGAAACAAGTAATTTACGCTGGAATCAAAGGCGAAATATTTGCAGGTTGCTGGAGGTGGAGAAATGGCATACACTTCTCTCCGGATATGCATAGATCTTGTCGGAGCTGCGCGGATCTGGCCGGAGATGGAAAATCTAAGGCTCACCAGAGAATACGAAAAGGAAGGGAAAGTCGGAGGTGACTAAGGAAGAAGGCGGTGTGTTGCCAGGTTGCCGGAGCGTGGACTGAAGTTGAGGAATAGGCTAGATCTGACTCAGATCTGTTAGTCTTTGCGGAATGTGGTCAGACGTCCACCAGAGGTCGAGGGGATGTCGAGAGGTAAGGACGGGGTGGAGAGTAGGGAGAAGAGTGTCGTTGTCGGAGCCGTTGCCGGAGAAGACGGGAAGCCGGCGGGCTGGAGAGAGAGAGAGTTAGAGAGGGAAACGGTTGAGAGAGAAAGTATGTGTAGTCCCCTGACTCGTGAATGAGGGGAGGGGAAGGGAGGGAGGGTTTTGTTTGAGGGGTGGGGGTAGTTTAGGTATTTAGGGTTATTTTTGACTGGTCAATGGAGGTGAGGGGTGTATGTGGAATTACCATCTTATCAGAACTCCTTATTTGGACTTTAAAAAAGGGCTCTCCTTAAAATGGAATAACATTTGAGTTGGGAGGGCCCTAAAGGAAAAATCCCTACGGTGTCCAAAAATGGACGGGATTGCTGACGTGGTACTGCCACGTCAATGTAGGCCAGCACCACATCAGCGGAGTGTCATAACTGAGAGTGAATTTGATGACGTGTCATTGACATAGCACTGACGTGGATTTTAGGATTTTACGTGATTAATTTGTTGGTTGTTTTATAATACTCTCTCTGTCTCATAAAGATAGTCTCATTTTGACTTTTTATGGTCAACAAAAATGAACTTTGATTTGACCAACTATTGGTGACGATCTAATCATTCTAGTGAAATTCTAAAATTTGTAATTGATGAATCATCAAGTGATTTATCAATAACAATTTTTTGAATTCATTGTGATCATTATATTGACACCAATCTTCGGTCAAAGTTTATTTTTATTGACCATAAAAAGTTAAAACGAGACTATCTTTCTGGACATACGGAGTAAATGCAAATGTAGGTAACTCATTTTTGTTGTTAGCGAGTGCCTTGAATTTCTTAAAAACTAGGGCAAAGTACCATTACATATTTTATTTTAGTAATTACTCCCTCTCAAAATGATCTTCACATTTGACTATTCAAATTTTTTAAGGATAGGAACACTTGCTTCACTAGCCATATTGTGTTTATGAACATTTAAGCCTAAATTGTATAAATGGGAAGAACTTTTTGGGATAATAAAAAATAGTAAATGAGAAAATCATTTTGGGACGGAGGGAGTATTCCATAAAGAAATTGGACAATTGGATTCAGAAAAGGTCTGCCTCACCACACCTATGCCAATTGTCACACCCACGGCCAATAATGTAATTTAACCATTAAAGTGTTAAACCCAGTCCAAGAATTATCTAATTCCCCCCCCCCCCCCCCCCCCCTCTCTCCCCCTATAAATAAAATCAAAGTCCCAAAACACACACAAAAGTAAACCATACTCCCTCCGTCCCATTACAATGGGCACATTTTGATTTTTTTTGTCAAGGTCAATATTTGATCATAATTTTATGAATATCTAGATATCTCTAGACAATTCTAAAAATTGTTAATGATAGTATTTCTAATAGTGAAACAATAACAATTTTTAGAATTTCATAAAAATATTTAGATATTCATAAAATGATGGTCAAAGATTGACTCAGTTGACCAAAAAAATCAAACTGTGCCCATTGTTATGGGAATGAGGGAGTATAAAGTTAGAGCTTAATCAGCTATGGCTCCCACCATAATCCACTTCCTCTCATTCAGAGCCGTCTTACAACAAGTAACTCATGCTGCAGTGACTTACACCGCCACCAACAGAGCCAACACTACTCAAGGCGGCATCCGGTTCACACACGATATCGGGCTCAACTACAGCCGCCAGACTCTAATCTCCGCCACGGACTTCATACGCACCACCTTCATGCAAAACTCAGCAGCCAACAGAAAGAACATTACAAATGTGACCTTAGGGCATCTCCAATGGGAGGTACCAAAACCAAATTTTGGTACCTTCCAAAGGAGTTAAGGTCTCCAATGCATATTAGTTGAGGTACCAAAATTTGAGAAGGAGTTAAGGAAAGTATCTATCAAATTTGATACTTTCCTTAACTCTTTCTTTTTTTTCTACCAGCAATGCGACAAGGGGAAAACATGGCAGACTGTGGCAAAGTCCATTTGTCTCAAAGCCTTAGTTGTCTTTTTTTTTTTAGCTAGCATTATTTCATAGTTGCCGATATGTGACCACTTTTTTTTTTCATTCTTCATTACTCTTTCCGTCTCAGAAAGATAGTCCATTTTTTTTATTTTAACTATGAGGAAACTTTGAACAGTTATAAATGCTAATTATAATTATGTTAATGTAAATCTAAAAAATGATATTAATAGTATTTATAATGTATCAAGAACAATTTCAAAAATTTCATTAGAATTATTATTTAAAATTATTCATATTTAATTATTTAAAATAAATAATTAATGAAAATATTTAAATGTAAATAAATAACATATATTTAAATGTAAATAAATAACATACAAAAATCAAATATGATTTTGGTACATTTACTTAACTCTTCCCATTGAAGATAAACATTTGGTACCCAATGAATAGTGTTCAAAGGTACCAAAATTTGATTTTGGTACCTTTGCTTAACTCTCCCTATTGGAGTTGCCCTTATTCATTGAAGACAATGGTGGGGCCGCTCACGCTATCAACAATGAGATTCATGTCAGTGCACGCTACATAAAAAGCTACTCGGGAGACGTGAAGAGGGAGATAACGGGGTTGATTGAAGGGATTGCTGATTTTGGTAGGCTGAAGGCTGGGTACGCGCCTAGCCACTGGGTGAAGCCCGGGCAGGGTGACCGATGGGACCAGGGGTACGATGTAACGGCTCGATTCTTGGATTATTGTAATGGTCTGAGAAATGGGTTTGTAGCTCAACTTAATAAGAAAATGAGAAGTGGATATAGTAATCAGTACTTTGTGGAGTTGCTAAGGAAATCTCCTGAGCAGCTTTTTAGTGAGTACAGGGCTAGAAAAAAGTAGTTTGAGCGATAATTTGAAGTTAAGCTAATTATCCTAATGAAATTTAAAACTTGATATTGATACACCACTAAAAATACAATCAATAACAATTTCATATGTTTATTAGGATAATTAACTTAATGTAAAATTATTATTTTTCGGAGTTGCACCAAAAAAAAAAATAGAAATGTCATTTTAGGACAGTGAGAATATATATTTATATACATGTATAAGTAGTACCTAAATGAAGATTTCAAATTAAAAGGGTCTAAAGACAAATTTAATAGGGGTTAATGACAATTTAGACCCTGAAGTATAGTTCCACCCTTCCAATCGAACCTTGAGAGTCTTTTTTCGCCAATTTAAGCCTTGAGGTAAAAAAATGTTCGCCACGTTAGGCCTTTTGACGATTTTCGTCAAAAAAGTCAGTTAAAGGACCTAAATGAAAGTTTAACCTTTATAAGGCTAAAAATCAAAATATTTATTTTTTATGCCGAAAATCAAAATAATTATTAAAATATTGAATAAAAGGGTTTTTAAATTATTTTGAAAATATTAAATAATAAAAAATAAATAAACTAAATAAATAAATTTTATTTTATTTACAAACATAATAATAAACATAATTTCACATGTACCAAAAAAGATTTCATCAAAAAGAAGTCATCAAATAAATTAAGACATTAAAGTATTTATTTTTATCATCCACTTAATTTATAGTTTTCTTTTATTCAATCTTTATTATTGATATTAAATTAATAAAAAACAATGTTTTGAAAAATAAATATTAAACATGAGACAAGTTGAGCCCGTAGCTGCTACGTTATTGATGTCGTGGTTGATTTGGCTGAATGTGTAAGTGAACAGAGGAATTAGTGTTTTAGAGTGTGTTATGGGGTAAAAAGGGAAGATTGATAAACTTGTCTTATACTCCCTCTATCCCAAACTTTTGCTTACCAAAATTGAATGCGCGGAGATTAAGAAAAAAGTAGGTGGTGTGAGTGAGAAGGAGAGAGAAAATGAGATAGTGGATGTTTGTTGTGAGTGAGAAGGAAAGAGAAAATTGAGCATTTTGTGTAAGTAACCAAAAGTATGAGACGCCCAAAAAGGAAATTAGTAACCAAAAGTTTGGGACGGAGGGAGTATTTAATATTTATTTTTCAAAAAAATTGTTTTCTTATTAATTTAATATCAATAATAAATATTGAATAAAAAAAATTATAAATTGAGTGGTTGATGAAAAATAAATACTTTAATGCCTTAATTTTTTTGATGAAATCTTTTTTGGTACATGTGAAATTTTTTTTATTATGTTTATAAAATAAAATAAAAATTATTTATTGATTCTCTTTATTTTTCATTACTTAATATTTTCAAAATAATTTAAAAACCCTTTTATTCAATATTTTAATAGTTATTTTGATTTTTGGCATAAAAAATAATTATTTTGATTTTTAGCCTTACAAAGTTTAAACTTTTCACTTAGGTCCTTTAACTGACTTTTCTGACGAAAATCGTCAAAAAGGCCTAACGTGGCGAACATTTTTTACCTCAAGGCTTAAATTGGCGAAAAAAAACTCTCAAGGTTCGATTGGAAGGGTGGTACTATACTTCAGGGTCTAAATTGTCATTAACCCATTTAATAGTTGTAATCAGTTTCCTTCTTATCTCCGTGCGCTACATCTTTGACAAATTTGCAGAAGCCTTTGACACGGGGATGCAGACATACGGACTAATAGATCTTCTTTTCCTATTTATTTTTTTTTCTTCAAAGAAAGTATCTAAATAGGCATACATACCATTAACATAATTCTGGGTTAGAGTAGAGGTAGTAACGGACATGACGCCCCCTTTATCTAAGGACTCCAACGGGGTTCTTCAATCACTGACATGTATTGTGCTAAAAGCCTACACTTAATAACAATTAACTACACGCCCAAAAAATCCAGCTATGAGCTCACCGGATGAATCCATGACTTTTTGGCCATTATATTGCACGAGGTGCAGTCAACTAGTAGTTCCAACTTGGTCTGTCCCACATTTTATGCAGCATTGCCCAGGGAACTTCCGTTGGGGACCTCCGTTAACACTATTATATCCTTGTCAGAAAAAATAATAAAACTCGGACCGTTAGATACAGAAGCCATCTCCCTCTACTGGACCATACAAAAGTGTCACGCGAACGGATCACAATGGCTTTATGCACTAAATAGTTCACCTATAAATAAATCATAGTGCCAAACCCCATTTACAACAAAAAGAGAGTGAAGTATTGTTAAACTTAGCTAACTATGTCTCACAGCATAAAGCTCTCATTCATTATAGCAATTCTATCAGCCATACAAGTAACCCATGCAGTTACCTACAGTGTCACCAACAGGGTAAGTACTACTCCAGGTGGGGTCCCGTTCACAAATCAAATAGGGGTCGAGTACAGCAGACAGACTCTAATCTCAGCCACAGATCTCATCTGGAGAACCTTCGCGCAAACCAACACAGCTGACACAAAGAGTGTGTCAGCTATGAGCTTATTCATCGATGACATGGACGGTGTAGGCTACACTACCAATAACGAGGTTCACATCAGTTCACGCTACATACAAAGCTACTCGAGAGACGTGAAGAGGGAGATTACGGGGGGTTTATATCACGAAATGACGCACGTTTGGCAATGGTTTGGGGACGGAAAAGCTGTGCCCGGAGGGTTGATTGAAGGGATTGCGGATTATGTGAGGCTGAAGAGTGTGTATGCACCTAGCAATTGGGTACGGCCCGGGCAGGGTGACCGGTGGGACCAGGGGTATGATGTGACGGCTCGGTTCTTGGATTATTGTAATTGTCTGAGAGTGGCTGAACTCAATAAGAAGATGAGAGGTGGATATAGTAACAACTACTTTGTGGACTTGCTAGGGAAGTCTCCCGAGCAGCTTTTCAGCGAGTACAAAGCTAGACCATGTTAGCCCTTGTGCTGAAGTGTTGTACACTTGTATTATTTAGCATCTAAATAAAAAGTTACTGTTCTGTAAAAAACTTGTATCAAAAACGGAGAGAATATGATTTTACATGATTGTGCTCAAACTTCACTCACCATTAATGCCATTATAGAAAAGGTTTATAAAATGGTTCCGCTCTCCATTGCAAGATAGAGAATATAGTGAAAGCTATTCTCTAAGCATAATACAGAGTTCATGACAGTATATTAATGATTGGGCAAACAAACCTTATCGGAAACCCGGATATTTGCAAGCTACCAGCTTTACCGATCAAGAACATTTCATGCATGGACTTGGTGAACGGCAAAAACAACTTCTTCAATTCCCTGAAACTTCCTCCTTTCCTTCAAAAGCATTTTCGCAAAGTTAAGAGCCTTTCGCTCACAAACTGCTCGTTTCTCAGCATCAGTGATCGACTCAAAATCCTCTACATGAGCTACTCCAACAATTCTCCTGTGAAATACACCAAAAAGGTAAGTGCTTTGTTATATTCAGCAGTTCATGAATTCAGTTTTTAGTTAAGAAAAAAAAATACTCCCTTCGTCCCATTTGAAATGGGGAAAAAAAAAAAAAAAAATCATGCACGGAAATTAAGGAGAAGTATAAAACATTACGGTGTTGTGAGTATAGATAGTGGTGTAGTAATTATTAGCGGGGTAGAGAATAGTATCTGGGTTAGTTGATGTGAGTTTGACAAGTGGGTCCTATTGATTTAGAAATATTATAAAGTTCCTATTTGGAGATTTTGCAATGTTAAATGGGACTGAGGGAGTATATTAATATTCCTTAGTCAAATATTAGTCAACTTTGTGACAATTTTGTTGATAATTAGAGACTGCCTCCTCTGTTACCTTATCATTTTGGCAGCTCCGAATCCAAGAGAGTCATGAAACACGTCTTTCATGTACTTCTGCTTTACAAGCAGCTGGAGCTCCGGAGTATTATAAATTTCTGGAAGATAAGCATCTCCGGGGCCATTCTTGTGTTCATCCCAAAGAGAGGTAAACTTTTTGTTGAATAGATTCCACGTTTCTATTGTTGTCTTCAATATCCATTCCTTGTAGGCCTGCATGAAAAATAATCATTGTGTTAAAACACTGAATGGCTTCATTAATCGATTTCCTGAATTTTTAACAAGACAAAATAATCAAAAAGAATTTTGGAGAGTGATGCCAATCAGGCTCAAGAATTGTTGATCAAGTTTGCCATGCTCATCTTTTGATGACTAAACATGTACTCCCTCCGCCCCAAAATGATATATTTTACACTTTTTTCGTCATTACTACGAAGGAACTTTGAGCAATAATTTTAGGTTGATTTAATTATCCAAATGAAATACAAACTTTTTATTGATGGTGTATCAGTAAATAGTATAATTAAACCAACCTAAAATTATTGCTCAAAATTAGTAACGGCGAAAAAAGTCTGAAGAACATTTTGGGACGGAGGGAGTAATATATAAAGAACACATCAAATACTCCCTCTGTCCCAGAAAGTTAATCCCTCTTTTTTTGTTGTTATTACGAATGAACTTTGACCAATAATTTAGGCTACTTTCAATTATCTTAATGAAAATTAACAACTTAATTGATACACCATTATAAATACTATCACTACCAATTTTTAGATTCTCATTAAGGATAATTAAAAGTAACTTATATTATTGTTCAAAGTTCATTCTTCGTAACAACAAAAAAAGAGGGTTTAACTTTTTGGGACAGATGGAGTATAAGAATTTGAAGTCATGGTATCACCACCACACATGTTCCCGGAGGTGGGTAACTGATGTGTTGTTTACTTACCCTGAAATGCGTTTAAATAAGGTGGAATATCTTATTTTCCTGATTTTATCGTAGATTTAAGTATAATGTCTTCAGGATTAATAGCAGCTGTAAAGCTAGTTAGAAGATGGCTCTGTAAACATGATTATTTGTCCTAAAAGAGAGAACAAGTCGCATCAATTACAAAGACATGAAAACAGTTCATCAACTACTGTATGAGGGTACAGGAAGCACCCCACTACAGCTCTTTGCAGAAAGCATAAAGGATATACACATGGAAAAAGACCGTTACATTTACAACTAACAGATTTTGAAAGGACTAATTTTAGTAATAAAAACACGAAAAGTCAAAGAACAAGGACGTACTTTTCGATCATTCCCCTCAGCAGCATGTCCATCTTGTGAGAAGTAGGCCAAAAACAAGTTGCCTAAAAAGGCTCCAACATCAAACCCGATTGGCCCGTAAAAAGCAAACTCTGGATCAATAACTTGAGTTGAATCATGAGTAACCATGACGGAACCAGTATGGAGATCACCATGTATAAGAGCTTGAGCTCGTTCACAGAACCTACAGAATATAATCCGTTTTCTTACAAGCTGAAGCTTATAGATTTATTAGAAACATGTCAAAACTCAAGACGGGAAAGTTGAAAGTATCAAACGGAACAAACTATTAAGATGACAAATTATCATTCATAAAATAGAAATATACATGGATTTCAACTCGGCAATTTCAAGCTTCAATGCATTATCCTCCCGAACTGCCTCAGCATCACTATCAAGATAAGGGGAGGTCCAATGGTTGTATTCAGAGATTTTGTAAGGATCAGAAAAGACAACCTGCTCTGTCAGCCTGCATAATTCCACGTTCCCACAAAATTCAGCCACTGCATGTAGCATTAAGATATACACGTTAGATCTCGGTATTCAAGCACATGAAGTAGTCAAAGTTGTTATTGAGGATCATAAAAGTAATTATTTCCATTTCATAGATATTTATGTAATGAATCTGCAAACCTACATTTAATTCTTTCACTAAGAAACTTCCTTTACAAATTGCTAACCATCGTTACATACTAGAACAGGTAATCGTGATTCCACTATAGTATACGGAGTACATAGTTTCTTTCTCATATTAACTCCAGCATCAGGAAGGAAATGAAATTTTGATAGAATTCGAAAAAGCAAAGCACAAGGAAAAGGCAATCAAAAATGAAAAAAAAAAAAATGCAAATTTCGAAGAGTAAACAAAAGGATTCCCCTATGTCCCGAAATGATCTTCTCATTTGCCATTTTTCATTGTCCCGAAATGTTCTTCCAATATCTACAATTTCGGCTTAAATGTGCATAAACACAACATGGCTAGTGAAGCAAGTGTTCATACCCTTTAAAAGTTTGAATAGTCAAACGTAAAGATCATTTTGGGACGGAGGGAGTATGAGATTAGAAACAAAAAAAAACATTATCAAAAGAGAAGGCAGCTTAAGTAAAGTACATGTGTTCATTTCACTGTGTTATGGGGGGGGGGGGGGGGAGTGTGTGTGTGTCTGAGTGAGTGCATCCATGTAATGTACTTATCATTACTCTTCATTTATACTCCCTCCGGAACAAATTGATAGTCCCTCTTTCCATTTATGTTTGTCCCAAAAAGATAATCTCATTTTTAAAATTGATGTGTTTGAATGATTGAATTTTCAAACTTAACCTTGTGATGAATCCATTAAGTAATGCATGGTTGTTACAAGAGAGAGTTTAGTGGAAGTAATAATTGGACCTCACTATAGGTACTAATGAACATGACAATATGTTGTTAATATGTTTGTATAGTCAAACAGGACTATCACTATGGGACGGAGGGACAAATATTTGTATATGCCAGAAGATGCACAGATTCTGTTGCACAATCGACCAGCTAAAACTCAAATACCCTCAAGGTTTCGGATGATGGTTATAGGACAGCTTTCATTTAACCCCTGCCCCAACTATATTTCTGGACGGACAAGCCTGTGTATATAAGGAAAATGCTTGTCTCACTCAACAGGCTGCAGCAAGACAACATCATGAAATTTAAGACAACAATTCCACTACCTATGACTTATTTAACAACCTACAGGTCAAATAAACCAAAAACAATCATATACGCATCCATGTTTCAATTTACTAAGTGCAGCTGTCAAACATTTGAATGCTCTATAAATATAAAAATATAACGGCAACAATCTACTCCCTCCGTCCCCTAATAAAGGGCACAAATTTCCATTTTGGGTGTCCCATTGATAAGTCAAGTTACCTAAAATGGAAAGTTTTTAATACTTTTGTGTAGTGGGATCCACTTGTCATACTCACAACAACATTTTCTCTTTCCTACTTTACTTTTCATACTCCCTCCCTCCTTAATTCCCGTGCATGCCCATTTTTGTGCCCCTTTATGAGACTTTCTGATTCCACCTCCAGTACTTTAATCATGATTATGTATACAACCAATATAAAAAGTATGCTTAGTAAAAATCAACAATGCTAACCTGCACGCGTGTGCTCAGTGGTGGTAAGATAAAGAAGAGATGTGTGATACAGAGTATTGGCCATGAACTCAGACATGTGTTCTGCAAGCAATGGATACTCAATCCCAGCAATCAACCCTTTTCTTAATATTATATGTGGAGGCTCCAAGTAACGCATGCCAATCAAACACATAGTTCTGTCAAAATGATAAACTTCAGGAACATGATCAGGGCATAAACGGCGCTGCTCTTTCAAAGCTGTGGCTTCAAAATAAGAACGGTCCTTGGTCATAGGCCATGATTCCCCAATACAACGTATATATGGGAGAGCCTGCAGAAAATGTTAAAAGCCAAATTAGATATCCAAATTATGCAGCAAATCTTTTTGCTCTCTAGGGCTATATAAGCATTATTTCACAACAATAATGTATACACTCACTTTAACATGCTTAAGATCATTCCCGGAAAAACTGACAGCAGTGCTCATATAGCCATACTTTTGTGTTTATGAACTTACAAAAAACTAAATTTACATTCAAACTTTGCCCTTATATAAACAAAAAAAATGTACTCCTTTGTTCCCAATAGAAAATGTGAGTATTCCTGTTTGGGCCATCCCACCAAGAATAGCATTTTCTTTTGAGGAAGTGTTTTACAACAAAGTGACCAAACTTGCCCTCATCCCCTTCCCCAGTTTGAATTAAAGTATTGTCTTTTTTGTATGAATTCAAATACTTTAAGAGCAAATTAAAGAATGAGTCAATTTTGAAACTATTTTCTTCATTCACGTGTTTGGCCAATTGTTACTACTCTATCGGGACGAGGGAGTCATTTCTAAAACGGAAGAAGTTTGTCATAACAGATCGTTCCAAAGTCAATTATGTTGCTCCGTTCAAAGGGTACTACTTTTCTTTCCGGGTAAGTTTCATGGTATGAGATGTTCCATTTAAAGAGTCTTACTTTAAAACTTTTTAAATAGGAAAACAAATTTTATTAGAAAATGAGGTAGGTACAATCAGGAGAACAACGAGTCCACCAAAATATAGACAAAGCAACATCAACAAAGACGAACAACACAACAGCAGCAGCCTAATCACAGCAGTCTTACATGAAAACTTATGTTTACAGCTATCATTATGTTTAAACTTTGCCCTCGTATAAACAAAATAAAGTGCTCCCTCCTTCCCAATAGAAAATTGAGTATTCCTTCTTGGGTCGTCCCACTCAAGAGTAGCATTTCCTTTTGCTCAAGGAAAGTGTTTTACAACAAATTGACCAAACTCGCCTTTATTTCCCGACTATTCTCAAAAATTGTCATCTCATTTGAATTAAAATGCTTTGAAGACAAAAATAAAGAATTAATCAAATTTCAACCTATTTTCTCAAATCAAATATATGGCCAATTGTTACTCTTCTATTGGAACGGAGGAAACGATTTTCTACAACATAATAAGTTTGTCCTAATGGATAGTTCCAAGTCAATTATGTTGTTCCGTTCAAAGGGTACTACTTTTCCTTTTTGGCATGTTTCATTCAAATTTCAAATTAAGCTTGCAAGTCTCATTAAGTTATAACTATACCCCTCTATATGAAATAAACAAATACTAGGCTACAAGTAATGATTGCTATAATGTCCATATCCAGATTGAGCATGTCAGATAGAATCTTCAAGTCCCATAAAGATCTGATATTGGGTTTAATATACAGCTAAACTGAAATGGGTAGATCACAATAAAGCTTTCCAGTACCAGTAGAATCAATGATCATTACTACTGAAATCCATTACAAATACAATAAAGAAGAAATAATTAACATAGAGAGAAAAATAATGAAGGGCGCGAATTGGGTATTATCCAGAAAAGCTATAAACAAAAAGATTAACTCTTTTTTATTTCTTCTTCCAAATACCTGTTTGATGGTTTCAAAAAGAAAAAGAAAAAAATACCTGTTTGATGACGAAGGAACCGGAAGAAGTGAGAACGATGAAGACGAAATTGAGGTTTCCATCTCCAACTTCTTTAATCTGCAAGTCATCAACTTGATTGCCCAGCTTAGAGTAAAGAACCGGCGTGGCTTTTATGTACTCGATCAAAGACTTCTCGTCTAGAGGGCGAAATGCGTCGGACGTCATTCTTGCTGCTACGGCGGTGGCGGTGGTGGTGGGGGGGGGGGGGGGGAGTGGATAGAGTTTAATAACAAGTGAAAGGGTGTGATTGAATATTTATGTAGTAAAGAAAGAATGGGGAAATGGCATGAACAGCGTTGGAGATGCTAAGTTTGAAAAGGAGGGTTGAGAAAGAAGGGAAGGGAGAACCGGATTCTGTGAACAAGAAAGTGGGGTGTTTACTAATTAGGCGTGTGCGTTGAACCTGGCCCTCTTCTTGGTCTATCTTATGGAAATAGAAATAGTGTAACGAGTTCTTTCCTTTTTTTTTTTTTTTTTTTTGATTCACAGGTTCCAGCTTCGTCTGACTTACGGTTGCTCGGTCCAGCTCCGCCGGACTAATCCTAGACCACCAGTGTAGCGACCCCAAAACCCGTTTCTATTTATTTTATATTTTTGGGGATTTTTATTTGACTTATATGTGCATTTTATGTGTTGCATCATATTTTATGATTTGCATATCATACTTGATTATTTGTGTTATTTACTTAGTTAGTAAAAATAATGATTAAAGGAGTTAAATGATTAAGTTGAAACTTTAGGATCCTAGTTGAAAATGTAAGTTAAGGGGATTAAGTGTTAACTTTGAATCTTGGGTGACCAAATTGTAAAAAATGGGTAAGATATTTAAAGAAACTTTCTTTCTTTCTTTCCTTCTCTGTGTAAACAATTGTTCTGCAACTTTCTTCTACGTTCAACCTAGAGGGGTTAGGAGAAAAAGGTAAGTTCAACCCATTTCGATTTAATTCTTTTTATTTACTTACCCGTTTTAAAAACTAATTATATAAAAATGATCAGGGCGTCGAGTAGGTCATTTCTAGCCGAACAAAACTTATTTCAGCGATACTTTTTCCGGAACTAGGTAAGTTACTAATTCCCCTTTAAATGTTAAAATAGTCATATATGCTATATATGATACTCCTACTTGTTAATTTTGTGATTTGGGTAATATTTGCTATACTTGTAATTTTGGGACAAGGGGAGTATATGAATTTGGTTTAGCTGGGTATTGTGAATGTTTATGAACTCAAGTTGTAACTATAATGAGAGTTGCTAATGTTGTGTACTAAATTGTGTAGTATATATGTTATGCTTGTGGGACGGAAGGAGTAAAAATTGAACTAAGGAAGAATCTGAGATTTGGTCCAAAATAGGAGGAGGCGCGCGCACCCTATATAAGGAGGCGCACGCACCCATTGTTACCAACCTAGGCAAAAATTGACTGGAGAAGGGAGGCGTGCGCATCCTTTTGGGTGAGGCGCGCGCACCCTTAAGTGAACCAAAAATAGTGAAGTTCTGGTCCTTGGAAGCGCGCGCACCCTATGGGGTGAGGCGTGCGCACCCCCCCTGTTTCCAAGGTTTGATAGTTTGTGTTATATGGGGTATAAGAGGACAAGTGTTTTGTGATCCTTGGAGTGGCTTATGACTTAAACATGAATGTGGATGACTTTTATGTCGTTGATGAAAAAGATTGGGTTGTGACTAAATGTCCTTATTATGGACTCTTTATGAGAAATCTTTCGTGTGCATCTTGTGATGTTTTTGGCTTAATTCCTTCTTGGATTAAATGCCCCGGGTTTTGTTTAGCAAGTATTCATTACTGTGCTTCTTGTTAAAAGTCCAGCTGGTCTTGTTGTGGAGTCAGCCAATGGAAGAATTATAGTGGTACAGATAAGTCCACTATAAGGTTTTCCATTGGAGCTTGTGAGTCAGGCGGTGGGAGAATTATAGTGGCACACAAGCCAAGTTCACTATAAGGTGTCCACTGTGCCTTCTAGTTTCCCCAGTCCAGATTGGCCTTGGATGGGATGAATTGCTCCCTTTGGTGAGTATTTGGGTTATGACTTTGTGTCATATTTCCCTCTCTGGTTACTTGGTTCTATTGGTTATGATTTGGTTTTCGGGATCCCGACGGCTTCAGCTATTTATGCTGCTCAGATGGTTTTCTCTGATGGGTTTCTCAGTTGGTATTCTCATCAGTTATGGTTATTGGGTAAACCTTGGCTTGGTATCCACCGAAGTGTGGGCAATGTGATATAAGTGATATATGAGTTGATGTTATATGCTATATGCTTACTTGTTGATATTGTTTCTTTATGATCATCATATCAGCATGTAACGTAGTTGCATTTTAGTAGCTTACTGAGATTTATTCTCACCCTTATTTGTTTACTGTTTTAGATAAAGGCGGGTCCAGGGGATAGGACACTTGGTACGGGAGGACGTTCGTTTGGTAAGAGATGGGACTTGTTTTGTGAAGGTTACATTATATAAATGTAAACCCTTTGGGTAGAGTACCCGTACTTCTTATGGTTACATCTATTTTGGTAAAAGTTGATGTATGTACATTTGTTTAAAAGTTTGTAAGCCTTCGGGCTAAGTACTTTCGCTGTGAAAGTGTTTGTAAAAGTTTGTTTCAAGTTAAGTGAAGTCTTTGAACTTCAAGTGTGTTATTGTTCCACTTTCTAAAAGTATATTTCGAAAAAAATTTCTAAAAGGTTTTATAACGTCTTCCACTCGTGTCCCGAGCGTGGGGCCAAGTAGGACCACGGGTACGGGGCGCGACAGTTGGTATCAGAGCTAGGTTGTAGATGGTCTAGAATGACTAAATGACCTAGGAGGGTAGTAGAGTATAGAGTGAGTAACGTTGAGTGTTTGATGCAGGTATTCATTAAAAATGGGTGAAACTGAGGGAGATCAGGCCGGCTCTTCGGGGCAAGGGGATGCCAGAGAAGAGGCTCGAATTATGTTTCAGGGAATGTTTGAAGCAGCGATGAAAACTTTAAGTGATCAGAGGCAAGAAAGGGAACAGGTACCACCAAGATATGGCCTAGAACAGTTTCTGAAAATGAAGCCTATGGAGTATGATGGAGAGCCCGATGTATCTAAAACTGAAAGGTGGATTGAATCGATGGAAAAGATCTTTGATGCTTTGAGATGTTCGGAGGAAGATCAAGTCAGGTTTGCTACCTATAAACTGAATGGAGCGGCTGAGCATTGGTGGAAAGCTTTGAAGACTAAATGGGATGAGACTCATGTACCTTACACTTGGGAGAATTTTCTGGGCAAGTTCAAAGAACACTTCATTCCTCGAGTAGATCAAGACAGGAAGGAGATGGAATTTCTTAACTTGGAGCAAGGTTCTATGTCAATTGCTCAATATTCAGCTAAATTTTCAGAGTTGTCCAGGTATTGTACTCACCTAGTGGCAACCGAGGAAAGGAAAGCTTCGAGGTTTGTGAAAGGTTTGAAAACCGTGATTAGAACTCAGCTAGTATCCCATAAGTTGCAAGATTTTCAGGATGCAGTGGATCGAGCTTACCAGGTAGAGCATGACATTGAGGAACATAAAAGGAAAATGGAATTGTTAGGCGCTGGGAAGCAAGTTAGGCAACCACAACGTGGTGAGAGTAGAGGAAATCAAGGTGGATCTTCACAATTTAAAGGGTCTTCTCAAAGACAGTCAGGTAACAGAAATCAAAGTAATACTTCAGGGAGTCAGAGTAAAGGAGTTTGTAATTATTGTCAGAAAGAAGGGCATTCAGAAGAGAGATGTTGGAAGAAGCAGGGCAAGTGTTTGAACTGTGGTCAGTTAGGACATTTTCAAAGGGATTGCCCTAAGTATAGGATGCAAGCATCGGGAAGTGTGGTTGGGTCCTCTCAGGGCCAGAAGAGGGATTCCTCAGGCAAGCCTAAGGTTCAGGGTCGTGTTTTTGCCATTTCTCAGCAACAGGCTTCGGAGTCCTCTAATGTGATAGGAGGTATTATTTCTGTGTCTAGTTTGAGGGCACGTACACTTATAGACCCTGGCTCATCGCATTCTTATGTGTCTTTGCATTTTGCTTCTCGATTGCATAAGTCTTCTGAATCTCTACCTTATGTGTTAGAGGTGTCAACTCCTATAGGGGAGTGTTTGGTGACCAATGAGGTGTTGCATTCTTGTGATGTGGATATAAGTGAGCATGTTTTACCTGCTGATTTAGTTATCTTACCATTACAAGATTTTGATGTTATCTTGGGTATGGATTGGTTGGGTAAATATCATGCGTCTGTTGATTGTGCTAATAAGGTGGTTACATTTTCTATCCCTAATGTTCCTAAGTTTTCTTTTGAAACTGTTCCTTGGGGTAGAGAGATTAGAATTATTTCTTATATGAAGGCTAGAAAGTTGTTGAACCGTGGTTGTGCGGGGTATTTGGCTAGTGTTCTTGATACTACTAAAAGGGTTCCTGATATTGGGGATGTGCCTATTGTTAAAGAATTTTCAGATGTATTTTCTTCTGAGTATGCTATGCCTCTTGACCGGGAAATAGAGTTCTGTATTGACTTACTTCCAGGTACGGCTCCTATATCTGAGGCACCTTATAGAATGGCCCCAGCTGAATTGAAAGAGTTGAAGGTTCAGTTGCAAGAGTTACTTGATCGAGGATTCATTCGTCCTAGTGTATCCCCGTGGGGAGCTCCAGTATTGTTTGTTAAAAAGAAAGATGGGTCCTTGAGGCTGTGTATTGACTACAGAAAGCTGAATCAGGTAACTATAAAGAATAAATATCCGCTTCCTCATATTGATGATTTATTTGATCAACTTCAAGGGTCAGTTGTCTTTTCAAAACTTGACTTGAGGAGTGGGTACCATCAGTTGAAAATCCGTTCTGAAGACATTTCTAAAACTGCTTTTCGTAGTAGATATGGCCATTATGAGTTTCTTGTTATGCCTTTCGGGTTGACTAATGCTCCGGCTGTTTTTATGGATATGATGAACAGAGTCTTTAAACCTTATCTTGATACCTTCGTGGTTGTATTTATTGATGATATTCTGGTTTATTCCAAGTCCCGGGAGGAGCATGAGCAACATTTACGAATGGTTTTATCTATTCTTCGTGAGAAGCAGTTGTTTGCTAAATTCAGTAAATGTGCTTTTTGGCTCAATGAAGTATCTTTTCTTGGGCATGTGATCTCCAATAAAGGTATATCAGTTGATCCATCCAAAGTTGAGGCTATTGTGAATTGGAGGAGGCCAGAATCAGTTACAGAAATTCGAAGTTTCTTGGGGTTAGCTGGGTACTACAGAAGGTTCATTGAGGGGTTTTCTAAGATTGCAACTCCCTTGACTCAGTTGACTCGAAAGAATATTCCTTATGTGTGGGATGAAAAGTGTCAAGCTAGTTTTGAAGAGTTGAAGAAGAGATTGACTACAGCTCCTATTCTCGTCCTACCTAATGGTAATGATGATTTGGTAATCTATAGTGATCTTCTAAAGAAGGCCTCGGGTGTGTATTAATGCAGAATGGAAGGGTGATTGCATATGCTTCGAGGAAGTTGACTCCGAGTGAGCAGAATTATCCTACCCATGACATGGAGCTTGCAGCTATTGTCTTTGCATTACACAAGTGGAAACATTATCTTTATGGAGCAAAGTTTGAGATTTTCACAGATCATCAGAGTTTGAAGTATCTTTTCTCCCAGAAAGAGTTGAATAATAGACAACGAAGATGGATGGAGCTGTTGAAGGATTATGATTGTACAATTTCTTATCATCCGGGCAAGGCAAATGTGGTAGCTGATGCTATTAGCCGGAAGTCTTATGTAGCTTCATTGATGGTACGGGAATGGAAGATGTTGGAGGATGCTCGAGATTGGAGTCCTTATGAATCAAAGCATGGAGCTATTTTTGCGAACATTCGAGTATTTCCAACTTTAGTTCAACAAATAAAGGAAGCTCAGAAGGATGACCCGGAATTGGTAAAGATTATGGATAAAATCAAAGATGGTAAATTTGAGGATTTCTCCCTCAGTCCTGAAGGGGTATTGACTTTCAGAGGTCGTTTGTGTGTACCTAAGGTTGATGGGATTAAACACCAAGTTCTTGATGAAGGCCATAAATCAAGGTATACTATTCATCCCGGGAGTACTAAAATGTATCAGAATTTGAAGCAACACTTTTGGTGGAATAATATGAAGAGAGAGATAGCGGATTATGTATCCAAGTGCTTAACATGTCAACAAGTTAAAGCTGAACATCAAAGGCCTGCAGGATTGCTTCAACCGTTGGAGATTCCGGAATGGAAGTGGGAACATGTTACCATGGATTTTGTGACAGGGTTACCTCGTACTAGAAGAAGGTTTGATGCGGTTTGGGTGATTGTTGATAGATTGACAAAGTCTTCTCATTTTCTACCTATTGAGATCGGTTATTCTATGGAAAAGCTTGCAACTTTGTACATTAATGAGATCGTGAGGTTACATGGAGTTCCAGTGAGCATTGTATCTGATCGTGGCCCTAGATTCACATCTCGGTTTTGGCAAGCGTTTCAGAAGGCTTTGGGTTCAGAGTTGAGATTTAGTACAGCTTTTCATCCTCAAACAGATGGCCAGTCCGAGAGAACTATCCAGATTCTTGAGGATATGTTGAGGGCTTGCTCAGTTGATTTTTCAGATTCGTGGGATATTCATTTGCCTCTCGTAGAGTTTGCTTATAATAACAGTTTTCAGTCCAGTATTGGGATGGCTCCTTATGAAGCCTTGTATGGGAGGAAATATCGGTCTCCTATCTGTTGGGATGAAGTGGGAGAAGCCAAGATTTGGGGTGTTCAGATGGTTAATGATTCAGTTGAGAAGGTTAAACTTATTCGAGATCGTTTGAGTACTGCCCAGAGTAGACAGAAAAGCTACGCTGATCATCGGAGGCGAGACCTTGAGTTCGAAAAGGGTGACTTTGTGTTCTTGAAGGTTTCCCCTATGGTTGGTATTCGAAGATATGGGAAGAAAGGCAAGCTTGCTCCGAGGTTTATTGGTCCATTTGAGATTCTTGGAAGAGTGGGAGATCGGGCGTATCGTCTTGCATTACCTCCTTCTCTTGATAAGATCCATAATGTGTTTCATGTTTCTATGCTTCGGAAGTATGTGTATGATTCTTCTCATGTTCTATCTGAGGTACTCGAGGATATTGAGCCGAGTATGTCTTATGAGGAACATCCGGTCCAAGTCATTGATTCGAAGGTGCAAGAGTTGAGAAACAAAAGTATCCCTCTTGTTCGAGTTGTGTGGAGGAATCACAATGTGGAGGAATCGACTTGGGAACTTCGGGAAGAGATCGAGAGGAAGTACCCTTGGTTGTTTGAGGGCCTCGGTAAGTAACCCTAAAATTCGGGACGAATTTTTTTTAAGGGGGAGTGATTGTAGCGACCCCAAAACCCGTTTCTATTTATTTTATATTTTTGGGGATTTTTATTTGACTTATATGTGCATTTTATGTGTTGCATCATATTTTATGATTTGCATATCATACTTGATTATTTGTGTTATTTACTTAGTTAGTAAAAATAATGATTAAAGGAGTTAAATGATTAAGTTGAAACTTTAGGGTCCTAGTTGAAAATGTAAGTTAAGGGGCTTAAGTGTTAACTTTGAATCTTGGGTGACCAAATTGTAAAAAATGGGTAAGATATTTAAAGAAACTTTCCTTCTTTCTTTCCTTCTCTGTCTAAACAATTGTTCTGCAACTTTTTTCTACGTTCAACCTAGGGTTAGGAGAAAAAGGTAAGTTCAACCCATTTCGATTTAATTCTTTTTATTTACTTACCCGTTTTAAAAACTAATTATATAAAAATGATCAGGGCGTCGAGTAGGTCATTTCTAGCCGAACAAAACTTATTTCAGCGATACTTTTTCCGGAACTAGGTAAGTTACTAATTCCCCTTTAAATGTTAAAATAGTCATATATGCTATATATGATACTCCTACTTGTTAATTTTGTGATTTGGGTAATATTTGCTATACTTGTAATTTTGGGACAAAGGGAGTATATGAATTTGGTTTAGCTGGGTATTGTGAATGTTTATGAACTCAAGTTGTAACTATAATGAGAGTTGCTAATGTTGTGTACTAAATTGTGTAGTATATATGTTATGCTTGTGGGACGGAAGGAGTAAAAATTGAACTAAGGAAGAATCTGGGATTTGGTCCAAAATAGGAGGAGGCGCGCGCACCCTATATAAGGAGGCGCACGCACCCATTGTTACCAACCTAGGCAAAAATTGACTGGAGAAGGGAGGCGTGCGCATCCTTTTGGGTGAGGCGCGCGCACCCTTAAGTGAACCAAAAATAGTGAAGTTCTGGTCCTTGGAAGCGCGCGCACCCTATGGGGTGAGGCGTGCGCACCCCCCCTGTTTCCAAGGTTTGATAGTTTGTGTTATATGGGGTATAAGAGGACAAGTGTTTTGTGATCCTTGGGGTGGCTTATGACTTAAACATGAATGTGGATGACTTTTATGTCGTTGATGAAAAAGATTGGGTTGTGACTAAATGTCCTTATTATGGACTCTTTATGAGAAATCTTTCGTGTGCATCTTGTGATGTTTTTGGCTTAATTCCTTCTTGGATTAAATGCCCCGGGTTTTGTTTAGCAAGTATTCATTACTGTGCTTCTTGTTAAAAGTCCAGCTGGTCTTGTTGTGGAGTCAGCCAATGGAAGAATTATAGTGGTACAGGTAAGTCCACTATAAGGTTTTCCATTGGAGCTTGTGAGTCAGGCGGTGGGAGAATTATAGTGGCACATAAGCCAAGTTCACTATAAGGTGTCCACTGTGCCTTCTAGTTTCCCCAGTCCAGATTGGCCTTGGATGGGATGAATTGCTCCCTTTGGTGAGTATTTGGGTTATGACTTTGTGTCATATTTCCCTCTCTGGTTACTTGGTTCTATTGGTTATGATTTGGTTTTCGGGATCCCGACGGCTTCAGCTATTTATGCTGCTCAGATGGTTTTCTCTTATGGGTTTCTCAGTTGGTATTCTCATCAGTTATGGTTATTGGGTAAACCTTGGCTTGGTATCCACCGGAGTGTGGGCAATGTGATATAAGTGATATATGAGTTGATGTTATATGCTATATGCTTACTTGTTGATATTGTTTCTTTATGATCATCATATCAGCATGTAACGTAGTTGCATTTTAGTAGCTTACTGAGATTTATTCTCACCCTTATTTGTTTACTGTTTTAGATAAAGGCAGGGGATAGGACACTTGGCACGGGAGGACGTTCGTTTGGTAAGAGATGGGACTTGTTTTGTGAAGGTTACATTATATAAATGTAAACCCTTTGGGTAGAGTACCCGTACTTCTTATGGTTACATCTATTTTGGTAAAAGTTGATGTATGTACATTTGTTTAAAAGTTTGTAAGCCTTCGGGCTAAGTACTTTCGCTGTGAAAGTGTTTGTAAAAGTTTGTTTCAAGTTAAGTGAAGTCTTTGAACTTCAAGTGTGTTATTGTTCCACTTTCTAAAAGTATATTTCGAAAAAAATTTCTAAAAGGTTTTATAACGTCTTCCACTCGTGTCCCGAGCGTGGGGCCAAGTAGGACCACGGGTACGGGGCGCGACAACCAGCCTCTGGCCCTTCAGTGTTGACTGGAGGTGGTAAATCGCGGATGTGCCTGAGACGGTCAGGGTAGCAACGCCTCTTACTCCTGGCCCAAAGGGAGCCTTCCTCCATGACACTACGGTTGCTCATGCCAGGATTCGAACCCCCCACACTTGGGTTGCAAGCCCAGCATTGTTGCCTCCTTCACCAACTCAGCTATGCCCGGGGAAGGGATTTGTGACCAACTACGTATACTAAAAAACAAATTCTTATATACACCCATTGTTTTGGTCAAATTTCAGCAATTCAACTAAAGAGAACGAAATTTGACAAAATAGAATAAAAAACTTTGAAAGTCAAGATGAATGGACAAGGTATTTAACGAGAAAAGCCCTTGAACAACTTGTTCGCCGGCATAAAACCTCAATGATGGGATTTTATTAAACTCAGTGGTGATACAACGAAGGTGAGTATAGAATGAAGTTACTAAGCGTGAGTTGTGTGTTGAATACAGTGTTTGGCTCTCTTTAAATACTAGAAAATAAATAACAAACTAGCTATTCTATCCCTATAATCTCGGAAGTTGGTTGCAGAGATATTGTTGATCCTTTGAGAGACGTTGGAGACTTTTTTTGACGTGTGTTGATAAGTGTCATGTGAGTTTTGACTTAGTCTTTGAGTGCTCCACATTCTGATAATGGCCCCTGAAATATAGGATTAATAACAGACCTGCAAGACGTAATTTGTCAAGTTGTATGATCAGGATGTAAGAGCAAGATGTAGCTTCAAGATATAAAGCTACTGATTTTTTTCACCGCAAACAATTGCCCCTAATTTTTGAAATTAAAAGAAATTTTAAAGTCAAAAAGTCATTTAACCGATGGCATACACTAGCATTTAAGGTGGGCGGTGGATTAGACAGTTTGTAGGCCTATAGGATCTAGGTACGTGAGTTTAACTTAGACTCTTGAACCGTCAATATCATCCATTTAAGGCGTAAATCTTCTTTTTCTCTTTCATAATTCGCAAAGAACCAAAAATCACTTTCATTCTTCTCCCTGGTGAGTCCTCCGTTCTTATTAATTTTCTTGCTTTCCTTTACGATGGGTAAAAATAAGGGTGTCGTAGATCAGTATGATGCTTTGCCAGATGGCTTTTCTTGCTTAAGGTTCATTAATTATACGAATGAAGAAAGGTGCGTTCTTTCCTCGTCTGATATCGAAGTTCTAAAAAATGCCTTTCCGCCCAATGAAGAGTTTATGAACCCCTAACCCTCTTCTTTCTTCTAACTGTGTGTCTTCTGATTGGATCCGTTTTCTTGAACACCCCTTTAACATAGGCTTGAAATTTCCCTTTTCCCCCCTATTAACTCGCTTCTTTGAGACTACTTGCCTAGCTTTCACACAGCTTATGCCAGTTGGGTGGAGAAATTTAGCCACTTTGGATAGATTGAGTGCAAAAACTGGTCTTAGGATTAGTCTAGAGGAATTAGGTTTATGTTATATCTTGAGGTTTCATGGATGCAAGAGGTTTGGTTTTAGGGTTAAAACAAAAGCTTACAGTATGGTTGCTGATTCCGTCGATGCTGATAGGGAATGGAAAAATAGGCTTTTCTATGTGAGAAGAAATAGTCTGGAGGGGGTTGACAGAATTAGTTCAGAGTGGAGGAGCGAAGGTAGGTATGTTTTTGTTTTCAAGTTGCTAACATTCGTCATGGTTTTGTACTAACTTTGTTGCAATTTGCAGTTTCCAAGTTGGATGTACGATTTCCCAAGCTAGTTGATACCCTGAGTATTGTTGAGAAGGTTTGTGCTTTGCATGTGGGTAGGCGGAAGTTTGTTCTTCTTGCTGTTGGTCAAGGAATTGTTGAAGAAGCTAGCTCTAGCAAACAGTGTGAGCGCAAAATGGCGTCTGGTAAAATTCTTGCATTTTATCTTTTCAATTTGATTTTCTTCTTTAAATCGGTTCTTAGTGAATGTTTTTTATTGCAGCAACCCCATCCCAGTCTAGTTTTGGCGCAAGTAATCTAGTAGCAAGGTTTTGTAGCAAAGCAAAGGTTGAGGATGCTAACCCCCTATGCCCAAGGTGGAAGTTGTTGAAGACAAGGTGAACAAGAAGAGGAAAGTGAAGGAGATTGTGGATGTGGAGGTTGTAGTGCCTAGTGAGATTGAGCTGGAAAAAAGGGTAATAAGATTGTTTGATCCAATTTGATTTCAATTTTTTATTTTCGACTTGTTAATAATGTTCTTGCAACAGATTGTTGGTTCCGCTAACGTGTTAGTGAATGAGGTTAGACTATGGAAGGGCAAGGAAAAATATTCTTTTAAGAAGATGGTTGATGCCGAGGAGCTGGTAAGGCAAAAAGACAAGCAGATTGAAGAGAAGGATGATGAGTTCAGAGAGTGGTGTTGGGTTTTGATGCATCATGCGCAGCGGAATAAACATAAGATCAAACACCCATGAGCCTGGATCCGTGCATGTTGATTAGATTACATACAAGATGAAAGAAAATATACTCTTGAAGATCGAATCTATGAACACGGACTTTGAGGTGCTGATGCGAACACCCTCTATCGGTATCCACACATCAAACAGATATCAAGAACACCTTCTTGATCTGGATTGCTAGACGCGGCTTGATGAAGAAACGATTTCTTCGTAAGAATTACTTTGCTTCATTGATTATTGTATTTTGATGATCATGGATCACAAAATAAATAATCCTATCTCACTATAATTTATTATTTCTAAAACAATTGTTATTGATTTCCAAAATCAACATTAGAGGCTGTCAAATCCGGCACCATATATTTATATGAGGGTTTGACCTAATTCTGTTAGGACTCAAGATTCCTTCTTAATCAAGAAAACTGCAGAAACTGGACTGGTACGGGGGGAGGAGCCGTACGGCTCCATAGGATCCGTACAGTGACCTCAGTGCCGTACGGTGGCTAGTGCAATTTTCCCAGCTTTCAGCCTTTTACAATCCGTTCTATTGTGTGTTACTCAATAGGATTATACTATGTTGGCAACGAGTCTGAACCATTCAAAACCCGTAACTCATAAGCGGACTCTAGCAAGCCATTATGACTACCCAATTAGTATAACTTTGAAAGTCCAAAGTTACCTTTGTCACGCGATATCATATTGGACATAAGTCATGGTCCACATCAACTTATGTTGTCCAATGCTTTCTCGATCCAGAGTAGATTGATATGAGCAAATGACATTGAACACTTCAATTCATTTGGGAACGGCCGTACACTAACATCAATCTCACTCATCGAGAGGCCAAACAGATATCTCTGTTGAGAGAGGGAAAAATCTCATCTTGACTTATCATTCTTCCCTACAAGAATCCGATTATGCCAATTGTAGCCTTTATAACCACCCGGTTAAGGGTAACGTTTGGGTACGTCAAACATAATGTTCATCATGTGGAAGACCATGATAATCTCAGGTCTAAGGATTCAAATGTTATGACTATTATGAGGTTTAATTATGACATTTGACCATGACATAAATATCATAACGGGTCTATCCAGTACATTGTTCTCCAACAACTACCCACAAATTTAATCCGCATTCTATGCACTATAATCATCATATGATTATCCATTAAGCTCATGCTAGCCCTTCATAAGTGCTAGGGACAATGATTATTATAATAAACATGCAAAAGATATAATAATAGGGTTTGTTATCTCTATAACAATGAAGCTATGATATAACGTATAGGCTTTTCTCAAGGGCCTAGGACATAATATCCAACAATCTCCCACTTGCACTAGGCCCAATCAACGTGTATCCAATACCCATTGAGCTAGTTATGATATACATCATTATTGCAAGCGAACTTATGTAAGATGATTATCCTTGTTAATATCATATGGTATTTTGCATATTTTGACATCTCCCATCTTTGACGATTTCTCGAGTAAGATAGAAACGTACGAGCATATGTTTAGATAAGACATTAGCCCCTTGGATTGTGAAATAACAATTATTGGCACAATGAAGGTCCATTAAATTAGTGGCACTAGAAACGATTTCTAGTTTACTAATTAGTATCTTAATTCAAACAATTTTCTAGTTGCATCCCATGCCACTAGATACTCAACCTTTTGTAGAATAGTAATGGTATATTTTAGAACTCTTCTAACACCATTATTAAATATAAACATGTATTTATACTGCAATATTTATCTTTGTTGGTTTGTAAGAATATGTATCTATGTAACTATTACAAGATCATCTTTCATTCCATCAAAGATCAAGAATGCATTCTCTAGTTCTTCACAAGTACTTGAGGATGATTCTTAACTAGTGACTTTAACTAGGATCCGATTGGGATTATCTAATCATACTCCAAGTATATGAGACATCCGGTCTTAGTACATTAACATGACTCACATGATAGATCCAATTGCCGAAGCATATGGAATCCTAATCATGTACTCTTACTCATTAGTCTTCCAATAAGACTAAATCTTGTCAAGAGTAGTGCCATTAGACTTTTACAAGTAACCTCTCCAAGAGTCTTTCATAGTGAACTTTTCACTATCTTGTCTATGTTTAGTACTTTGATTTCAACCAATCATCCTTTTAGATTTATTTCCATAAATCAGTCCAAGGATATATGCGGCTTTATCCAAGCCTTTCATATAGAAACTCTTTCAAAATGAATTATATGTCATCCACATATATAAGACTAGGAATAATCTTACGCTCCCACTATATTTATTGTAATCACAAGTCTCATCTTTGATAAATTCAAACTCTTTGAATACTACATCAAAATGAAAATTTCACTCCAAGTAGTTTGCTTCAATCCATCTCATGGATTTTTGCAACTTGCATATTTTATTAGAATTTTATGGATCAATCAAAACTTTTAGGTTGTATCAAACACATCCTAAAGTAAGTTCCTGTTAAGGAATATAGTTTTGACATACATCTGTCATATTCCATATTCAAAATATGAGGTCATGACAATAAGAATTCTAATAACATTAAGCATGACTACGGGTGATAAAGTTTTATAATAATCGATATTATAAATTAACTTTACTTAATTAGTCGTGCTTTATCAATATGCACCTTGCAATCCATGTCTGTTTTCTCCAAGAAAACTCATTTTTCTATCATATGGTTTTTAAGCCTTTGGGTAGAACAATCAAGTTCCAAACTTGATTATGATACATGGATTGCACCTTTAGATTTTATAATTCTAAGTCATTGATCTAAATCCGGAGCGGACTTTGCATCTTGATAGGTAATAGGTCAATCATTCGCAATGATATCTTCCTTATTACTTTCTATTACGAGAAATCAATATTTCTTGTTATAGATAGTATCCTATCAGTTATGCAAATATCTTGTGTATCTTTGAACGAATTTCCACAACTCCTTGTAAAAATTTGTTCAACTTCCATCTTAGGTTCTATGTCATTTTCTGGGTCTCGAACTATTCGAGATACATTTTACTCCCACTAGTTCTTTAGAGATAAACGGTTTATCTAGATAGTGCTATTTAGAGTAACAAACGATTTGTACTCTTTTAGGGATGTAAAATTAATATCCTTAAGATATCCCATGAAAATACATTAATTAGATTTAGGTGTGATTTTGTCCAAGACGATACTTTTCACAAAAGTGTCACATCTCAAATCTTTATGAAAGACAAACCCGGTTTTCTTTCATTCCATATCTAATATGGTATCAGTCAAACCTCCTTAGATGAAACTCAAATTAGTGTAAGCGCAGCTGTTTTCCAGCATTAAATCCAGAAGGTTAATTGAAGATCAATTTTGACTTATCATGAGGCGAAAAACTGTATTTTACAAACAATCTGCAAACTTCTGTTAACAAGAGCCGTACGGCTCATCCTTAGGCGTACGCCTAATTTGCAGCCGTACGATTGTTGTTTCCAGATTCTGTTTTTCCTACTCTGCAGACTTTCTGCGGAATTCTCATAAAGTCCATGATTCAAATATTCATTACTTTGATCATATCAGAGTACACTAATACTTTTGCCATGAGTCATCGAAATCCTCTCTAGCATTGTTACTTTAATGAACTATATACATCGATATGTATTAATCCAAAAGAGTACTTCCTTTCACTACTATTAGTAAAAGGTGTCTTGATCAATTTCTAAGATTCACATATATCACATGATTCAAAATCATGTGAATTTAAAAGTCCATTCCATGGAATTTTATATATGTGTTTCTTATTATTGACATAGACATCAATGCTTTAAGAATGTAACGCTTACATCCTTTAGATTCAGATTTCCATTATTTATGTTATACTTAGTATTTTGTTCTTCCAAGATAAGGATATAAAGTTCCATTGTATGATTAGCAATAAAATAAATCAAATCATATTTAATGGAACACTTTCTTATTCAAAATAAGAAATATCCATAATCTTCTAATAAAGAAACCAAAATAATATTTCTACTTAAAGTAGGAAAATCACAACATTTGTTCAAAACAAATATGAACCCACTAGGTAAAGACACTTCGCAAGTTCCTATGATTAATGTTGCAATCTTTGCATCATTATCAACACATAGGTTAATCTTTACCCTTTTTAAGTAGTCTTTCTATTTCTCAAGTCTTACACATTTATACAAAAGTGGGATCCATATCTGGTATCTAATACCCAATAACTTGGATGTAGAAAGATTAACATAAATACTTGAAGTGGTAGTCCTACTACCCTTCCTTTTGATCTTTTAATTCAAAATGTAATTTCTCCTATGGTGAATCATATTGCCATGGTAGAAATTACATCCTCAGGATTTTAGGTTTAGCCACAAATATTTCCTTTAGGCTTGACAACCCTTGTCTTGCCTTTCTCTTAAATCATTTTTCTTTATTAACCTTTAGAGTTTGAGAAGGTTTCCATTTGATATTAAGACTTAGCATTTTAAACATCAAATGTCGCTTATGAATTAATATCAAATCCGTTTGTTAGTTCCAAACTAACTTGATAACCAAGCCAACTAAGGTAATTAATATGTATCTCCATGTTCAAGACATGAGAACTTATTAACATACCTTTCATTCATCACATGAATGTTAGGCTCTAACCAATTTCAAACTTTTCTTACCTTTCTTGCTTGTAGGAACGCTTCCTACACGATTGCTTATCACATAAGCATTCATGTGTTTTAGATACTTTTAAAGTTCTAAACAGTTGGTAGCAAGTCGTAGGACAATTGACATCTATAGAATCATCCACATGTTTCTAATCAATGTCTTTGTCCATCCTTAAGGCATTAGGTTTCTTAGGAATAGAATTTATTAAGAATTCATAATTTCCGTTCTTGCTTTAGAACAATTCTTAAGCTCATGACTAGGTCAAGGAATTTAATCTTATTCTCTTTAAGTGGGTAGATTGCAGTGATTATACATGATTAAAGTTTAAAACATTCTAAAAAATATGCAAATAAATATACACATATATTTCATACCATTATCATTTAGAGACTTTTAATGTATTTCATAAATACTCCCACTAAATTATACACCTTCAAATACAACAATTGTATAATATAATTTAAATGGGCTAAGATCCATATTTCACTTGATCTTACGTCCGCAAGGGCAAGATGCATAAGACCAAGCTATTTAGGTAGATAACTCCTTATCAATCACATCATATGTGACTCTGTAAACACCCCGATCTCGCACCCCTAAAACCAACCATTGATCCGGTCTAAGCGCGATAATTGAACTAGAACCTTAGATTTGGCGGTTTGGGAATATCGAACGTCTTATCGGTGCATCGGATGGAAAAACTGAGTCTGGATTCATGATCAGGACTCAAAACCGAGTAAATAGGCATATTCTCCGAAAATCGAGCGTCGGAAATAAAGGAACTTTCATGTTGAAGGCAACTTTCAACATGAAAGTTCCTTACTTGTTAACATATTTCAGATACATCATTGTGACCAGAAAATTATAAGGAGCAACTTTCATGTTGAAGGCAAGAGCAACCGGATTACTGTTATGCGCACACCGGAGCCGTTTGAGTCATTACGGAACGAGAAAATGGAGCCGGAAATAAAGGAAAAATCCATTTTGCATGGATCATGACGTGGCTACATGCTTAGAGCTTCAAAGGGTGAGTCAACATTGCTGGACCAATCAAAAGACGACACGTGGCGGACAAAATGGCAAAAAATCAGAAAATTCCACCGTACGCCTCCACAGGAGCCGTACTCCTCCCGTGGAGCCGTACGGCTCACCTTGCCTGGCTGTACTAGATTGGTTCTTCTCATGTTTTTCACACATAATGGCCACCTCTTAACTCCACTATCAGCTTCACCACGAAGAAACATTGTTGGCCACCCTCCTCCCACTCACCTAGGGGCATTTTGGTCACAAAGAAATCCTCCTACCACCCCCCATATACCCATCTTGATCAAGAAAAGGGTACAACATATTCATTCAACACATTCATTCACTACACCTCACTCCCATCTTTCAAACTCTCTCTCTAAGTTCTTGCTACATTCATCCTCCCACCACTCTACCACCATACAACCACCACTCCTCCACCACCATACAACCACCACTCCTCCACCACTCCACCACCACTATTCCACCATCCAAACACCACAAACAACCCTCAAACACTAGCAAACTCAAGCAAACACAACACCCTTCAATCCAACCTCTCAAATAACCTCAAATCAATAACAAACTAAAGCCTTCCCTTGGAAGGAAATGAAGCACACCCCACCAACCTAACCTAGGTCAGAATCATTTCTTGTAAGTTATAAGTGTTAAAATGTAAGTCTTTGTATGCCTAGTTTAGGGGTCTAGCCATTAGAATGGCTAGACTGCCATTTTCTCCATGTAAATCCATGTTCTAGTTTGTAAATCTTCATGTAAATATGTTGTAAATGTTCAAACTTCTGGTCCATGTTGTATATATGTGTTTCATGTTCATCTCATGTTCATCTCCAAGTTTCAAATGAAAGGTTCAAGCATGCAAATGAGACTTCTTTCAAAATGCTTACAATCTGTCTACTTCTTGCTCCCTCATGATTATCTGAGTTTTGGTTCATACTTGTTCATATATAGCCTTTTGATAATGTTCATAACATGTTATAGTACATTCATGCTCAGTTTCAAGGTCTAATTCCATGTTTAGATCATGTTTTGAAGTGTGTCTCCATGCCCCATGTCTACTGTCCAGTGAATTCTATTTCTGACCACTCTGTCTTTCCATGCAATACACATGCATCAAACTTCATTTCTGGGTTTGAGTCATAAAATTAAATTTGTTCCTAACATTCTAAGTAAACCCCTCATGCCTTTTAAATAATTTTGGAACTTAATGATGACCCATTTCCATTTTTTTATTCAAGTGCATGCTCCCAGAATTGAAGCTGTCCTGTTTCTGACATTAGATGTCAGAAGTGCTTTTAAACCTTTAAATATGTTTTCTGGACTTGAAACTTATAATAATTCATATTTATATGTTAACTTCAACTTTCATGTTTTGATTTTTTCCATATTTTCATGTCTTGATGATGTTAATTTCGAATCAAAATGAGATGTGCTCTGTTTTCTGATTCTGGGCAGATTTGACCTCTGTGTTCTTTCCATGATTTGAGCATGAAATAATAATCCATAAATCCCATTAAAATTCATATGTGTTATCTAACATCTTGGTATTAAATATAATTTTTTTTTTCTGGATTTGGATTAGTTTTGGACATGTACATTATCATGACAATCCGCAGTAGTCCTTGAATCTCAGCAACACCCCCTTTGCTTGGACATTTATTCATTATGGGATTTGTCTCCCATTTTTTGTGTATATTTGTATAATTTGTACATAACTACCTCTCCCCCTTACATGCTTTCCTCTTCAAATGTGTTCAAAACCATTTTCAAAACCGATCGGGAATCCACCCAAACCGGTTCCCGGTTGCGATCAAAATAAACATATCTAGATTAGGAGACTCCCTTGTATATAAACACACATTTTTCTCAAAATTAAGGCATAAATAATTTTTCAAAAAAGGCATAAAATAAAGCGTAGGCGGAAGCATGCTAGAGACCGATAGGGCGAGCGGAGTGCCTAATAACTTCTCCTCTCGTAACATAGCCCCCGAACCCACTTTTCAAATCAAAAAAAAGGTTTTATCTCTATTTTCCTTTAATAAAATGAGGTGGCGACTCTATTTTTAAAACCAAAGTAGGGAAACCATTATGAGAATTCGAGCGCGGAATTAAAGGTTTCGAGCACGGGCTCTCACAGTGGCGACTCCGCTGGGGACATTTTCTAAGTGGGCTAGACTCAATTTGTGTGCTTCCGCCAATATGTGCCTTTCTTGCCTTGTATGTATATATGCCTTAACATTTTCAAGTTTCTCCCTTTTTCTTTTATTTATACATGTAAATAAAAAAAATGTGCTTTCTCATTCTCTTTCAAAAAATCATTTTTTAAAAAAAGAAATAGATACGTCACACACATCACATTTTCAAATTTATAACGTCACTTGTACCGTACAAGCCTTAGGGACTTGGAGCCCGTGTGGTGATGGGGATCTCTTGCTCCCCCGAATTGATATCCGCGGTTACCATTCTCGACTCGAGGTCGCGTCTCCTGCCGTGGCTAAGAGTTAAGCCTTCATGCAAGCCAACCATTAAAGCCTCGATGTCCGTGTTTTCAAAAATGACACGTCCTTGACTTTAAGCCAGTTTTTGTCTAGCAATTTCTCTTCAATCCTATGCATTTCCCAAAAGGTTATAAAGAACCTAAATGTGGATATCAATTGAAATGCTTGGATTGACTTGAAATTGTCAAGACCTTCACATAGACCGTAACCCGAATGGTGGATCCCCGAAAGAGTATAGGCCCTTCGCTAGGGGCTTTGGACGGACATTAGTACAGGTGCAAAACGTTGGTCCTATACTTTGGAGACAGTATCCACTATTCTAGGATTTAATAATCGAATGTGTCAAAACAAAGCGAGGTGCTTGTCCGGCTTCTTAGGTTTTTGTGCGTTGCTTGCGCTTCAACCTTTCTCGAAAATGATTTTGTTTCAAAGTTGTATACCTTTTCTTCTATGTGTTCTATTATTCTTGTACATAAAATAAAGTTCATTTCAAAATTTAAAACATTATTTTTCATCCATTCTTGTAGAGGGAGAATCTCGTTTTCTTTTTCTAGCGCGGTATTCAGGGTTTGTTTCAAGCACAACTTTGATCAAGCTCTACTCCGACTTCTCTTGAATCATTATAGCCGAAGAACATAATGATCAGGGGTTTGTGCCATCAACAGGGCTTCAAGCATGGTTGGATCAATATCTAAGGACTCATTCCGAAGGTTTGATGGAACAGATAAGAACTCAGCATGATGCACTGCTTGTTACTTGGGCTCACATCCACCAAGGTGGTGAGACACAGAACAATCAGAGACAGAATGTGAATGGTCCCAATCCCGATCCGAACGCCAATCAATAACGGTCCAAACCCCAACCCCAATGACAATCAGAATGGAAATGGAAATGGCCACACTTCCCAAATTTATCCCCATCTCACTGTCCAAAATGTCATCCCTACACAACCAAACATCACAGTCAACCCATCTCAATTCCCTCCTAACCATAATGCCTACCTTAAGTATATGCAAACCCTCTACCCCAATGGTGTGTACCCTATTGGAGCCTTTCCCAATCAAGGGGATTCTCAAGCTCAAGGCTTCAACTTCTCCCTTCACAATGGCGTTCCACAAGTTCCTCTCACTAAACAGGACCTCGAGATCAAAGAATTGAGGGAGATGTTAAAAAGTGTTATGGACAAAAAAGGATTCTCTGCAGACTCTTTGAAGTTGGCCCCTCATGCGGTCCTCCCATGGAAATTCAAAATGCCCGATGTCGAAAAGTTCAATGGTACAGGTTTCCCCACGGCCCACCTGAAATCATACACCCACGCAATGCAATCGCGCGGAGCAAATCCAGCTGCAATGGCTTCGAACTTCCACTTGACCTTGGTTGGGCCTGCTAAACAATGGTTCATGACCGTAGACACTGGTTTAGTTAATGATTGGGCTAAGCTTGTCGATGAATTCCAGAAGAGGTACAAAGATAACTCCGTCTGGGAGATGAATCAACTTGAGTTAGCTACTATTTGCGCGTGGGTTTTTTTATTTGTTTTTGGACTTCGAGGTGCCTTTTTTGTCCTTCGATTTACCTTTTTTTGAATGTTTGAGAGTCGCCACCATGTTGTTGTCGGAACACGGACCGAGATATCTGGATTCGGGGGTTAAGTTATGAATTGGGAAGGTCAATGAGCACCCAATTCACCCAATCTAGGATTGGTCTTGCTAAGAAATTATCATTATTGTTTCAAAATCATGCAAAATGTAAAGTTTAAGGTATTTTGAAAATCACTTTTGAAAACAATACTTGCGGTAAGTAAAGTTTAGAGTTTAGAGAGTACCCATACTGAGGAATCAATGGCCTTGACCCAATTCTGAATATACTCCTTTTTGTTGATGAAGAACCGTCTGCAGTGTTGGATATGCTTATTATAAACCACTCCTATTACCTAGATTTGATTGATCCCATAACCTAATTTTATCTTTTGTGGACTTTAGGATATATTGTAAGAAGTGTTAAACTTCATTTTTAGAATAGTCCACTTTGATTGTATAGGCTTTAGATTGATAGGCTGAAAATTTTCTAAGTCTGGAATTTTAGTGGTCAAGACCTTGACCGTGAATTCACTTGACCGTGGTAGACCACCTGACCGTGGAAGACCACTGGACCGTGAATCACTTGACCGAAAGTCAGTGACCGTGAAGCTTTGTGGCATATCTTGACAGGTCACATTTGACCCCTCGACCGCAGATGCCCTTAGGCATATTGACCGCAAGTCTTGACCGCAGATGAGCAGAAGTTCAAGAACCCAAGTATGTTCAAACTTAACCATGGTCAAACTATGGTTAGTTTAGAACGTTGCAGAACTTGGATCCCAAGTAATTCAAATTTGAATTCATCTAAGTGGGACCACCTCTTATCTGCAAAAAGGACAAACTCAGAATGAGCTCCAATCAGAATTCAACAGCTCATTGTCCTTCAACTTGGAGCCCAAGTAAATCCAACAGCTATTTTCTCATTCAAGGCTATAAATAGCCCTTAAGTTCTTCATTGAACTGTGCTGAGATTCTAAAAGAGAAATTGCTGTTGAAATACTTGGTGATTGAAGATCATACTCAAGATTTCCAGAATCCTTTGAATCTTCAAAGAACTCACCTTCAAACCTTCAAAGATCTCCAGCAACATTCAAGTCATCTCAAGCCTTGTAACACTTAAGATTCTTTAGGCTCTAAATCATATAGATTTCAAAGAGCTTCAGACTCTTACACACACTCACCCCAATTGATCAATCACTTAGATTGAATCAAAAGGGATACACTGGTCTAAGTCTAGGATTTGTTCTTCATAGAAAGTAGGTGTTGATTCAATACTTCATCTCTGTAATCTGTACACTCAAGAATCAATATATACCTCCATTCAAAATCCAAGACTGACCATCTTGGTAAAGGACGTAGATCTTTTTAACAGATCGAACCTTTCCAAATACTTGTGTCATTTTACTTTCTGCAAATTTACTTTCAAGTATTGTTCATCTTGTTCTTCATTGTTCATATTAACTTTGTTTGTCGTTTAGTGTTTGATCTTACAGATACTCAAACGTATTGTGAATTGTGTTTGTTTGTTCTCCACATTGCCTAAGTTAAAATCTGACTAACTTATATTTTGCCAAAACTTCTAAGACAACAACTTTCAACTTCTCAACCATCTGACCACAAATCTCTTGACCGCATTTCTATTTGACCGCACTTATCTTGACCGGACTCACTTGACCGCAACTGGGTTGACCGTGAGTTCTGGTGTTAGAGATTTTGTCTTAAACAACTCTACCTTATTTCCATCGAAAACTTCCGCTGTGCATATTACACCTTGACCGCACGGTTTATTACTTGACCGCAAAACTCAAGATTGTAAGCACTTGGTTGAATTTTGAAAAAGGGTTGAAATTTTAAGTAGGCTATTCACCCCCCCCCCCCTCTAGCCTCCTTTCATACCCTTGTTGTGTCTTTGGGACCAACAAGTGGTATCAGAGCAAACACCTTTATAAAACTTCTGTTTTTCAAGCTTAACAGCTTGGGTGCCGATTCGAAATGGCAAGTCAGAAAACTATGGCAACGGTTAACTTCACTCACGTTCCAGCGTTCGACGAAGATAATTTTGACGTATGGAAGCATAGCATTCTAACTCAGTTCTACTCCATGGACGAGCAACTTGGTGACTGTCTTACCATTGGACCATACTTCCCAATGAAAGCTAATCCGGATCCAGAAACCAATGGTGCAAATCCAACTATCAAGAAACCAAAAGCTGAATGGACTGATGAAGAGAAAAGACTAGTTGGAATGGATGTGAAAGCAAAAAGCATACTTCTAAGTACCTTGAGTACGTCACAGCGTCGACAGATCATGGAATGTTCTACTGCAAAAGAACTTTGGGATGCAATTGAAGATTACATCGAAGGAGATCAAGCTTGCAAGGAAAGCAAAAAGTTTGCAATTCAAAGAAGATTCAACAACTTTGCTAAGATCCCCGGTGAATCACTAAGAGCCACTTATGATCGTTATTGTGAGATCGTAAGTACTTATACAGCACTCGGAAAGAAGCTTACCAAGAAAGAAATCAATGTTAATTTTCTTGCCGCTCTTGGTTCGCAATATCTACACAAAGGAAACACTCTTGAAGATACCAAGCTACTAGATGACATGTCTCTCAGAAGCCTCTATGCCAACCTCAAGGTCTTTGATATCAAGCTTAACAACATTGCTGAAATGGAAGGAAAAACAAAGAGCTTATCGTTGGTTGCTCAAAAGGAAGAAGTGATCGAGGAAGAAGATCCAAAAATCTCCACATCAGATTTACTTGATATGGATGATGATGATTTTGCTATGTTTGTGAAAAGATTCCAAAAGTTCAGAAAGACAGCAAGACCCGGATCAACAAGCAAAGCTCCAACAAGGTTTTCAAGGAGCAGCCCTTCAAAGAAGAAAGAGAACTTCAACTTCTCCAAGAAGAAAGAGGATCTCGTTTGTTTTAATTGTAGGAAACCCGGTCATTTCGCATCAGAATGCCCAATTCCCAAGTATGAGTATATGAAGAAGAAAAACAACTTCAATCCAAGATACTCAAAGCCAAAGGGGATGGTTGCTGAAGAGGACTCTACCATAAAAGAGTTAGCTACATGGATAGAGTCAGATTCTGATGAAAGCGATGAGGATTCTGAAGAAGGTCACATCTGTTTGGTCGTTCAGTCCGATGATGAGGATGAAAATAAAAGTCGTCGCTCACCAAATGCAAAACCTAAACGGATAAGTTATACGGCCGATGAACTTGCAGAAAAGGGATTCCTAACTCCGGTTCAAAAGAATGGTGATCTTCTATTTTCAAGATGTGATGTGAGTGCAGCAAAGAAGGCTCTACTAAACCCCAAAGTAAAGGAAGTTCTGTCTACCACACCACAAGTCAAATTTGACATTTCCCCCGATGAACAAGAAAAGATGTTTGCAAAAGTTGAACAGGTAATTAGTAAATTCTCTGGCATGAAGGAAGCTTTAGCACTTTCAACTGAAGAAATTTCCCAGCTTAAGACGGAGAAATCTCTACTAAGATCTGAACTCACCCTCCTTAAGGAACAGATCAAGAGTATGACTCCTCTTACTGATCGAAACCGCTTCTTAGAAGAACAAAATGCTATATTTAAAGTTAAAAACGAAGAATTGGTTGCTGAGATAAAAGACCTGAAAAGGATCACAAATGAGTGGACCAATTCTCGTGTCACTATGGAACAAATACTAGAATCCCAAAAGTCTAGTGGTGATAAAGAAGGCTTGGGATTCCAAACTAGTGACAACTTTAAATGTGCATCTTGTTATGAAAGAGATGAGAAATTTTCCCAACAAACTTTGGAAGAGTCAAAAGCTAAACATCATGGTTCAAAGGGTAAAGGACAAGAACCAAAGAAGAAACTAGAGTTCCATTATGTCTACCCTAAGAATCAAACTGGAAAGGCTTTAAAGTTGAAAGGAAAAGCCATGGAAAATCCTACCAAAGTGGAAGACTCTTGGAAGGTACCTGATCATGACCGTGCTTCTACCTCAAAGCCCGGTCGAGTAGCCTTCCGTGGCATGTCGACCGCAAACCAAGGCAAAGCGGTCAAGTTCAAGAAATTGAACTTTGTTCGGGAGAGATTTTCCATACCAGTTAACAATGTCGTGCTCAAGACTTCAACGAAGTTTGTTAACCCTCAGTTGGGTGGCTTCCACCATTGTTCTGTGTGTGATGGTTATGGTCACAAGGCTGCTGAATGTCTTTTGAGATTCACACCTAATCCCAGAAAGAGTAACCCTCCTTCTGTGAGGCAAGTGTGGGTTGTCAAAAGTTGCTAACCCTTTGGACCCAAAAGAATAAAATGGGGACCTTGTTCTTAAATGTTTATTTTATAGGCCCTCTGCTTAATGGCTGGACACTTCAAGGATAAATCAAGTTTATGGTATCTCGATAGTGGCTGCTCAAGGCACATGACCGGAGATATCAATTTATTGGAAGATGTCCGTGAAGAAAAAGGGCCATCAGTAACCTTCGGAGATAATAACAAAGGAAAGACTGTAGGATATGGAGTCATCCAAAAAGGAAAAATCACCATCCAAGAAGTCTCTCTAGTTACTGGTCTACAACACAATCTACTCTCAATATCTCAGTTCTGCGACAAAGGATTGCAATGTCACTTCACTTCAAATTTCTGTCTCATCAAAGATGGCATATCCGGCGTCACTTTGCTCAAAGGGATTCGTAAGAAAAATGTTTATGTTGTTGATTTTAATTCATCTTGCATTTCTTCTAATCTCTGTTTTGTAGCAAAGAATGTTAGTGAGAATAGTTGGCTGTGGCATAAAAGACTAAGTCACTTAAACTTCAAGTATCTCTCCAAGATTGGTAGAGAAAATCTAGTTCGTGGTCTACCCAAAGTAGCTGATCACCACGATGAGAAGTGCACAGCATGTCAACTAGGCAAACAACCAAAAGCGTCTTTCTCCAGCAAGACGACACCTTCAACTTCTAGATGTTTGCAACTACTACATATGGACCTGTTTGGACCTGTTTCTACCGCAAGTATTGGAGGAAACAGATATTCCTTAGTTGTGGTAGATGACTACTCAAGATATACGTGGGTCGAGATGATGAGCTCCAAAGATGATTGTTATGACATTTTGACCGCACTCTTTAGACAGCTCCAAACACAAAAAGAAGATGACATCGTTAGTGTTCGATCCGACAACGGTACAGAATTCAAGAACAACGGTGTAGCTCAATACTGTGACGATCATGGTATTGACCACAACTTCTCTGCTGCTGGAGTTCCACAACAAAACGGTGTTGTGGAAAGAAAGAATAGAACGTTGATAGAGGCCGGAAAAACAATGATTGCTGAAGCAAAGCTACCTCAATACTTTTGGGCTGAAGCCGTCAATACAGCATGCTTTACTCAGAATAGATCCCTCATCAACAAGACCTACAACAAAACCCCTTATGAACTTTAGAGAGGAAGAACCCCCAACATAGCATACTTCAAGATATTTGGATGCAAATGCTTCATACTCTACAATGGTAAAGAACATCGAGGTAAATTTGCTCCCAAGGCCGATGAAGGTATATTTATTGGGTATGCTAAACACTCAAAAGCTTTTCGTGTATTTAACAAAACCACTCTTAAGATAGTTGAATCTGTCCATGTTACTTTTGATGAACATTCTCTCCTTGAGCCACATATGGCTCCAAATGTTGCTGATGATTTTGTTGAGCTTAATGAGACAGGTACAAATCAACCACAAAATCAATCAAATCAAGGAAACCCATCTACCTCAACTGCACCTCCATCTACCTCATATGAAGCACCAGAAACTACCACATCTGCTGCTACCTCAAATGGAGTTGAAATTGAAACACCCATCAATGTGGAAGAACCTATCTCTCAAATTACTTACGATTGGGATGGCACATATGATGTACCACTAGAAGAATTACAACCACCATCAACTCAACCAGATATACCTCAAGAAGTTCGTGAGGTTAGAGATCACCCAATTCAGAATATCATTGGTGACTTGCATTCTGGTGTTCGAACAAGAAGATCAAACTACGATGCACTTACAGCATTCATATCTCAAGTTGAACCCAAGAAAGTTGATGAAGCACTCCAAGACTCAAGTTGGGTTGTTGCTATGCAAGAAGAACTCAACCAATTTGAAAGATGCAAAGTTTGGACCTTAGTTCCAAGGCCACAAGATCAAGGAGTGATTGGTACAAAGTGGGTGTTCCGAAACAAGATGGATGAGAATGGAAGCATCACAAGGAACAAAGCTAGGTTGGTTGCACAAGGATATAGACAAGAAGAAGGCATTGATTACGATGAAACATTTGCCCCCGTTGCAAGACTCGAAGCTATAAGGATATTCTTAGCTTATGCCTCTTACAAAAGATTCAAGCTATATCAAATGGATGTGAAGAGTGCATTCCTCAACGGTGAACTTCAAGAAACAGTCTTTGTTGCTCAACCACCCGGATTTGAAGACCCCAAATTTCCAAGTCATGTCTACAAACTCCGTAAAGCTTTATATGGACTCAAACAAGCTCCACGTGCATGGTATGATACTCTATCTAAATTTCTCCTAGAGAAAGGCTTCAAGCGTGGTAAGATCGACACAACTTTATTCATTGCTAAATATCATGATCATACTTTACTCGTTCAAATATATGTAGATGATATTATTTTTGGTTCTACTAATGAATTGTTGTGTAAGCGATTTGAGAAGCTAATGAAAAGCAAATTTGAGATGAGCATGATGGGAGAATTAACATTCTTCCTTGGGCTTCAAATTAAACAATGTGCTGAAGGCATCTTCCTCAATCAAGCAAAGTACACAAGAGATCTCATTAAGAAATTTGGACTTGAAAATGCAAAGGCATACGACACTCCTATGGCTACTGGTAACAAGATAGACAAAGACTTGAAAGGTAAGAAGGTAGATCAAACCTTGTATCGAGGTATGATTGGATCTCTCCTATACTTAACTGCTAGTAGGCCAGATATCATGTTTAGTGTTTGCGTTTGTGCTCGCTATCAAGCTGATCCTAGAGAAGCACATCTTATTGCTGTTAAACGAATAATTCGATATCTATCTGGGACTATTAACCTTGGACTTTGGTACTCCAAAGATTCAAATTTTGATCTTATAGGTTACTCAGATGCAGATTATGCAGCATGTACCATCGACAGGAAAAGCACAAGTGGAACCTGTCATTTCCTTGGAAATCGACTCGTTTCATGGGCAAGCAAGAAACAAGCCTCAGTCTCTGTATCTACCACAGAAGCTGAATATATAGCTGCTGGAAGCTGCTGCTGCCAAGTGCTGTGGATGAAGCAACAATTGGTTGACTACGGAATCAACGAAGAAAATTGTCCAATCTTTTGTGACAATACATCTACTATTGCTGTCTCCAACAACCCTGTCATGCATTCAAAAACCAAACACATTGATATCAAATACCACTTTCTCAAGGATCATGTGGAAAAAGGTAATATCCATCTAGAGTATGTGAGTACTGACAATCAAATTGCAGATATTCTCACCAAGGCTATGGATTCCAAGAGATTTAGGTATCTTAGAGGAGAGATGGGTATGCTAGAACTTTAATTACTTGTCCATATACCTTGATTGTGCTAATGTCTTATGTTTTATCCAAGTTCAAAAACAAGTAGGTCACGGTCAACACTCTTTACCGGTAAAATCATGGTCGATTACCATCTCACCGGTCAAGTAATTCCGGTCGAAGCATCAAAATCTATCAAAGCTGACCTCATCAATGCTGACCGCATAAACGTCAACCGCTCATATGCCAACCGCCCCATTAACCGCATATAAAGATGAAATTTGTTCAGGCTTTAAAGAAGCCGACCGCATGGGAAAATGATGATATTCGTTCACTACTTTAAAGAAGCATTCATAGGCCAAGGTAACATTCTTGACCGCAAATATCACGGTCAAGCACCTGACCGCAAAAGTTTGGTGACCAGGTAAGTGTTTCTAACTTAGCAATTTTTAGTCATCCTAAGGGGTAATTTTGTAATTTCCTCTTTCCCTCGTTTTCATTTAATTCAAATCATTTGCAATTAATTTTATTCCCTTATTTATGTCCGCCGTCACTATCCATGCATTTATGGCGAAAGGACATCATTGGTCAAATCCCTGAATTTGCAGAGTTAACCTCCCACTTCTCTGCACAAACGGCTCCACTACTTCCTTAACCTCCACCTCTCTGCAAAACACTTTTTCAGAAACTCCTTCTCTCTACATCTCTCTACTTTCTCTCTCTACAAACCCAGTTCACCCTCTCTCCATTCTTTCACCATTTCTTCTCACTTTCTCTATTTAAATGGCTCCTAAACCCTCTCAAACAACCAAATCATCTAAGAAATCTCAAGAACCACACTCTGAAGATACAATGGTATGATTTCTTGACCCAAAACTCCTCAATTTTCAATTTTCGTTTCTCAGTTTTGGCGGGTTTAAAACCCTTGGTATTCATGTTCGATTCTCTCTGTTTCTGGGTTAAATTCTCATTGTTTTACTAGTTATTCTTGTTATTTTTGAGATTTCGAGCTCAACATAATGTTTAGATTCATATTCTAGTTGTTAAATCTCTCTATACCATGAATTTTTCAAAGCTTTTAGTTCATATATTTTATTTTGCCCTTTCATATTCTGGTAATTATGATGTTTTGGTAGTAAAATTGTTGATATTTTCTTGCTTAATCGGTTTTTGTGCCCATTTTGGTGTAATTTTTATGAATTTTCGTCAACTATATCGTATTCTGCATTTTTGCGATGAACAGTGTTCTTATGGTGTTCTTCATGTTCTTGAGAGCATCACTTTTTGATCCTTAAATTCATTTACACATAGTAATATGTTGTTTGTGCGTGTTTTTAATTATCATTGAAATATTTCTAAGTGTTTTTGTTAACTGCTCTCTGTCTACCGTGTGCCTGTCGACCGCATCATCAATCCTTCGACCGCACATTGGTTGACCGCATCACTATTGCTAACTTTCTCAATTTTGTAGGAAGAGCAATCATTTATTCCCGGCTGCGTTATTGATTATAAAGACCTCCAGAAGGATGCTATTGGGAGGCATTTGATAAAAAGAATGAAGAAATCAGACATACTTCATTATTTCACTATGAATCAAACCAGTCACTACCTTGCCGCAGTCGGAGAATTTTATTCTACCGCAAAGGAAATCAAAGGAAGAGATGAGCAAAACAACTCTCTTAACTGGATTGCTGCAGAAGTTTACGGTCACAAGATAGAGATTGACTACACTGATATTGCCTCCACTCTTGGTCTTGACATTGACAATGAGGCTCCTATCTCTCTATCTGACGAAGAATATGATGGATTGGCAATGAGATTGATTGGATCTACTGACGTGTGCAAGCCCTACCGGAAAACCTTTCCAGAGGTGATGTATTACATTGGTCACTTGGTTGGCCACGGTCTGCTCTGCAAGAGTGGCAACCATGGCAATTTCAATACCACTCAATGGAGGCTGTCTACTGCAATCTATCTGGGCAGGAAGATGAATTGGCCCAAGATTCTATATGATCTCCTGTTAGATCACATTTCTGATTATAAGAAGCTGATGTCTGAAAAGGCCGCCACCAAATACAAGAAAAACTCACGGTTCCTTTCTCTGTTGTTTAAATTCATTCCTGAACTCAGAAGGGATATCAACCGAGATACAGATTCCAAAGTTCCCATCTCTCTATCCAAGGTCTTTGATATCAAGACTATGAGATCTACCTACCGCAACCGTTTTGGTGATGATCAATACCAGGAATACAGAAATCGTGAACCTGAGCACAAAAGAGAAAAATACATCCCTCCTGCCTACACCAAAGCTGCCAGAATAGCCTTAGGACTTGACGCACCAAGGAAGTCCTCATCTGTCCATGATGATGATGATGATGAAGAAGCTGAGGACGAGGAAGAATCTAGAAGAAAGGTTAAAGGCAAAGGAATTGCCAGTGCATCGACCGCTCCTCCCAAACCAAGACCATTGACTGGAGTTGTCATCAAGGAACCTTCAACCAATAAGTCTCCTTCCAACATTCCTCCTACCGCACCATTGAAAACCAAGTCTACCGCACCAATCTCCAAATCAACCGTCTCCAAGCCTACCGTTCTCTCTCTGACCGCTCCATCCAAATCTTTCAAGTCGAAGTCTTCTGCACTCCCCGCTTCGTCTCAGGGGGAGAAATCCAAGAAAAGGGATCTTTCTCTAAGTCCCCTTCAAACAGCAAAGAAATCCAAGATTTCAGGACCTCCTCTTTCGACCGCATCTCCAGTATTTACCCCATCCGGTTCACCTACTCAGGGCGACCGTGAAGATGTTATTGAAATTGCTCCACCCCAGCGCCTGAAAAGGCAACCAATTTCTAAACCAACACTCGGTTTAGTTGATGAATCTACAGATGAAGAGGTGAAGGATGTATCTGATGATGGATCAGAACATTCTGATCATAATGCTGATGATAATGTTGAGATTGATAAGGGTATCAACGCTGATAGCCCGGTGCTTAGTGATGATGAAGTTCCAGCAAATGTTGAAAAGCTTCCTGAGCATGGGGGTCACAGTCAAGAAGATGACCATGAACCCAGTGACCGCGAAGTTAATGATACTGGTAATATGACCATGTCTCCAATCAGGCAATCCCCTTCTGAACCTCCGGTCGATCAAATTGCTCATCTATTGACTGCAGTGGAAATGCTTACACAAATCAATCTGGATTCCCAAACCCAGATCTCAAATCTGACCGCCAATCAGACCGCTCTTCATGAAGAAATCTCTCAGCTGAAGTCTGCCAATTCAGTGCTTAAAGACCAGGTTGTTGCTCTCCCCTCTCAACTGATTGAGACCATTAAGGGGGAGAGAGAGTACCTATCAAAGGCTATATCAGATGCCCTCTCCGGTCAAGCAGGCAGCAGCTCTTCGAGGCCCGGTCAAGCTGCTGGCTCTACTTCTACCGCTCTTGTTGCTCCAAGTGCCTTCATGGTAACTCCGGACTTTATGAACAAATCTTTCCTTATTCAAACAAGGGCCATCATGAAGTGCTTCTCAAAGGAAGTCTTAAAAGCCTCGGTAGATATCTCAAAATCTATGGAGGATGTTAAAGATGAACTCTCTCTGGAAATAAAGAAAGTAAGAATGTCAGTGGAAAAAGATGTTGATATTGCCCTAAAAACCGCTATGACCAATCTGAATGAAGGCTTGAGTAGGAAATTGGAAGCATTCAAACAAGCCATGATTGTCCACACCAACCGCCTCAATGACCAATCAAACAAAATTGATTTACTATCCAATCGAGCTAACACTGTGCTGAACAGGATCAACCGCCACGGTAATCTAGTTGCAAATCAAGAGGCAGAAGCAGGCCACGGTAATGTAAATGCTCAGGGTGAAGATGATGAAGATGGAGTGACCGTACCTATTCTCATTCTCGGTCGCTCCATGCCCTCTTACCGCTCTCCCTTCTCTGATCCCACTGAAGATGATCTCCATACCTTCGACCGCTTCTAAACTATCCTCTACCGCAATATCAATCGCACCATTTGAACTGACCGTGTGTGGTCATGTTGAAACAATTTGTTAATGTTTGTCTCAAAACAATTTTTATTTCTCTTTGTTTTTTATTTGGGTTTGTAAAACTTTAATCTCTTTTGTCTGCACTCCTCACCTTAATGATTATATTTTTGTGGAGTGCCTTTTGAATGTTTGTTTGATGCATTTGCTTACTTATTGATATTCTCTCTAAAAATGCTTTCAAACCTTATATGTCTATCTTGCTAGGATTAGTGTTTTTTATCCTTTTAGGCTGATAGAAATCTATGACACTGGCTTAGAGTGTGCATTGACTTGGGGCATGAAATTAATAAAATATTATTTTCTTGAAAACATGTTATTACCAAGTACAATGAATTAGCCTTTGTTATAGTAGGTAATGGTCTCAATCAAATAGGGGGAGATTGTTGGATATGCTTATTATAAACTACTCCTATTACCTAGATTTGATTGATCCCATAACCTAATTTTATCTTTTGTGGACTTTAGGATATATTGTAAGAAGTGTTAAACTTCATTTTTAGAATAGTCCACTTTGATTGTATAGGCTTTAGATTGATAGGCTGAAAATTTTCTAAGTCTGGAATTTTAGTGGTCAAGACCTTGACCGTGAATTCACTTGACCGTGGTAGACCACCTGACCGTGGAAGACCACTGGACCGTGAATCACTTGACCGAAAGTCAGTGACCGTGAAGCTTTGTGGCATATCTTGACAGGTCACATTTGACCCCTCGACCGCAGATGCCCTTAGGCATATTGACCGCAAGTCTTGACCGCAGATGAGCAGAAGTTCAAGAACCCAAGTATGTTCAAACTTAACCATGGTCAAACTATGGTTAGTTTAGAACGTTGCAGAACTTGGATCCCAAGTAATTCAAATTTGAATTCATCTAAGTGGGACCACCTCTTATCTGCAAAAAGGACAAACTCAGAATGAGCTCCAATCAGAATTCAACAGCTCATTGTCCTTCAACTTGGAGCCCAAGTAAATCCAACAGCTATTTTCTCATTCAAGGCTATAAATAGCCCTTAAGTTCTTCATTGAACTGTGCTGAGATTCTAAGAGAGAAATTGCTGTTGAAATACTTGGTGATTGAAGATCATACTCAAGATTTCCAGAATCCTTTGAATCTTCAAAGAACTCACCTTCAAACCTTCAAAGATCTCCAGCAACATTCAAGTCATCTCAAGCCTTGTAACACTTAAGATTCTTTAGGCTCTAAATCATATAGATTTCAAAGAGCTTCAGACTCTTACACACACTCACCCCAATTGATCAATCACTTAGATTGAATCAAAAGGGATACACTGGTCTAAGTCTAGGATTTGTTCTTCATAGAAAGTAGGTGTTGATTCAATACTTCATCTCTGTAATCTGTACACTCAAGAATCAATATATACCTCCATTCAAAATCCAAGACTGACCATCTTGGTAAAGGACGTAGATCTTTTTAACAGATCGAACCTTTCCAAATACTTGTGTCATTTTACTTTCTGCAAATTTACTTTCAAGTATTGTTCATCTTGTTCTTCATTGTTCATATTAACTTTGTTTGTCGTTTAGTGTTTGATCTTACAGATACTCAAACGTATTGTGAATTGTGTTTGTTTGTTCTCCACATTGCCTAAGTTAAAATCTGACTAACTTATATTTTGCCAAAACTTCTAAGACAACAACTTTCAATTTCTCAACCATCTGACCACAAATCTCTTGACCGCATTTCTATTTGACTGCACTTATCTTGACCGGACTCACTTGACCGCAACTGGGTTGACCGTGAGTTCTGGTGTTAGAGATTTTGTCTTAAACAACTCTACCTTATTTCCATCGAAAACTTCCGCTGTGCATATTACACCTTGACCGCACGGTTTATTACTTGACCGCAAAACTCAAGATTGTAAGCACTTGGTTGAATTTTGAAAAAGGGTTGAAATTTTAAGTAGGCTATTCACCCCCCCTCTAGCCTCCTTTCATACCCTTGTTGTGTCTTTGGGACCAACATGCAGTCGCAATCCATACTGAGGAATCAATCTCTTTGACTCCAATTCTGAACATGCCCTGTTGTTGATGACGAACCGTCTTCGATTTTGGAGACGCCAGTTACCCGGACCTTGCTTATCCTTCCAACGAGGTTGCCTTATTCGTCGGAAAATGTGAATCCTATGTTATTAACATACGTCTTGATAACAATTATCGGACTCTGGGTTTGGAGACGCCAATTACTTGGATCCCTGCTTCTCCTTCCAACGAGGTTGCCTTATTCGCCGGAAAAGTGAATCCTATGCCATTAACATATGTCTTGATGACAATTATGGGACTCTGAATGGTGGGATTCTGTATTATTAACTTACGTCTTGATAACAGTCATGGGATACCCGGATTTGGAGATGCCAATTACTTGGACCTTGCTTCCCCTTTCAACGAGACTGCCTTTCCGTTAAAAATGTGAATCCTATGCCATTATCTTACACCTTGATGACAATTATGGGACTCTGAATGGTGGGATCCTGTGTTATTAACTTACGTCTTGATAACAGTCGTGGTATACCCGGTTGTAAATCCTGTGCCATTAACCTACGTCTTGATGACAGTCATGGGATTTAAAGTTTGCTGATGCAGATTTCGTTGCTCACCCATGATCTTGGATGCGCGGTGAGAATAAATTCGTACTGAGAAACAACTTTGCTTGTTCCAATTCTGAAAATATCCATTTGTTGATGACTCAATGTTCCATCTTTAACCGGTTTCAGATTCAACCTTTCAGTCTAAAGCAGGGCTTTTTCTAACCTTTCAGTTAAAAGCGGGGCTTTTCTGTAATTTCTGTTAAAAGAAGGGCTTTTCTGGAATTTCCCAAGAAAACATGGTTTTCTGAGATTTTTCGGGAGATCTCTCGTATGAGATATTGATGTCTTATACGAGACTTCTCTGTTTTTACGCATATCAGAGGCGTTGAAGGTGATTTTCAAATCACTTTTCTTATTTCATTTCGGGAATTCTCAACCCTAGGCGATTTTTTCACTCAAAAATCTTTATTTTCACCAAGTTCTGGTAATCCCCAACCCTTTCAAATGGCCGGTGCAAATCGTTCTCATAGGGAACACCTCTTTAGTAGGCACATGAGAGGAAAAGTGTGGGCGACGGATGAGTTGTGCCCGTTTCCCGATGATCATATTTCTCACGCCGTTCGGATGAGGCGGGTAAGGATCTCTTCCTTTGACTGAGTTTCCATGTCAATTTCGTCGTTGCATGTCTCAATTTGGTGCCTTCGCAGTTCAACTTTCATCGACTTTTGCCTAGAATTATTGTTGCTAGGGTTTATCATGCATGGCTGATCTTTCGATGGAATTTCACCCTTGTTGATGTTGAAAATCATTGTAGTATAGTAGTACATGATTTTGACTGTCGTTCTAAGCAATTCTGCGACTTTTCGGGTAAAATGCTTAAATGAGGATTTTACCGATTCTCTGACATTCGTCTCTTTTGCCTTTGTTGTTTGCATCCATTTAGGGTGATTGATAACTGTAGAGGCAGCGTGCGAGCGGTTGCCGAGAGGTGGGCAATCTCAATGGCGAGATGAAGGAAGAGATCGAGAATCTCGGGCTGAAACCCTTCTTTGACGGCCTAGTCGGCGAGAGGAGGAACGTTCATTTACTCCAGGCTATTAGAGAGCATTGGTGGGATAGAACTCATACTATGCATATGCAGTGGGGGGAGGTTACCATGACCCCTATTGACTTTCATGCCATTACTGGGCTTGCCATCTTCGGTGAGCCTCTTGAGGTTGATACGGATTTCTCTCCCAGCGGGGATGATATGAGGCATTTTTTGGGCTTCTCTGTGCGCACCCTAGGTAAGGGTGTCCCTATGAAGGGCTTGAGGGACAAGGTTGATGCCTATGTTACCGTTAATGCCGGTCAGATGCACCTTACTGACACCCGTATCGCAGCCGTCCGCGGCTTTCTGTGGTGGGCCTTTTCTGAGACGCTATTTGCAAATCATGCGTCGACCACCTTGTTTACTCTGTTGAGCTTCCTGAGGGATATGCAACATGTAACTGATTCCTGTTGGGGATTGGCAGGCTTGGCTCAGTGCTATGTGGCTATGGATGAGAGTTCGTGGGATCGTGCGAACGCTGGCTTAGGCGGCTATAGTCATGCTTGGGAGGTATAATACTCATCTTCTTCTGTATTCCTCCTTTATTTCAGCCCCAGTTTATTTTGATAGAATTTTTCATCTGAGCTATTTGTATATTGACATCTTTTATGTTTCTCCTATTTTGCAGGCTTGGGGGTACGCCATGTTCAGTCTCTTCACTTTTAACCTTCGAGACAACACTGTTATGTTCCCAGATACTTTGAGATGGCGCTGGGGTAACAGGGATACCCGTGATGAGCATGTAGAGGGGGCTGACATGACGGTGGAGCGTATGCGGCTGTATTTTGACAGGTGGGAGGCCGTCCTTGAGTCTGCTGTCGCTTTCTTCCCTTGGCAGAGTCTGGGCATTGATCATGCCTATGGTTTTACCGGTATGAGGCTACTGATGATTGGCCTTGGCAGGGGATGCTTCTATTTAGGAGAGAGAGTCTCTCGCCAGCAGGGTGGTGGCAGACTCGATGTTATCGTCCCTTTGGACCCGCTGGCCCATATGCTTAACTCTTATGCCATCGCGGAGGAGGAGAGAGGGGACCTCATTATTGGTCAGGATGCTTTTGACCATATGTCCTTGGAGGCTGATTATCATGACTTCCTCGCTTGCCTCATGTCCCGATTGATTCTGGAGGGTGATCAGGCTCAGGCCCAGGGAGTTATCCACGTCCCTTTCCGTCCACAGATTGGACCAGCTTCATTTACCTACAGCATGGCTGAGGGTATAGAGAGTGTTGAGGATCTTCCCGCATAGTACGATATGCATGAGGGACTTGTACCTCCTGCTGACGCGACCATGGTATGATTTATGACCCTTCTTCCGTCATTTCTGTCATTCTACCATTTCATCTCTCTGTTTATCATTTATCTGAAGATTCTGACATCTCTATTTGTTTCTTCTCAATAGTTGCCCATTCCTGAGTATAGAGAGGTTGCAGGACGGCTCGCCCAATTCATGGCCTATGCCAAGAAGGTGAAGAGATAGACTACAGATCTCTTAGGTCGATTGGCTTGTCAGAAAGCAGAGTCAGCCTCTTGCAGGAAGAGACCTCGGACGGACGAGTGATCATGTGGCAATGGCGACGTCTCCTTCCTTTTGATGCTGAGTAGATAGAATCCCCCATTCCCTCTTTTTTTCGATGATGTATTTGTTGCCTCGGTGAAGGCGAAGATAATTTTTCTTTTTGTACCTATGCAACAGTTATTTCCTAACTCTAACACACAATACATTAGTTGATTTTAGTTTTATTTCTGTCTGTGTAAATGGATTGATTCACATCCGGCTAGTCAACCGAGGGGTAATTTTATGAGATGGATTCGCGTTGGGCCATTTGTATGTGATGTATGAACTATTTTGGGTGAGTTTTTGATGTGATTGAGACATGTTTTGACTTGCCGGGCAACCTGGGATTTGAGCAGAGTTGTTGCTGTTCTGAACTGGAAGATGCCTCGTACAAGACATCGATGTCTCGTACGAGTCATCCTCTGAATCTACGGCTGTTTCTCCTTTTTCCTCGAGGATTTGGTGTCCGAACTTGCATATAAATACCTCTAGTCCGTCCTAGAATACCATGCAGCCTTAAATCAGTTCTGGGAAACTCTCTTTTGGAGTAAAATTCTCAACCTTTTGCTCCTGATGGCCCTAAGTAAGTCCGTCCCTTCATCAATAATTGTTGATGAGTTCTCCTTGGATTCAGAATTAGTAGAACGCTACAAGAATGACTTAGCAACGTTCTTTCGTTCATTCAATAAACCTCGCCAAGAGATATTTGTGGAGATGTTCCGTTTCAAGATTCTTTTCACCTTGAAGAATCTAAAACCGGAATGAGACCTTCTAAAGGGAGTTGCACGCTTTTGGAATCCATCGACTCATCTTTTCAACTTTTCACTTAATGAGATGGTCCCTACTGTAGAGGAGATGGCGGCTATCTTGGATATGCCATTGACAGGGGTGATTGCGGTGCCCAAGTATGACAAGGTACCAGCGGAGTCTCTCAGGGATCTGTTGAGTATAGGCCTTCCCGAGGCGCAGAGTTACATTCATAACCGTTATGTTGATCTCCACGCTTTGCCTAGGAGATTCAAAGGTCGGGTGACTCGCGGTCACGGTGTGGATTCCCAGTGTTGTCCCTTGGCATTATGCTTATTTTGAAGCGTGCTTTTCATGATCAAGTGTGGCATGGCGAACACGGAACTCGTGGACATCGTTCTGCAAGGTAGAGGACGGGCCTTCAACATAATTCCTCTCATCTTGGGGGAGACCCTTCATGGTCTTGATGAGCTACATCGAACCGGCTCTATGACTCGGGGAAGTCCATTATTGTTGACTATTTGGCTCAGAGAACATTTCAAATTGTTGGACTCTCCGATCGAGTATTCTCCTTATACTTTCCATAGACGGAGACTGTTGGTGAAGGGTCTCAGCATCGAGGAGTGGGCCCATCTTTTTGATAAAGCGGAGACTAATGATATTGCTTGGTGCCCATCCTTTTGGAAGGTGAGGAGGTTTGTAGCTAATACCCTTGGATACGACAGGGTCGTCCTTCCGGGTTTGAGGGTCTTTCTATTTTGTTCGGAGGGTAATGCGACAATTTGGTCAACCACGGGACACTTTCGTGTTAGGGGACGACCTCAGAACATTTCTTTCATGGACTCAGAGTTCTCTACGAGCTTGGCTCGCGTTTGGGGGCAAGGCACCACTATGGATCATTGGACGAATCTTCGTCATGATGGAGGGAGCATCCATTTGTCCGACAAATATTTGGATTGGTTTCTGAAAGAACTCCGTCCCAGTGCGATGGTATTGATGAGATCCGCCACTCTCTGTTGGGGGACCAATTCGAGCCTAGCTTGAAATTAAGGAAGAAGGAAGCTAAGTAGGATCCTTCTAATGTAAGAGTAGACGCCACTCAAGATTTTCTGGATAGTGACTTTTACGAGAAGAGAGCGAACGGACTTCCCGGTAAATTTCAAGCTCTAGATAGGCCTCATGTGTTTGCGAGACTGACTCCCTCGGTGTTCAGTAGACTTGATGTTCTTCCCGGTTTCGAGATACCTTTGCACAAGAGGAAGAGGAATGACAAGGCGGATCGTGGTCAAGCCCCTACTAAGTCAAGGAAGAAATAGATCCTTAGGAGTATCGAGAGATTACCACCGATAGACCAATGTTTAGATTTTTAGTATTTTATTTATTTTTCTTTTGAAAGTTGGTATTCGTGTTAGAAATTTTCATATTGATTTCTTGAAATGCATTCAAGTAATAAGAAGACAAGATTTTGATTTTATTTATTGAATAGACCGGACCAAAAGGCTGCGTACGTTCTCCTTTTACATCAATTAAATAAGGAGCTCAGGTCACCGTAGTTCTTGTTTAAGAAAGAGAAAATTATGTCTGCTGACTGACATGTCTTGCACGAGACATAGATGTCTCGTACGAGACTGCCCCCTATATATATTTATTTATTATTATTTTTTATGCACACCCTGATTTTTGCCTAGACCGCCCTTTCAGGTTTTCAATCTAGCGGGCTTCTTTTCTCGTGCCTTTCTGCTCTAATTTTTGCCTAGGCCGCCCTTGCGGGTTTTCAACCTAGCGAGCTTTCTCTCTTCTTTTTTTTTTTGAAATAGGGGACAGACTTATGAGTAGTACTTCTTTATCTTGTCCATGTTGACGGGCTTCGGCAGTTGATCTCCATCTAGGTCAGCGAGTTGTACCGCTCCTCCGGAGAATACCTTCTTGACTATGTAAGGGCCTATCCATCTTGGTCCCCACTTTCCTATAGGATTGAATGGTCCAGGACGATGTTCGCGTAGGACTAGGTCCCCTTCTTTGATGTTTCTGGACTTGACTTTCTTATTGAATGCTCGGGCCATTCTCCGTTGATATGCTTGGATATGCTCGTCGGCTCGAAGTCGTCGTTCATCTAGCAGGACTAGTTGTTCATAACGGCTGTTCAACCATGTGACTTCATTCACTTGGTTTTCTAGGAGAACCCTTAGTGATGGTACTTCTAATTCGATTGGTAGCACTGCTTCCATCCCATAGTCTAGGGCGTATGGAGTCTCACCGGTGGCAGTACGGATTGAAGTACGGTAGCCCCAGAGTGCAAAAGGTAGCTTGTCGGGCCAGTCTCTGCCAGTCTTAGCCATTTTCCTAATGATGGCCTCAATGGTCTTGTTAGCAGCTTCGACTGCTCCATTGGTTTGTGGTCGGTATGGTGACGATTGATGTCTCTCTATCTTGTACTCTGTAAGTAGTCGGTCACATTCTTTCTCAAAGTTTGAGCCATTGTCAGATATCATCTCATGAGGTACCCCATATCGGCATATGATGTTCGTCTTAATGAACTCAGCCACCTTCTTGGCGTTCAATACTTTGTAGGATTGAGCTTCGATCCATTTGGTGAAGTAATCAACGGCGACTAATACGAATGAGTGCCCATTATGGCATGTTAGTGAGACTTTGCCAATGACGTCTATTCCCCATGTAGAAAATGGCCAAGGGGATGTCATAGGGTATAACACGGACGGTGGTGCATGTTGCAAGTTAGCATGTATCTGGCACTTATGGCATTTCTTGACCATGTCGGTGCAGTCGGCTTCCATTGTAGCCCAATAGTACCCTAGTCGGATGACTTTCTTTGCTAGCATATTGCCATTCATGTGGGTTCCACAGACTCCTTGATGGACTTGGTCCATGACTTCTACGGCTTTGTGCTCATCGGCACAGAGTAGACATTGCTTGTGGTGTTTCTTGTAAAGGCGATCACCTATAATAATGAATTGGGCGGCAAACCGTTTGAGGGCTTTCTTCGCTTTAGGTGATGGGTCTGATGGGAATGTTCTGTCTAGGAGGAAACGCTATACATCATAATACCAAGGTTTATCATCCAAGGTATTTACGGAAACAGAGCCACACTCTTCTTTGTGGTCGTGCAGGTCTATGATTGAGTAATAAGCGGGAGTCGTTCGCCTCGTGACTTTGAAGGTTTTAACCTCAGTCCATTCGGGAATCTTCACAAGTGATGCTAGCATGGCTAGCGAGTCCGCCAAGCGGTTCTTATCTCTAGGAAGATAGTAGAAAGTGACCTCTTTGAACTGTTTGACCAAGTCTTGGAGATGGTCGTTATATTTCTGGAGTGTAGGATCTTGTACCTTCCACTTCTTGAGTGACTGATAGATTATGAGTTGTGAATCCCCGTACACCTCTAGTTTGGTTACATTTCTTTCTAAGGCTGCTTCAAGCCCCGCTATGTAAGCTTCGTACTCGGCAATATTGTTAGTGGCCTCAAAGTCGAGGCAGATTGCGAGTGGATTGTAGAAATCTGAGGGATCTACTAGCAACACGCCAATTCCATACCCTCGTTTATTGGCTGCGCCGTCGAAAAATAATTGCCACTTATTTTTTGCTATTGTCATGATGTCCTCATCAGGGAATCGCGGGTCTTCCCCCTTTGCTTCATCACATGGAAATTCGGCTAAGTAATCTTCGAAGACTCTTCCTCTCACGGATTTTTGTGTGATGTAAGTGATATCGTACCCCGCGAGCATAAAGTACCACTTGGCTATTCTAGAGGAGACATGCGACTTCTCGAAGATGTACTTCATTGGGTCCATTCAGGCAATTAGTTGTACAGGAAATGCCTCCATGTACGGCTTTAGTCTCTCAGCCACCCATACCAGTGCAGTACACGACTTTTCTAATGCAGAGTAATTCAATTCAGCCCCTTGGAAGTGACGGCTGACAAAGTACACGGCATTCTCTTTCTTTGAATCGGGTCGCTCTTGTGCTAGCATAGCCCCTAATGCAGTATCATTGACTAAGTACTCCTTGAACTTTTCAAAGGCTTCTTGGCACTCTTTGGTCCATTCTAGGGATGCATTCTTCTTGAGGAGCTTAAAAATGGGCTCGCACATCGTCGTGAGCTGATTAATGAAATGACTAATGTACTGAAGGCGACCCATAAATCCCTTGACTTCTTTCTGCGTCTTAGGTGGAGGCATGTCAATGATGGCTTTGATTTTAGCGGGATCCGCTTCTATACCACGCTCGGTGACCATGTACCATAGGACTTTTCCTTTCACTACCCCAAATGTGCACTTGACCGGATTAAGTTTCATCTTGTAGTGTCTCAACCTTTTAAAGAACTTTCTAAGGTCGACGAAGTGCTGTCCATCGGAGCCTTTGGAGTGTATGATCATGTCATCAACGTACACCTCCATTTCTTTATGTATCATGTTATGGAATAACGCAGTTACGGCTCTCTGATAAGTGGCTCCGGTGTTTTTGAGTCCGAATGGCATGACTGTATAACAGAACGTCCCCCAAGGTGTGGTGAACGCTGTTTTGTGTTGGTCCTCCTCGGCCATGAGGATCTGGTTGTAACCGGAAAATCCATCTACGAAAGAACGGACTTCGTATTTCGCGGTATTGTCAACGAGCATGTCTATGTTGGTAAGAGGAAAATCATCTTTCGGAGATGCTCTGTTGAGATCACGGAAATCAACACAGACTCGGACCTTCCCGTTTGCCTTGGAAACCTGCACAGTATTAGCCAACCAGGTTGGATACTCTATTACTTTAATGAACCCAACACTCAGGAGTTTTTCTATCTCTTGTTTGACTTGTACCGACCACTCTGGCTTAATTCTGCGGAGTTTCTGCTTGATTGACTTTGAATCGGGAAGCAGTGGTATCTTGTGCTCAACAATCGAATTGGCTAGCCTTGGAATATATTTGTAGGACCAAGCGAACACATCCACGAATTCTCGGAGAAGCGCTGTGAGGGCTTGTCGGTCTTCCCCCTTGAAGAAACTGCCAATCTTGGTCTCTTTCGGATCATCGTCCGTCCCTAGATTAATTGTTTGCATTTCTTCGGCATCAATAGGACCATTTCCGCCACGAATACCTACTTGCTTATTAATTTCTTTTAAGATTTGTTCGCTTTCTTGATCTATCTCGTCATATGACTCATTATTATCTAATTCGTTAGAGTTATTAGTTAATTCATCATTTAGGACGCTGGCAATCTCAGGATACTCAGAAAGATCTATTTTTTCATTAAAAAAGTAGGGGAATACATGTTCCACGATGGCATCCAAGTCCTGGTGAGCTCATCGGTAGCGGTATCTGACTCTAAGGTAAGAGTTACAAATTCTCTTTCTTTATGGGGATGGGGAGTACATCCTAATTCTTTGATCAGGAAGTCTTCACTTGCTATGAGCCCCCCAGTTGTGTACCAATTCTGGATAGGCTTGTCACTCTTCTCGATGAGCTCGGTGTAGTCTTGGTTCGGAGCATCCCCCTTCTCTATTGCATTGATCTAAGTGTCCTCTAGCTTGCAAAGGTTGAGAAATTGGCGCAGTAGGTCTTCTCCCAACACAAAGTCCCACTCACTGAATGATTCGGCCTTGGTACCCCCAAATTCTCGAGGTAGCCACGAGAATTGCATCTGTTCTGTTTCAAGTGAGTATGGATCACAGTCACCGAATATTTTAAATCCCGGTTGGCGCTTCCCCCTATGGTCGATCCATGGTCTGGTGAACATGAAATATGGCAAGTTTTCGCCTTCGCGTACAAAGTTGTTATTTTCCATACTTAGTACTTGATTATGAGACAACATGTAACCGAAAGAAACTTCATTATTAAACTTTGGAGTGCTCTCGCCCACATTTGGGACTTAGGCGAGTAGTCTCCTCTTCCTCACTAGCTATCTCTATTACATTGATCCCTCCTCTCGTAGATGGGAGAGGGTTTGTCACTATATTAGGAACCCCTAGCTGCTTAGAGTCTATGAGATCTTGAATCACGTCTTTGAGGTGGTTGTAAGTATTGGTGTCCTAACCACTAAACTGGTGGAACTCGCAGTAGAGATGATAGGCATGATTCGGGGGGATTTTCCTTGGGGTAGAAGGAGGCTTCCTTGGTGCGACCTTACCGGCTTCTACGAGTATGTCGAAGAGATCTCCTTGAGTGATACCTTCCAATTTGTTGTAGACTTTCTCTTTCCTCTTTTCCTTGTTGGGTGGAGGGACGGAGGAATAGTTGCTCCTCCCTTGATTATTGAAAGCGATGGCATTGACAGATGTGTCTTTGCTAGTAGAGCCTTTGCTAGGGTAACGGTATCCACCCTCTCTCTTAGCCTCTTTCCTACTTTTGAAGATGTCATCCAGTCAAAGACCGGCTTTATGAAGTTCAGAGAAGCTTGGGAAGAAAGTGCCGGAGAGGCGGTCCTCATACTCACTACGGAGTGATTTCAGGAAGATGTGCATTTGGTCGTCCGTGGTTGGCCTATCAACGATCTCGGTGAGCTTGGCTCTCCATCTTTTGACAAAGTCACCAAATGTCTCGTTAGTACCTTTTTGTATTTGCTCGAGGTCTCTTTTAGTGGCACGGTAAGTAGTATTGTCCTCGAAGCGCCTTTGGAAGACCTCGCATGCGGTAGCCCAATCGGTCCTTGTGGATAAGGGGAGAGACATGTACCAGTCCCTTGCCGCCCCCTCTAAAGTTTGGGGAAAGCTTTGGGCCAAAACGGTGTCATCTACTTTCATCGGAAGCATGGCCCAAGTGTAAGTTTCAACATGAACACGAGGACAGGTAGTGCCGTTGAACTTGGCTATGTCAGGAGTGTGGAACTTTCGTGGTAGCTTAGTGATTGACTTGCGGAGCGTAATGGGGTCAAATGGGACGATGGATCCCTTTGCTAGGCCAAGATGTGCAAACCTCTTTTCAAGAAACTCAGTAGTGGCGGAGTTAATGAAGTTGGTGTCATCACTAGCTTTCCTTTTCTTATCGCTTGGCTTAGTATCCTCGTCATCGGAGGAGGAGGAAGAGTCGGATGTATTTGAATCAGAGTCGGAATCATCATCCCTTTTATTCTTTATCTTAGCATGGGACTCCCCATCTTTGGAGGGGGTTTTCGACTTCTTACTACTCCTCTTGAGTTCTTGGAGCTCTTGCAGGATGGTGTCTATGTCTTTGGCGTGACGATCACTCTCACGGGCGGCGATTTTGGCTTGCTCTCTGACTTGCTACTCAAGTCTTGCAATGACAACTTTGGCTGTTTCCAAGTCAGTGATGGGGGTACCGGCCATTACTGCAACCTTTTCTAGTCTCTTGGTCGCGGGATCACGGATGTAAATTACTGAAGCGATCGTGTTGGGAGTATGGAGCTACTTTGCTGATCGGACGGACCTAGAGTGCAGAAACTGTGTCAAATCCAGGCTGGGGTCCCAACAAGCCGGCTTTTATGAAACAGGGTTGACAAACACGGCAGATTCACAGAAAATGAGAGATGTCTCGTACGAGACAATGGATGTCTCGTACGAGACATCTAACCAGACAGTCAGATTTGCAGATTTTAATCCTATTGGTCGGATGGAATTTAATCCATTCTGGGAGGTTACTACTTTAGTTCGTCCTGGAACAGTGGATTCTGTCACCCTAGAATATGAGCCCCTTGTTTTTCACCTGTATTGCACTCTCCCAAACGGACAATTCGGGCAAGGGTCCCATATTATCATCGGAATCTGCCATTCAATTAACCAAACCTAAGTGATTCCGTAGTTGTTTTGCACTTTGTTAAACAACGCATTAATGCAATCAAACCTTGTAAATTTTAAGGGACAACCGAAAGGGACATGTTGAACGGTGCGGTCGAAACTAAGCCAAAATGGCATCCACAATCCCGCACAGAATAGTGAAAGTAGGAAAACACAAGCTCGGATTTCCGTAGAGAGGTTCTCCATTCTTTCAAAATCCTTTTTTCAACATTTTACCGAAGGGACATTCGTCATATTCACAAGGGAGGATTATAGATTGTAAAGATACGTTATCTTGGGCAAAGATTAAAACAACCCTAAGGTGGCGTTTGGTTGGGGGGAATTGGGGGGAATGGAATGGAATTGAATGGTCAATTCCGGTTGACTCATTCCTTTATCATGTTTGGTAAAATTCTTCCATTCCATTGCAATGATGAATTCCTTCAAATGAAGGAATTGTCCATTCCTTCACAAAATGGATGGAAAGTTCAATTCCACCAAAACCATTCCATTGATGGAATTGAATAATAATAATAATAATAATAATAATAAAAATAATAATAATAATAATAATAAATAATAATAATAATAATAATAATAATAAATAAATAAATAAATAATAATAGTAAATAAAAATAAAAATAAATAATAATAATAATAATAAATAATAATAATAAATAATAACAAATAATAAATAATAATAATAATAATAATAATAATAAATAATAAATATATAATAATAAGAATAATAATAATAATAAATAATAATAAATAATAATAAATAATAATAACTAATAATAATAATAATAATAATAAATATTAATACAAATAAATAATAATAATAATATGAAATAATGTTAATAATAAATAATAATAATAATAATAAATAATAATGATAAATAATAAAATAAAAAATAATAATAATAAATAATAATAATAATAATAATAATAGTAATAATAATAATAATAGTAATAATAATAAATAATAATAATATTTTTTATTATTATTATTTTTATTATTATTTTTTATTATATTATAATAGTGATAATAATAGTGATAATAATAAATATTAATTTATCATTATAATAAATAATAATAATAGTAATAATAATAATCAATAATAAAATTATTATTATTATTATTATTATTATTATTATTACTATAATAATAATAATTATTATTATTTATTATTTATTATTATTATTTATTTATTATTATTTCTTATTATTATTAATATTATTATTATTATTAATTATTATTAATAATTATTATTATTTCTTATTATTATTTCTTATTATTATTATTTATTATTATTATTTCTTATTATTAATATTATTTATTATTATTATTATTATTTATTATTATTATTTCTTATCATTAATATTATTATTATTATTATTTATTATTATTATTATTTCTTATTATTATTATTATTATTATTATTTTATTATTATTTATTATTATTATTATTTCTTATTATTATTATTATTATTATTATTATTCCATTCCAACACTTTTGTCTTGAAACCAAACATGAATTACCTAGGAATTGAATGGAAATTTAATTCCATTCCGTGTCAACCAAACACAAGGTTTGATCAATTATTTTCCTTTCCAATTCCTTCAGGATTCCCATTCCATTGACCATTCCATTCCTTCATTTTTTTTCTGCCGAACCAAACGCCCCCTAAGAATCGAACCGACCGGTCTCGAGGAGTGTCTTATTAGCTAGTATTTATGCATGAGGTTGATGCAAGGCTTACGGCTAAGGCTCCCCATGAACACAGTCTAGGAGCGTGTTACGGAGTGGGTACACCATCTTTGGAGAGACCGGCGAGGGCCATTCGTTAGAATGGGGGTGCTGACCGACATCCGTCCTCCGATTGAGACCCTGGTTTATAGGGTATGTAGTGAAATTAATTTACATGCGTGCACATGTGTGAGAGTAAAGATCTAGGTGTCAAAGAGAAAATAGAGAGTTTTTTTTTTAAAGTAAAACAAAAAACAAGCAATGACCGGGCCAAGTGGCTGCCTACGTTTCCCTCTTGTGGAGGAACTTAGGCCGTCGTAGTTCACACATAAGGCAAACATAAGCAAAGCAGAGAATAAAACATTTAACAAGTACTCCTGCAAAACAAAGGTTAGCCTTATAATATATGGGGAGTTTCTTTATCGTTAGGGAGGTCCTAAGACTCAGAAACAGAGGGGGGAGCAGATCTGAAACCCTGTATATGTGTTTGAATCGAACGAAAATCCTTTTTCAAACCAGAAAGTCAGATCAGCCAGGCAGAGCTGAGATGTCTCGAACGAGACAAGTGATCCCTCGTACGAGACTTCTCAGTCGGGGGAACAGATTCAGTACAGAATGCAGAATTTTGAAACAACGATGATTTCTTTCGACGCAAGTCTAACCCACTTACTGTGATCGTCCCCAGCAGAGTCGCCACTGTTTGCGCGCGGGTTTTTTATTTGTTTGTGGACTTCGAGGTGCCCTTTTTTTCTTTCAATTTACCCCTTTTTTATTGTTTGAGAGTCGCCACCATGTTTTTGTCAGAACACGGACCGAGATATCTGGATTCGGGGGTTAAGTTATGAATTGGGAAGGTCAAAGAGCACCCAATTCACCCAATCTAGGATTGGTCTTGCTAAGAAATCATCATCATTGTTTCAAAATCATGCAAAATGTATGTAAAAAGAAAACAAACAAATAAATAATTGCTTATTTATTTGGGATGTTGGATCATGTGCTTCGAGACCATCTCCATGGATTGGAGAGGCTCTAGGCTAATCCTTTAATGGAATCACACTACTTCAAAGACAAAGAAGGAGATGAGAAGATAGAAAACAAAGAGCTTTAGCTAAGCGTTCTTCAAGAATCCTATGGATGGCCTTGACTAAAGGCCTTGATGATCCAATAAACTTGGCTTGAATGATGTTGTGGAGGCTTGAATTTCGTGGGTGAGGAAGATAGACCGATTATGGGGACTTCTTTGATCAGATTTGGAGTGGTTTTTGGGTGAATGAGGATTCTAGCCTTTTTCTGGTTCAAGAAACTCTATATTTATAGGGGTTCTAGACCTAGGGTTTTGGCCAAGAAGGTAAGTTGTGATGGGAATCCAAGACTTGATTCTCACAGAGGTATTTTTTGACTCTAGGATCGTCCATTAGGTTTTCCCGGATTGCTTAAGTGTTTGCCAAGAAAAGGGGTTAAGATAAACAAGGAAACTGACCAAAAACCAGACTGTCAAGGGGGATGTCTCGTACGAGACATCAATATCTCGTACGAGGCATCTCAGTGCTGGAATTCACTATTTGCCCTCTGCAGTAGTTTTAATGTTCATTTTGGCCCCTGACTAACGGAGTCAGTCAGAAACTTAACGAAACATGTCTAACTTAATGAGTTTCGACCCAAATCAAAGGCGAGACACAGAAGTAGTGTGATCATAAATGAATGTCCAAAATGGGGTGTGTCTACAGCTACATTCGTGCAGCGTCAAAACGAGTCTTTCTTCGATTTCGCTGAGCATTGGCGTAAGAAGATTGCTCAAACTTTGGTATGCCAAGACGAGAGTGAACAAATTCGTATCTTTCTAAAGAATCTGCAGCCATTCTATCATGATAAGATGCGATACATGCCATTCACTTACTTTTCCTGCATTTGTGGTGTGGGACTCAAAATTGATGAAGATGTCTGTACTGGGGATATTCAAACATCGACACCAACGAAATCAAACCATAAGGCTCCTTTTGATATGTGTGACATTTCCGTCAATGCTGTAGGAAATCAACACCCAAGTGGCTCACGAAAGAAGGCCCGTCGCAGTGATAGACACTTTGATGAATTCAATGTTCCTATCTCAGAAATTTTCAGGAAGCTAGTCACTCAAGGATTGATGAAGCCCATGGAAGGATATCAACCAAAGAACATTGGCCGAGGGGATCAAACTCAGTCCTGTGAATATCACCGATCCCATAGACATGATACTAATTCGTGTTGGACTCTTAAGAAGGCAATCCAAAATCTTATCGATGAGGAAGTCATTGGGTCACGTTTTGCTAATGATGGAGGCTTGCCAACATAAAGGGTTGAGATACTTTTTGCTAAATGATGGAATCTTAATGACGCGATGGGATGCGTCTCTTTTGCTGTGAATGGGGCACACCTCCCAACTCTAATCCCTTTTGCTTTCGGGCCCGTTCTAAAATGTGCTCACACATCTTTCGTCTTCTAAATCAAACTTGCGTGTCGTCTTTTGTACAAATTTTATTTGCTTGCTTGTCTTGTAAATATTTGTTTTAAGTTAATGAACTCACGTTATAATCAAGTTCTTCTTAATCGCGCAAAAGATTAATCTCACTTAATTAAAAGCCAATAATAAAATCGAACTAATTTTAAACTGTGGTTAATTGAGATGAGAACTAAATCCGCGAAGGCAATCAACGAAATCCACGAAGGCGATCAATGGAGTTCCCAAGAACACTCAATCAACCGAAACTCCAAAAGCAATCTGGCGCAGGTTCAAGGCGGTCATCCAAGGACCGGAAACGGGAAATCATGCAAGTATTGTACCATGTTTTGTAAATTCTTATGCATTGTAAATTTCCAAATGTTATGAGTTTATGCTTTACAAAATTTTTGTTATGTTCGATGTAAAAAAAATGAGCACAAAAAAAAAAACCTCGCTTTATTCTCGTACATTATTTTATTCTTTGTACATATTACATGCATCTTTCATTATTACTTCGAAGAAACATCCTGATCCCATTGAGCGAGCACCATCAACGACAGTAACTGGTGACTCTCGCTAGAGATCTTATGCTCTTAAACCGACCTCTTACACTGAGAAGTTAAAGACCCTTGCCCCAGAAATTTCGAGAGTTAAACATTTGCCCTTAACAAACCAACCTCTCAACTTTAGAGGTTAGAGACCAAAAGTCAGACAGCCTCCAGAGACTCAATCAAGATCGAAAGCAACGACAACGACAGCAACGACAACAATGAGAAGGGCCTCCCATCCACGAGGTCAACAAGCAGTGCTAATTATGACAGTTGTTTGATGGTGTTTTCATCTCGATTTGTCACGGACTAACTTAAGTTCAAATAATTTAAGTTCAAATAATTTACAAGCTTTTCTGAAATTGAAATTAATCTGATCGCGAGAGTCCATTTGATTTTGAAGCACTTGACCATTAACGCGAATTCTAATCTTGAGTCATTGATTTCGAATGTGAGCAATTTCCTCGAGTCTAGGGGCTTCCTCCTACTCTCGTCCTTCCGTCAATCCTTTCTGTGTAAACACAATGTCAAAGATCTTACGGGATTTTCCTTCGTTTTCCCAAAATACTGGCCTTGTGCCTTCCTCTGTCAACTCTTGGAACTGTCACAGCAAGAGAAACAAGCGCATGAAAATCTTTGATGTTCAAAATCCCAAATAAAAGATAAGATACTCTCAAGTGAATGAACCTAATCTGGGGCTGAATGTCATGGGCTGTAACGAGGTAAATGAATGAGGCTTTTGATGCCTGAAATCTCAAACAAATATAATTTGGGGCTGCACATCACAGATTGGAGTTTGATTTGGAATTCACAGTAACGCAATGATCGAGCATCGCTTGCTTTGAACGATACATGTCTTCATTTAACAGAATGCCAGATTTGGGATAACTCCTCAAAGCAATTTGGTCCCCATCAAAGGAACACTGATTGTGAAGCTTACTTGTGGGTAACACTGGGGCTTCCTCAACCCCGGCTGTGGAATATCAAAACTCTATGACAATTCTCGTGAACAGTTAAGTCCCCCGCAAGTGGGACATCAGAACAATTTTCCAGTCAAAAGCTCGAATCACTAAACTTGAGATCCGCTCCAAGACAAAATCAAGAGTCCTACATCTGAACCACATGGATATGCATCAAATGACAGGAAAATCTCCTTAAAGAAGTTTGATTCCCAATGACATCAATTTTAGATACAACCTTTGAATGACGGAACGGTCTCATCGATCTTCCAGCCAATAATCATCAAAGCATCAGGCAGCCTCTAAAAAAACAGTTATGTTCCCTCGCAAGCGGGACATTAAAACACATCTACTCTATGTTGACAGTCTAAATTAATAAGAACAGTGCCTACCATTTGATAATAGGATTACTCTTGTAGATAGTGAGGTCTCCCAGAATGAAACATCATGACATCAAAAATTTCTCATGAGGTATCACGTGCCCCCGCAAGTGGGACAACGTAACAGATTTCCAACAAATGTCAAATGCCGATTTTGAACAGAGTCAGGAATCTCACATCTAGATGACAGTAATGAGCACCAAAGAAGTAACCACCCTCCTCGACGGTGGGGTCCCCAGTAATAAAACATCGAAGCAGTTCGCAAGTCCTATAACTCGTCACTTTCCCTCGCGAGTGGGATACCAAATGTTAGGTATGCTTATCACTTAACCCTCCTACTTATGTTAGAATTGATTGATACCATCACCTAAGTTTATTTTAAGGACTTTAGGACCCTATGTAAGAAGTTTTATAACTTCATTTTTTAGCTAAGTCCTTTTCATAGACTAGGCTTAGTGATTAGGGCTTTCACTTTGAATTTGAGGTCTCATTTGAAAATGACTTAGTGTGATGCGCGTGACTCCCATGCGCATCACTCCATCTGCGTAAATCAATGCGCATGACTACCATGCGCGCGCAGATTTGCCTTAGTTAATTCTCTCTTTTCCTGACCTCATATTCTAGAAGCTTGGATAGCATCAAGACAAGCTACGCTTTTTGGAATGAGCCAAATTGCTGATGTGTACATACGACAAAACAAGCACACTTAGCATACTCATAGATGGAGACACGCTTCAGTGAGAAATTTCAAATAAGACAGTTGTCATCCTTCTAGAAGAAGTTATGAATTTTGTCTTCTTGCTCTGTCTCTAACGGCTATAAAGGACACCTGCGCACCAATAGGATTGTGCCAGCTCATCGTCCTTGCTGATGCTTCTCAACGGCTATAAAGGACACCTGCGCACCAATCATATTGTGCCAGCTCATCGTCTTTGCTCAGAGCCCCAACGGCTAGTTTTTGAAGCTCCACTATAAATAGCCTGCTCATCCTCATTTCCAAGCTGCTTGTGTTTTTGCTTTCAGAGAGAAACTTTGAAGATTTGAAGATTGCTTGCTCATTTCCAGAATTCTCAAGAACAGCCTTCATACCTTCATACCTTACCAAGCCCAGATCCTAAAGCCTTGTATCACCAGAATATCTTGTGCTCTTCATCTCATAGATTTATAGATCCCGGATTTCTGACACACACACCTTTTGAAGTTCCGATCTCATCGATCATACTTCTAGAGATACACAGGTTTAGTCTAGGATTTGTTCTTTAAAGCATAGATTTAGTTTTGAGTTTTGATTCTTGTAATCTTGTAAAAGCTCCTCAAACTAATATAAATCTCACCGTTAGAAATCCAAGATTAACCATCTTGGTAGAGGACATAGATCTTTTCCCTATCGAACCTCTCCAAATAGCTTGTCTCTATATTCTGCTTTTCATTCTACATTTAAGCTTTTCTGATATATTGCTTTGTTTGATCTTTGTAGATTGTCTTGTACGGTTTGAATTGTGTTTGTGTGCTTTCTACCTTAGTACCATTTTGCGCCTCTCTTTAAGCTAAACTTAGCGCGTGCGTTTTTACACTCCTACGCATATACCTGCGCATCAGTGATTGCTTTAAGTTTCCGCTGTGCATTTCACACTCTTGTTGCGCGCTATACTTAGCCAAAATTAAAGCTGTGCGCATGATCCATTGATTTGCAAAAGGGTTTGAAAATAATTTTAAAACACTATTCACCCCCCCTCTAGCATTTTCATACCCTTGTTGCCCTTTTGGGACCAACAAGTGGTATCAGAGCAAACACCTTCATAAAACGTTTTTGTTTTTCAAGCTTAATATCTTGGGTGCCGATTCGAAATAGGTTTTTCTATGTGAGAAGAAATAGTCTGGAGGGGGTTGACAGAATTAGTTCAGAGTGGAGGAGCGAAGGTAGGTTTGTTTTTGTTTTCAAGTTGCTAACATTCGTTATGGGTTTGTACTAACTTTGTTGTCTTCGCAATTTGCAGTTTCCAAGTTGGATGTACTATTTCCCAAGCTAGTTGATACCCTGAGTATTGTTGAGAAGGTTTGTGCTTTTCCTGTGGGTAGGCGGAAGTTTGTCCATCTTGCTGTTGGTCAAGGAATTGTTGAAGAAGCTAGCTCTAGCAAACAGTGTGAGCGCAAAATGGCGTCTGGTAAAATTCTTGCATTTTATCTTTTCAAGTTGATTTTCTTCTTTAAATCAGTTCTTACTGAATGTTTTTTATTGCAGCAACCCCATCCCAGTCTGGTTTTGGCGCAAGTAATTTAGTAGCAAGGTTTCGTAGCAAAGCAAAGGTTGAGGATGCTAATCCCCCTATGCCCAAGGTGGAAGTTGCTGAAGACAAGGCGAACAAGAAGAGGAAAGTGAAGGATATTGTGGATGTGGAGGTCGTAGTGCCTAGTGAGATTGAGCTGGAAAAAAGGGTAATAAGATTGTTTGATCCAATTTGATTTCAATTTTTGATTTTCGGCTTGTTATAATGTTCTTGCAACAGATTGTTGGTGCCGCTAACGTGTTAGTGAATGAGGTTAGACTATGAAGGGTAAGGCAAAATCTTCTTTTAAGAAGATGGTTGATGCCGAGGAGCTGGTAAGGCAAAAAGACAAGCAGATTGAAGAGAAGGATGATGAGGTCAGAGAGTGGTGTTGGGTTTTAATGCATCATGTGCAGCGGAATAAATATAAGATCAAACACCTATGAGCCCGGATCCGTGCATGTTGATTAGATTAAATACAAGATGAAAGAAAATATACCCTTGAAGATGGAATCCATGAACACGGACTTTGAGGTGCTAATGTGAACACCCTCTATCGGTATCCACACGTCGAAGGATATCAAGAACACCTTCTTGATCTGGATTGCTAGACCCAAGGCTTGATGAAGAAACAATTTCTTCATAGGAATTACTTTGCTTCATTGATTATTGTATTTTGATGATCATGGATCACAAAATAAATAATCATATCTCTCTATAATTTATTATTTCTAAAACAATTGTTATTGATTTCCAAAATCAACATTAGAGGCTGTTAAACTCGGCACCATATATTTATATGAGGGTTTGACCTAATTCTGTTAGGACTCAGGATTCCTTCTTAATCAAGAAAACTGCAGAAACTGGACTGGTACGGGGGGAGGAGCCGTACGGTGACCTCAGTGCCGTACGGTGGCCAGTGCAATTTTCCCAGATTTCAGCCTTTTACAATCCGTTCTATTGTGTGTGACCCAATAGGATTATACTATGTTGGCAACGAGTCTGAACCATTCAAAACCCGTAACTCATAAGCGGACTCTAGCAAGACATTATGACTACCCAATTAGTATAACTTTAAAAGTCCAAAGTTACCTTTATAGTACATATCACAATCCTTTTGTCACGCGATATCATATTGGACATAAGTCATGGTCCATGTCAACTTATGTTGTCCAATGCTTTCTCGATCCAGAGTAGATTGATATGAGCAAATGACATTGAACACTTCAACTCATTTGGGTACGGCCGTACACTAACATCAATCTCACTCATCAAGAGTCCAAGCAGATATCTCTGTTGAGAGAGGGACAAATCCCATCTTGACTTATCATTCTTCCCTAAAAGAATCCGATTATGCCAATCGTAGCCTTTATAACCACCCGGTTAAGGGTAGCGTTTGAGTACGTCAAACATAATGTTCATCATGTGGAAGACCATGATAATCTCAGGTCTAAGGATTCAAATGGTTTGACTATTATGAGGTTTAATTATGACATTTGACCATGACATAAATCTCATAACGGGTCTATCCAGTACATTGTTCTCCAACAAGTACCCACAAGTTTAATCTGTATCCTATGCACTATGATCATTATATGATTATCCATTTAGCTCATGCTAGCCCTTCATAAGTGCTATGGATAATGATTATTATAATAAACATGCAAAAGATATAATAATCGGGTTTGTTATCTCTATAACAATGAAGTTATGATATAACGCATAGGCCTTTCTCAAGGGCCTAGGGCATAATATCCAACAAGTGGGTGGTTAGGTTGGCAGAGTCCAACAAGGAGCATAGAAGGGAGATGGAGACTTTGGAGGAGCGGTAGCAAAATCGGTTTTTGACTCTAGGATTGGGATGATAGAGGAGTTTCAAGCTGGGAAGCATATGACATGGGATCTGGAAGAAGAGCACCAAGCATTGAAGAGGGCCAGAGGCGAAGTTGATGAGGTTGGTGAAGCCAACTCTAAGGCTCAAGATGCTGATAAGGGTGAACAAGTTGGTGGCAATCAGGACGGTGAGAAGGTAGAGGCCTGAGGTAAGTTTGTATTTCTGTCCTGCAGGGGTTAGGCAACAAAAACAATTCTAGTTTATGTTTTTAAGTATTTTGGAAATGAGGGGGTGTCCTAAAAAACAGTTTAAGTTGTAATTTGGTTTTATCATGTCTGTTTGGACATGTTTGGTTGTACTTTTTTGGATGTTTCTTGTTGTAGGATCGTGCTGTTTGGTCCTTTTTTTAGTATTTTGGTTGTAATGGACAGTTAGATTTTTAGGAGTAACAAGAAAGTTTTCATGATATAAGTAGAAAGGAACTTGTAGGATGACATGTTTATGTTACACCTTAGAGTAATTTCAGTAGTATTGTAAGTGAAAGTAGGTAGTATGTTAGTACTACTAGTTGGGAAATGAATGAAAAGATGTTTGTGTTGGTGTGTGTGCCCTAGGCACTTTGTTTGAACGATGTTTTGTTATCATTTATTCATTATATATAAAGAGATGTTTCATATTATTATTTGTTGTTAGATGTTTTGTTATAATAATCTATGTCCCTAGTACTTATGAATAACTAGTTTAAGTTTAATTAGATAATCATGTGATGATTATGTGTATATGATACAGGTTAAACTTATGGGTATATGTTGGTGAACATATACTAGACATGACCCACCTATGAGGTTTATATCATGGTCGAATGTCATAATTAAACCTCTTAATAGTTATATCATTAGAATCCTTAGACCTGAGATTATTATGATCTTCCACATAATGGAGATCATGTTTGACATATTCAAACGTTACTCTTAACCAAGTAATTATAAATGATATGATTGGCATGATCGAAACTATGTAGGGAAGTGTAATAAGTCAAGATAGAATTTGTCCCTCTTCGTGAGAGATGTCAAGCTTGGGCCCCTCGATGAATAGTATTGATGAAATGCATGGCCGTGCTCAAATGAATTGATATGATCAATGTCAAAATAAGAAGGGGGTCTAGGTATCAAACAAACTAGACCCCAAAAACTTTCTCTTCTCTCAAAACTGAGTTGGCAAACTGCCACAAATCCTAACCAGTTGTGGGCGAAAGTGATATCTAAAAAGTACTGCAAAGGGCAGAAATCCTGGTATTGGGTATGCCCACTTATATCTCAGTTTCAATGTAATAGGATTGATTAGATTGGATTGATCCATCACCTAAGTTTTATTTCATGGACTTTAGACCCACATGTAAGAAGTATTTATACTTCATTTTTTTAGGTTGTCCATTGTAATAGAATAGGCTTAGGATTAGGGCAAGAAGATTAAGATTCAAGAAAATCACGAGTTTGAGCCAAGTCATGCGCCATGCGCCCAAGCATCTCTCTCACGCGCCGCGCCGCGCTACGCGTCTCACAGTGCGCCTGCGCCTCTTATACGCCCGCAAAGTGTAACGCGCCTCTCTTAGCTCACGCGCCTTATAGTGATTTATTCACTCAGTGATTTAATGAAAGATTTGAAGACTTGAAGAGATTCAAACTACGCCAATGATCCAACGGTGGTTAAATAACACGTATGCACCCGCATCTAAGGACACCTGTCCATAACGGTCATATTTGTGTTATGTGTCTAACGGCTATAAAAGGACACGTGCTCCACTCAATGAGCGACAGCACATCCGTCCTTTCTCTGACTCACCAAGGATTTCCAACGGCTAGTTTTTGGGGCTCTACTATAAATACCCCATAACTTCAACCATTTGAAGTTGCTAAGAATTTCAAGAATTTCTCTCTCAAGCATTTGTTGAAGATTTGAAGATTGCCTTTGTTATTTCCAGAATTCTCAAGAACATCTTCATAACTTCATCCTTAGCCCAGATCCTCAAGCGAAAACACTTTAGTTTTCTTGTGCTCTCAATCTTAAAGATCTAAAGAGCCTTGAATCTAAAATCACACACGCACCTCTTTAAGTTTGATCACTTAGATCTTTCTTTTAGAGATACACCGGTTATTGTCTAGGATTTGTTCTTTCATAGAAATAGATCTTGAGTTAGTGTATAAGCTCAAAACGATTGTAATTTGTAACACTCTCTCATAATATAAGATCTTCATTAGAAATCGAAGACTAACCATCTTGGTAGAGGACGTAGATCATTTTCCCGATCGAACCTCTCCAAATAGCGCGTACTTACTATCTTGCTATTTCCTTTCAAGTTCATATCATATCTAACTATTTGTTTGTTTATTCATTATAGATTGATTGATTGAACTGTGTTGTGTTTGTTATATCATTTGCCTTAGTTTCTTATTTCACCCACTTTGTGCCAAAATACTTAGAGTGTGTGTGCGCCCCCTTTATCATACTTTGCGCCTATTTACATTACTAAATTCCGATGTGCATTTCACTCACTCACATAGGCTCATATCATAAAGCTTATCTGATAAAGTACGCATTTGCAATTGAGTTTATCAAGGGTACGAAAAGAATTTTAAAACAGCTATTCACCCCCCTATAGCTATTTTTCATACCCTTGTTGCCCTTTGGGACCAACAAGTGGTATCAGAGCAAACACCTTTATAAAACACTTTTGTTTTTCAAGCTTAACAGCTTAGGTGCCGATTCTAAATGGCAAACTCAAAACCTATGGCAACTGCAAACTACACTCACGTTCCGGTCTTTGATGAAGATCATTTTGACGTGTGGAAATTCAGCATATTAACTCATCTCAACTCAATCAATGAAAGACTTCATGACACCGTGGTTTATGGACCTTACATTCCTATGAAAGCGAATCCAAATCCGCGTACCAATGTTGCTCAACCAACCATCAAGAAACCAAGGGAAGAATGGACTGAGGAAGAAACAAGAAGAGTTGCAAATGATGGCAAAGCAAGAAACATTCTCCTAAGCACTCTAAGCATGGCTATGAAACAACAAGTCATGCATTATGTTACTGCTAATAAGCTATGGGATGCTATTGAAGAGCATATAGAAGGAGATACTGTTTGTAAGGAGAACAAGAAATATGAAGTGCAAAAGAGATTCAACAATTTTTCTCAACTCCCCGGTGAAACCTTAAGACAAACTTATGAACGCTACTGTGAAATTATAAATCTATGTATTTCACTTGGCATGAAGTTTTCAAACAAAGATTTGAATGTCAATTTTCTCCAACCTTTTGGATCAAGATACTTACATAAATCCAGCGCTCTTGAAGACGCTGGAACTTTAGATGTATGGACTTTAAGGAACTTTTATGCAAATCTCAAAGTTTATGAGCTCAAACTCCAACGAATCAGTGAAACTGAAGGAAAGTCAAAATCCATAGCAATGGTGGCGCATAGAGAAGAAGCGCATGCGCCTGCGCCGGTTCAAGAAGAGAAAAGTTCCAATCCCAAAATTTCTACCTCTGAGCTACTAGACATGGATGATGAAGACTTCGCTTTATTTGTGAAGAAATTTCAAAAGTTCAGAAAATTCTCAAGACCCGGCTCAACCAGCAAATTTCAAGGATCTACCAGCAGAGCTCCTCCAAAGTTCACGAGGAGTAGTGACTCAAAAAGAAAAGAAGACCTTGTTTGTTTTAATTGCAGGAAACCAGGACACTTTGCTTCAAGCTGCCCAACTCCAAAATTTGAATATATACAGAAGAAGAGCAGCCATACTCCCAAGTTCACTCCCAAATTCACTCGTCACAAGGGAATGGTTGCTGAAGAAGAATCACCAGCAAATGAGCAGAACACTTGGATTGAAACAGACTCATATGAGAGCGATGAAGATTCCGATGATGGACTCATTTGTTTGGTGGCAAATGATGATGAAGTTGAAACTTATGATTCAGATGATGACTTCACCAAGGATGTTCCTGATATGAATGTCTTGAATAAACCTATCAAGAAATCTACAGGTTTTCAAGAAGTAAAAAGGAAGAAAGGACCAACCATCAGCGAGCTCGTTGAACAAGGATTTCTCACTCCGGCTCAAAGCGATGGTGGATTGTTATTCTCACGATGTGATCTAAGTGCAAGGAACAAGTTGAGAAAAGGAGCTTAAATCAGACCTCAAGTTGAACCAACTGTTCCAATCTCCAAAATCAATGATGATGAAGTGATTGCTGAACAAGAAAAAATGTTAAAAAAGGCTGAAAAGGTAATCACTAGATTTGATAATATGAAGGAAGCTTTAGCACTATCATGTGATGAAATTTCCCAGCTTAAGACCGAGAAATATCTACTCAAATCTGAACTCACCCTCCTTAAGGAGCAGATAAAGAGCATGACTCCTCTTACTGTTAAAAACACTTTTCTAACAGAACAAAACTCACTTCTTAAAGTTCAAAATGATGAATTGGTTGCTCAAATTACTGATCTTAAAAAGATTACAAATGAGTGGTCCAATTCTCGTGTCACTATAGAGAATATATTTGAGTCCCAAAAAGTCAGTGGTGATAAAAGTGGCTTGAGATTCTCATCAACTAGTGACAACTTTAAATGTGATATCTGTGCTGAAAGAGATAGTGAATTTACAAATCAGCAAACTTTTGAAATTCCCAAGGAAAAACATTCTAATTCAATGGGAAAAGGACAAGAAAAAGTCAAGAGACAAACATTCCATTATGACTACCAAACGAAGCAATTTGGGAAAGCTAATGGGAAAGATATAGCTACAGATGAATCATCCTCTAGCAAAATCCCTCTTGAAACAAAGCGCGCTCCTTCTCTGAGTGCTCATTATGCGCCTAGGAGCCACGCGCCTCATCTCCATGCGCCTCCTAGCCCTATGCGCCCTCCTAGATCAAGCGCTCCAAAATTTCAAAAGAAGGATTTTGTTAAGGCTAGTCCATCTGACCCAAAGAAGAATGCTACCCCAAAGAAAAGTAAAGAGTTTGTGAAAACTCATGTGATTGGTGGCTTTCATCATTGTTCCATTCGTGATTGTTCTGGACACAAGGCCGTGGAATGCCTTTTGCGATTCACTCCCAATGCCAAAGGACGTAAAAACCCTAAGGTCAAGCAAGAGTAGGTTGTCAAAAGTTTCTAACCCTAGGACCCAAAAGGAATAAAGGGGACCTGCTTAAATGTCTATATTTCAGGTTCTTTGTTTCATGGCTGGATCTTCAAAAGCTAGAAATTATGAATGGATTCTCGATAGGGGTGTTCAAGACACATGACTGGAGATGAATCCTTATTATAAGATGTCCATGAAGAAAGATGTCCCTCAGTAACGTTTGGTGATAATAACAAAGGTCAAGTTGTTGTATATGGAAAGCTCAAGAAAGACAAAGTGTGCATTGAAAGAGTCTCTCTCGTCGAAGGGCTCAAGCACAATTTATTATCCATATCTCAATTCTGCGACAAAGGATTAGAATGCCATTTCACCTCAACTCAATGTCTTATAAAGAATGGCAAAACTGGAGCTACATTACTCACGGGATATCGTAAGACAAATATTTACATTATTGATTTCCATAGTATGAACTCTAGTACTAATCTTTGTTTTGTAGCTAAAAGTGTGAGCGAAAATAGTTGGCTGTGGCACAAGCGCTTAAGTCACTTGAACTTCAAATATCTATCTAAACTCAGCAGGAATAATCTTGTTAAAGGACTTCCCAAGGTTGCTGATCATCATGACAAGAAGTGCGCCGCGTGTCAACTTGGCAAACAACCGAAGAAATCTTTCTCCAGCAAGACTAATCCCTCAACTTCTAAATGTTTGCAACTGCTCCACATTGATCTATTTGGACCAGTCACCACTGCAAGTATTTGAAAGAACAAGTATACTCTAGTTGTGGTAGATGATTATTCAAGATATACATGGGTGGAAATGATGATCTCAAAAGACGACTGTTACGACATTTTGACCACCTTATTCAGACTACTCCAAACCCAAAAATAAGATGACATCGTTAGTGTTCGATCCGACAATGGAACAAAATTCAAGAACAACGGTATTGCTCGATATTGCGACGATCATGGGATAGATCACAACTTCTCAACCGCTGGAGTTCCTCAACAAAATGGTGTTGTGGAAAGAAAGAATAGGACGTTGATTGAAGCGGGAAAGACGATGATAGCTGAAGAGAAATTGCCTAAGTACTTTTGGGAAGAAGCTACCAACACAGCGTGTTTTACTCAAAATCGTTCCCTTATCAACAAACTTCACAACAAGACTTCGTATGAACTTTGGCGTGGTAGAACTCCCAACATTGCATTCTTCAAGATCTTTGGTTGCAAGTGTTATATCCTCTACAACGGAAATGAACATAGAGGTAAATTCGATGCCAAAGCCGACGAAGGTATTTTTGTTGGGTATGCCAAACATTCTAAAGCTTTTCGCGTTTATAATAGATCTACATTAGTGATAGTTGAATCTGTACATGTTACATTTGATGAACATTCTCTCCTTGAGCCACATTTGGCTCCAAATGTTGCTGATAATTCTGGTGAGCTTAATGATACAGGTGCTCCTATTTATGTTGCGCCTACTCAAAATCAGAATCTATCAACTCAAGGAAATCCATCCACATCAGTTGCGCCTAACTCCTCATATAACGCGCCAAATGGATCATCAGCTGCGCCTCACTCACATGTTGCGCCTCTTGATTCCTCTCATGCGCCTATATCTACTGCTGTATCTGGTGTAAACCCAAGTTTCAACTCTACACCAATTCAACCTCCAAATTTTGATGATTTAGAATCTGGTGAAGACGTACCAATTGAAGACCTTCAAGTTACTACGACTCAACCTAACTTACCTCCTGAAATTCGTGAAGTTAGAGGTCACCCAATCAATAATATCATTGGTGATCTAAAAGTTGGTGTTCGTACAAGGAGAGCTACAAACTTTGATGCTTACACTGCTTTTATCTCTCAAATTGAACCGAAGAAGGCTGATGAAGCGCTCTAAGATCCTAATTGGGTTGTTGCAATGCAAGAAGAACTCAATCAATTTGAACGATGCAAGGTTTGGACTCTTTTTCTAAGACCAAATGATCAAGGAGTGATTGGTACGAAATGGGTGTTCAGAAACAAGATGGATGAGAATGGAACCATCACAAGAAACAAAGCAAGATTGGTTGCACAAGGCTATAGGCAAGAAGAAGGAATTGATTACAATGAAACGTTTGCGCCTGTAGCAAGACTTGAAGCTATCAGACTCTTTCTAGATTACGCCGCTCACAAGGACTTCAAGCTATATCAAATAGATGTGAAGAGAGCGTTTCTTAATGGTGAACTCCAAGAACAAGTCTATGTTGCTCAACCACCTGGGTTTGAAGATTCACAATTTCCAAATCATGTGTACAAACTCCAGAAAGCTTTGTATGGGCTCAAGCAAGCACCAAGAGCATGGTACGATACACTATCCAAGTTTCTCATCGAAAAAGGCTTCACTCGCGGTAAAATCGATACAACTCTTTTCATTGCCAAACATAATGGTCATAAATTACTTGTTCAAATTTATGTTGATGATATTATATTTGGTTCTACTAATGAATTGTTGTGCAAGCGCTTTGAGAAACTAATGAAGAGCAAGTTTGAAATGAGCATGATGGGAGAACTCACATTTTTCCTCGGGCTACAAATCAAGCAAATGAATGAAGGCATATTTATCAACCAAGCCAAATACACAAAGGATTTAATCAAGAAATTTGGACTTGAGAACGCCAAAGCATATGATACTCCAATGGCCACCGGCAACAAACTCGACAAAGATTTAAAAGGTAAACGTGTTGATCAAACGCTCTATCGAGGTATGATTGGCTCGCTCCTTTATCTTACTGCTAGTAGGCCCGATATTATGTTTAGTGTTTGTGTTTGCGCTCGTTATCAATCTGACCCTAGAGAAGCGCACTTGATTGCTGTGAAACGTATTATTAGATATCTTTCCGGTACTGTTAACCTTGGACTTTGGTACACCAAAGATTCGAACTTTAAACTTGTAGGTTATTCAGATGCGGACTATGCAGCGTGCACAATTTATAGGAAAAGCACAAGTGGCACTTGTCATTTCCTCGGATATCGACTTGTGTCATGGGCGAGTAAGAAACAAGCTTCAGTATCTGTCTCAACAACCGAAGCTGAATATATTGCTGCGGGAAGTTGTTGATGTCAAATACTATGGATGAAGCAGCAATTAGTGGACTATGATATCATTGAAGAAGATTGTCCCATCTACTGCGACAACACTTCAACAATTACCGTTTCTGAAAATCCTGTCATGCACTCAAAGACCAAGCACATCGACATCAAATATCACTTCCTCAAAGACCACGTGGAGAAAGGCAATATTCATTTGGAACACGTGGGAACCGACTATCAAATTGCCGACATTCTAACGAAAGCACTTGACGCGAAACGGTTCATCTTTTTGAGATGTGAAATGGGTATGCTTGAACTCAACTAAAATTCAATACAGCTTTGTCAATACTAATGATTTTGTTTTAGTGAGTTATGAGTATACTAGGTTTTATATGTTAGATCATTTTCAAAGTTTCAAGGAAACTTCATGCGCCTGGAATGCGCTCCTCACTCTTTGCGCGCCAAGTGCCTTATGCGCCACTATCATTCTGCGCGCCTCGATGAGCTATGCACCTCCCATGCGCCTAATAAATGTTGCGGCTCAATCAATGCTCCAAATTTATTATTTCAATGATTGATCGCATTCAATTTTCACAAGTACCAGGTAAGTTATTCTGATCATTTATTATAGGAATTTTTGTCTTTTGACATTCCATAATTGTTCAAGGGTACTTGTGCAATTAATTTTTCCCTCGTTTTACGTTTTTCAAAAATTTTATTTTCTGGGGATATATTTCTTGCACCCCAAACTTACACCAAAACAGATGTTTTTGGGGTTTATGCAAAAAATTAGTCATAATTGTTCATACACTTATGAGGGAAGTGAGACAATTTCTCTTTACCCAACATGTCACATCAAGTGTACTTTGGGTCATTCAGCATTAAATAGCCTTCAAATCCTTAAAATCCCTCATTAATGTGCCGTCCTTTTTGCCATAATGAGCCGACATTTCTCTACTCCTCATTTATTACCCATCTCTTCATCTTCCATTCTTTATCCAAAAACCAACCCTATATATATAACCCTAACCTTTCATTTCCCATTTTAATCATTACCTACTATCCCTCACCAACTCTCTCTCTTCTCACTCCCAGTCTCTCTCTCTTTCAGACGCTCTCTCTCTCTACTCTACTCTCTCTCTTTCTCATTCTCTATATATTTTTCTCTTTTCCTCTTATAAATCTCATTAATGGGTCCTAAGAAGGCTTCTAAATCAACCCAAGACGAAATGGTATGAATTCTCAACCCTTAAACTCCTTAATTTTTTGATTTTTTTCATATTTTTCTGGGTTCGTTTTTTTAAACCGAAAATCATACTTTTCTTGATAAAACTTGTTTCGGTGATCCGTTTTCAAAATCGTTTGTTAGGTTATGTTTGTTTAATGATTTGGAATCCTTTAAACTAAACTTTTCAACGATCAATTCGCTATATTTTGCGAATCTGAAGATTTTTGATTTTTTGACTTTTCAAATTTTCGGATCTTTGAATCCATTTTCTGGATTTGTTGTTGTTTTGTACTTGTTTTGATTTACATATTTGTTATCCTCTTCTTCGTGTGGTCGTTTTGATATATTGTATGCTTGATTTGGTGAAGTTTCACGAATTATGTCTTCTTGGTGTTCTTGGTGTTCTTCGAGCACTCAAGCCATGTTCTTCGTGTTCTTCGTTATTTTTACATGACTTGGGTTTTAAAATTTTCAAAACTTGTTTTTCAAAATTTTCATGTTTTGATCCTTATTACTTGCATATGCATGTTTGATATGTGTTTGTGTGCTTTTGTGTGTTTTTATACTTAGTATGAATTTCACATAGATATGCGCCTAAGTGTTGATTTATGCGCCTAGTTGGTTATGCGCCCTATGACCTTATGCGCCTTCCTTAATTCATGCGCCTAATAATTGTATGCGCCTAATAATTGTATGCGCCCTTTGCAAATACAAATGTTATGCGCCTCAATCAACTTATGCGCCTAAAGCCATTATGCGCCTAAACATTTTATGCGCCTAAATTTTACTTAGTCAAATTTTTATGTTTAATTTTTCCTTAGCATTTTTCATAGAACCATGACATGTGCCTCGTATTTGTATGGGCCTACAACATATATGCGCCTAATAATAGTATGCGCATGCTATTTTTATGCGCCTATATATTGTCCTGCGCCTACTCTATACTTAGCTCATTTTATGATTCTATGCGCCTCATTCACTCCTAACTTCACTCAAATGATTAATTTTCAGGATCCAGCAAATTTCAGACCTGGTGAGACATTTGATCTCACCGAGCTATCTGCAGTCCAAATTGGCGTTGATATTATGGACTTCATCAGACAAGCTGGTCTTCTGCCCCTATTTACTTTGGAGCAACCTTTCTACTCACCGCTCCTCGTGGATGAATTCTTCTCAACTGCTGCTCTCGTTGAGACTCCTGCTGATGGATATGTGCGCTACAGGATATGCGCCACAGTTCAGAACGTTGCTATAACTATCTCCACTGGCACTCTCAAGAATATCATCAACTTCAACACAACTGGCCCTCTGAGTGTAGCTGGTAAAATCAATACCTATCTTGCTGCTGCGCAGAATCGTATGTCGAGTACCCATCTCAACATTCCTACTCTTCAGAACAACATCAAATCTGTTGAAATAAGGGATGGTGGTGATTTACTGGCGCATATCGCGCATTTGGTGGGGACTTCCATTATTTTCAAGACGGGAAATGTGAACCGATTTACAATGGAGCAGTGGGAATATACTGCAGCTATTATGGGAAACACAATCCTCAACTGGCCTCAAATCTTATTTAAAACTTTGTCGGACCAGATTGATAAGTACAACAAGAACAAAGCTGATGGGAAGATGAAGTTCAAGACTCACTGCAGAATACTCACGAAGATATTTCTCACTTATCCTGCTCTTGCTAATTTCCTTGCTCAGAACCCAGCTTATCAAACCACTGACGTTCCAATCTTTGGGAAAGACAGTTTGGTTATGAAAAGGGGCAGGAAGCGCATGGCTAAGCGCGCGCCACGAGTTAAAGGAGATCAGTTGGTTGATGAAGCCACTGAGTCTGATGAAGATGCAGATGGCGCAGAACAAGGCGCAGATATTGAAGCAGTACCTCGCGCAGAACCAACAGTTGTTCCAGGCGCAGAAAAGGGCAAAGGCAAAAGGGTTGCTGAAGGAACAAGTAGACCTCCTAAGCGCCCAAGAACTGAAACTAAAGAAGAGAAGGAACTGAAGCGCGCTAAGGAAGCCAGTAGACTGGAAGCACAGAAAAAGAGGGATGAAGACTACAGATTGAAACAGGCTGCTGAGTTATCCAAATTTGAAAGGCGCAAAGGCGCATGGTCTAACGCTGATGTACGCGCGCCCACTCCAAATGCGCTTCCTATTGTTCGTGCGCCTCCATCAAAGCCTTCTGCTCCTGCTCAGAAACTAACTTTAGAACCACTCTCTGCTGAGCGCAAAGCACTCAAAGATAGGCTATCTGATGAACTTTTTGGTGACTTGAGTGATGATCCAGTTCAGGGGGAGCCAGAGCCCTTGACTAGGTGCAAGAGACCTTCTGTACCTTCTCCTCGTGTTTCTGCGCCCCCAACTATTTCAGTAGAGCCTACTTCAAGCGATGAATATCTTCTTTCTCCTAGTGCTCCTACTCAATCACCTCCTGCGCCCCATACTTCTCCTGCGCCTCCTCCTCCCACTCCTGACATGAGTGTAGTTATTTCACTGCTACATCAACTCCAGCAAGGCCAAGCTCAGATGAATTCACAGTTAGAGCTTCATACTTCTATTCTTACTCAGCAAGCTGATGAGATTGCTGCCATTAAGGGGGAGATGGCGCGCATAGATGCGAATATCAAGGACAAACATTTCCTTACTCCTCAACAATGGAATGACGCTATAGATCAAATGAATGAACTTTTCAAAGGCACTCTTGCTTCCCTTCATGAGCGCATAGATGGTGGCATCAAACTCACTGATGGCCAAGATTTCATTAACGCCATAAGGGAGGTAGAGTTGAATATAGCAGGGGATATAAGGAAGTTGTTTGAGATGGTGGCTGGAGATAGCCAAAAATTGTTGAGTGTTATTGATAAACTCAAAGAAGTTAAGGATGAACTAGAAATCCTGGGCTTAACTGTTTATGGTGCTGATCCTGGCGTAGAACCCAAAGCTCCTGAAACTCATGCGCCTTCAGCTCCTGAAACTCCTGCGCCCTTTTCCAGCTCTGCTCTTGGCGTGCATTTTGACATTAATTCACTGCTCTCAAAGATTGAAGTTTTGAAGGAATTAGTTGTCACTCACTTCAATGCTGCGCATTCCAGTGCAGACAGGCGCACAGATAGAGTTTCCGCTGATATACTTACTGCCCAAGCTGTCGTTGAAGCTAACTTCCAAGCCTTCACTGAAAACTTTTCACAACAACAATCCATCACTCAGCGCACCATTGATGAGTATCAAAACATAAATGTTGATCATTTGCACTACATTAGAGATGGTGTCACTGATACTCACGGTGTTGTAAACCGTTGTCACCAACTCTCCAAACAGATTCAGCGCTCTGTTTCAGAAATAGAAGAAGGATTGAAGGATGACGACGCGCCTCCTCCCAACCATTAGTTTATGTTTTGTTTGTAAGTTGTTAGAACTCCTTTTGTGATTAGAAACTTTTTATTAGTGATTTTGTGCTTACATGTTTTAGCACCTTTTGTTTTTGTTCTGTTAAATACTTGTAATCTGTAACTCTTACACTTTGAGTATTAATGAGAACAAATCATCACTTTTGTTTCAAAACTTGTTCACTCAAACTTCTTGTTTGTAGAACATTGAATGTTATTTAAAATCATATGCATCATACTTGAACTGCTTCATATTTCATGCATTGAGTTTAAACTTTGTTTAAACACATTTCAAAACTAAAACTCATATATCATTTTGAATGTGTTAAACTGTTGTTTCTATCATTCCTTTTGTAATGTTTTATCTTTATTGGAATAGATTAGAAATCTATATCTTGGACTAGTGTGTGCATTAACTTGAGACATGATTTACCAATTTCATTTATTTGGACATGTTATTATCAAGTATAATGTTTGTCCCTGATATAGTAGGTAATGGCATCAATCAAATAGGGGGAGTTATTGGGTATGCCCACTTATATCTCAGTTTCAATGTAATAGGATTGATTAGATTGGATTGATCCATCACCTAAGTTTTATGTCATGGACTTTAGACCCACATGTAAGAAGTATTTATACTTCATTTTTTTAGGTTGTCCATTGTAATAGAATAGGCTTAGGAATAGGGCAAGAAGATCAAGATTCAAGAAAATCACGAGTTTGAGCCAAGTCATGCGCCATGCGCCCAAGCACCTCTCTCACGCGCCGCGCTGCGCTACGCGTCTCACAGTGCGCCTGCGCCTCTTATGCGCCCGCAAAGTGTAACGCGCCCCTCTTAGCTCACGCGCCTTATAGTGATTTATTCACTCAGTGATTTAATGAAAGATTTGAAGACTTGAAGAGATTCAAACTACGCCAATGATCCAACGATGGTTAAATAACACGTATGCACCCGCATCTAAGGACACCTGTCCATAACAGTCATATTTGTGTTATGTGTCTAACGGCTATAAAAGGACACGTGCTCCACTCAATGAGCGACAGCACATCCGTCCTTTCTCTGACCCACAAAGGATTTCCAACGGCTAGTTTTTGGGGCTCTACTATAAATACCCCATAACTTCAACCATTTGAAGTTGCTAAGAATTTCAAGAATTTCTCTCTCAAGCATTTGTTGAAGATTTGAAGATTGCCTTTGTTATTTCCAGAATTCTCAAGAACATCTTCATAACTTCATCCTTAGCCCAGATCCTCAAGCGAAAACACTTTAGTTTTCTTGTGCTCTCAATCTTAAAGATCTAAAGAGCCTTGAATCTAAAATCACACACGCACCTCTTTAAGTTTGATCACTTAGATCTTTCTTTTAGAGATACACCGGTTATTGTCTAGGATTTGTTCTTTCATAGAAATAGATCTTGAGTTAGTGTATAAGCTCAAAACGATTGTAATTTGTAACACTCTCTCATAATATAAGATCTTTATTAGAAATCCAAGAATAACCATCTTGGTAGAGGACGTAGATCATTTGCCCAATCGAACCTCTCCAAATAGCGCGTACTTACTATCTTGCTATTTCCTTTCAAGTTCATATCATATCTAACTATTTGTTTGTTTATTCATTGTAGATTGATTGATTGAACTGTGTTGTGTTTGTTATATCATTTGCCTTAGTTTCTTATTTCACCCACTTTGAGCCAAAATACTTAGAGTGTGTGTGCGCCCTCTTTATCATACTTTGCGCCTATTTACATTACTAAATTCCGCTGTGCATTTCACTCACTCACATAGGCGCATATCATAACGCTTATCTGATAAAGTGCGCATTTGCAATTGAGTTTATCAAGGGTACGAAAAGAATTTTAAAACAGCTATTCACCCCCCTCTAGCTATTTTTCATACCCTTGTTGCCCTTTGGGACCAACACCTGGGAATGGGTTAAAAAGCCTACCTCCTCCTTTCTTTGGAAAGGCATCTGGAAAACCAAGAATATTATCATGGCTAATTTCAAGTGGAACCTTGGCAATGGTAGAAAAATTCTTCTTTGGCGTGATTGGTGGTGTGGCAAACAACCTTTTGGTAATACTACACCATCAAACATAGACTCTATGTGGGTTAAGGATATCATCCACAACCATAGTTGGGATTATACCAACATTCTGCCTTACCTTTCCCAAGATCAGATTTCAGACATTGAGGCTACTTTTATACCAAAATTTTCCTCTCGCTTGGATTCCCCCTCTTGGAATCTCATGGGGAATGGTATTTCACAGTGGCCAGTGCCTACAAGTTTATCACTTCCAAGGAGATTCCCCCCCCCCCTCAAAGGATTGGAATAAGCTTTGGAAAATCAAAGTTCCTCAAAAGCTCATTACTTTCATGTGGCTTGCTCTTAATGATAAACTTCCCTCCAACCAGATGAGGAATATTCGTAAGCTCTGCACCTCCAATCTTTGTCTTAGATGTCAAAACAGTTTGGAAAACTCCGAACACATTTTGAGAGTTTGTCAAAAAGCCCAAACTGTCTGGAGTCTATTTTTTAACACTAATGAATGGACAAATGAAAGTTATTTATCCATGTGGGACTGGTTCATGCTCAATACGCAAGATAAATGTGGTAAAAAATTCCAAGGTATTCCTTGGGTCACCTGCTTTTGTATCACCTTGTGGTTCATATGGAAGGATAGGAACAAAGAAATTTTTTGAGGGATCTTCCATACCCATTCATACTCTGCAGGCCAACATCCTTCAGTTTGCAAGGGAAGTTTCTCTCGCCTTCTCCCTTGATACTCATACACGTTTTAAAACTGTTAAGTTCATTAATTGGGTCCCTCCACCTGCAAGTGTGACCAAACTAAACACAGATGGAAGTGTTAAAGACTCAGGAAAAAGATGTGGCTTCGGAGGGATCTTTCGGTCAGTTGATGGAGCTTGGATGGGAAGCTACTCTGGGAGATTAGCCAACTGCACAGTCCTTGAAGCCGAAATTCATGCCATCTTGGCAGGGCTAGAGCAGCTCATGAGACAAGGATATGGGAATGTTTGCGTGGAAACTGATTCCCTCGCTGTGGTTAAGCTTGTTAAAGGCCAACAAAATGAAGCTCATCCTTTTGTTGCCCTCCTTGATGAAATCAAAGCCCTCATTGAGACCACCCACTGCTCAATCCAGCATACTGTTCGGGAAGGAAATTTTTGCGCGGACTATCTTGTCAACAAAGGAGCGGATCAAGACCTCCCTTTCGTGCGAGTGGAGGCCCCAGATGAAGACCTTAAATGCCTTATGGCAGTAGACTATATGAGAGTTACCACCCCTAGATTCTAGTTTGTCCGTTTCATTTCCGTTCTTACCAAAATAATAAAAAAAAAACTTAATTTTATTTATTTATTTTTTAACTATGGCAGGGTGTATTATTAAAATGGTGTATTGAGAATTTTGGGGGTGTGAATAAAGCCCCTTTTAAAAGTACTCTCTCTCATTCCAAATTATAAAATTTATCATTGTGATAGTCCTACATAAAACTCAATTGTGATACTCACATTAACTAACAAACTATTATTCTCTATTCTCTAGTCCATTTTCTCACTTCTACCCAAACTATCTTCACTCATGACGCGTTTTTTCGCTGTCTATTTATTAAAAGAAGAAAGACCGATCAACCCGTCTAAGGCCCGCAGGCAGGCTCATCTGAATCCGGTGCGGTAGTTGGCTTTATCTTCCAGCTCTCTCTGTCACAAAGATGACGATACAGGTTGCGCTGTCGTTGCGGGCGGCGATTACCTTTCTCTGTTTAGTACCCGCCGTAAAATCCGCAGACGACTTTTCTCGATTTTCAAATCTCCGACGACGTGCGCCATACGCCGACGGTTTATGTGCTAACCTCGTCGAACCTGCTGGTTACCTTTGCTCGGAACACACAGTAAATTCTCTCTACTCTCTCTCTCTCTTTCACACCACGCACACACTATTTCCTATCTCCATGGATATTGGAACACGCGCTTGTGAATTAGTTGAAAAACATGTAGTGTAAATATATTTTTAACTTTTGCCTTTGATTTTGAGTTGCAAGGGATAGTGATTGATTAGTTTGTTCAGCTGCTATTTGTGTGCAAGTACTTTAATTATTATCATTTGGTGATTCTTATTCATAATGTGATTTTAGAAACATTTGCAGGTGCATTTTACTTGTTTATTTTACTCCAACAATAGCTGTTTTATAATTAGGATTATTGAAGAGATTCTAAATTTACGCTCGAGTGAGTAACAACATTGGCAAAACTTAGTGCATTGTACTCCTCCGTCCTAGTTGAAGATGTGCATGTTTCTTTTCATTTTTTCCCCGTTGAAGGGGTACATTTCCTCTTTTGGGACGTGTTTTGAAATGTAAATAGCCTTACAACCTTTACACTTGTTGAAAATAATCTTGCAAGTCCAGCCACAATGATATCGTATGTCATTAAGATGGCGAGTGTTCAATTTTTTGCATCAAATCAAAGTGTACCTCTTCAATTCTGATGCAAAGTAGTAAATTTATATGGTTATAGATTGATTTTTCCATAAGGAAATTTTACAATCTTTTTTGTTCCGAGGAATTAGTTTTGTAGGTGTGGATAATATGTTTCCTTGTTAATGGATAAAGACTGAATTGAGATTTGTGTTCTGTTATTGCAGACTCAAACCAATGATGGTTATTTGTTAGGTCTCCAACGCGTGTCTTCACGTACAGGAAGCTTGTTAGGCCCGCTGGGTCCTCCAGTTCTGCTCTTACATGGACTCTTTATGGTGATCTTCTTCACCCTATCCCTCAAGAATTGGAAAATATGAAGGGGATTTCTTAGGAGTATGACATATCGGTAGAACTATTTTTTTTTTTTACAAATAAAGTAGGAAGTATGAGATTCCTTTTATGAAATGTTCTCCATTTATTTGGGGAGCAATATATCGGGCGGATATTTCATGACAATATGTAATGAGACAGATTAACACTCATCTTCTATGTGTACATCTTATCTTATCATGTTAGTGTGACGTCTTCGAAGACTCTATTTGGCTCTGAGTGCCATGCAAGAGGGAGACCTAGTAATTATCACTAAATCGATCAAAGTTGTAGAAAGACCAAGTATTCATGGGAAAACTATTTCAAGGAAATCTTATTGCTAATATTTCAACAGGGTGGCGATGCTTGGTTTATGGATTCTGCAAACCAATCATTGGGTTTTATCCTTTGCGATCGTGGTTTTGATGTTTGGGTTGGAAATGTGCGCGGGACACACTGGAGTCATGGACATGTCTCTTTATCTGTTAAAGATAAGGTATATATATATATATATATATATAGATTGTAAGTTTATCCTGTTATTTTTACATTCATCTCTGTATTTCCTGGTCGAATTTAGAGACAAAGTCCATAGGGGGTGCGTCCAGGAAGCTTCGATAGGATCCTTATCATAGATCCGACACTTGCATTTAAATATAAAACAAAGTTGATATGCAGACCAACTATGGCACTCCCAATGGCACTTGCGATGGGATCCTTTCACCAAAGTCCTATTTTATATCATTAATCTTCGTGTGAATTGTCTTGTGTCTATACTAGATATACATGGAGAGGAGATCATTGGTCTCTCGGACTCTTTTGACCTCTCTCCCTAGTTTCCTCTTAAATACACAATCTTTTATCACCCCTCCACCTATAACTTTTTTCTTCTTTTATAATTAGAACTTTTACTATTAACATATTTATTGCAAATAAATACTAATAATATTTTTAAAGGTAATGATATATATGTATTTACTTGCAAAGTGGCTCTCACATGGTGCATGCTACAATATATCCCCTGCCAATAATGACATAAACTATCACTACAAATAATAGGAATAGCGGCTGAACATTTGTATATAAGATTTTTGGAACAAGGGTCTTTCAATAATTAATAAATTAGCGTTGGAACAAAGACTCTAGCTCGTCTTTTAGAAAATGAATTTATGCTAGTTGAGTTTTCTATGCGAAATTTCTTATAGGTATAGTTTAACAACAGCATAACTAAATCTTCCTATTTACCTCTATGTATTGCTATGCGTGCGTACATGTGATGACTCATTGCCTTTTATATAGGACTTTTGGGATTGGAGTTGGCAGGAGTTGGCTCTCTATGACCTAGAAGCGATGCTCAGATTTGTAACTCTTGAGACTAGCTTGAAAGTATTTGTTGTTGGACACTCGCAGGTTCTCAATTTCTTCCAAGCCGCTATTTTCTTTTTCCACTGAAGTGTCACATGCGCCTCTGACGTGGACTGATTTTTGTACTTAACAGGGAACAATTATGTCTTTAGCTGGTTTCACACAACCTCACATAGTTGAAATGGTTGAAGCTGCTGCGCTTCTTTCTCCAATCACATATTTGGATCATGTCACTGCCCCATTCGTTCTTAGGATAGTTCATATGCATCTTGATGAGGTAATCTGGTATATCTTGATAAATTAATGCGCCTGAAGTGGATTATAAATATATGGATGTAATAAATTCTATGTTGACAGGTGTTAACGGCAATGGGTCTTCATCAACTTAACTTTAAAAGGTTCCATACTTTTTGGTATCCCATTTAGTATTGCCAGGCTTGATTATTTGTAATGGTACTGATTATGGTTTTTCTACTTATTCAGTGAAATTCTCACAGACTTACTAGATATGGCATGTGATGGACACGTTGACTGCAACAACTTGCTATCGTCCATAACAGGTTCTTTTTCTAACTTTTTGGGTACCGTGTTGTAGTTAAATGATAACGGTTGTATTTATATTGGGAGGTAATGGTTGAGCATAAGCGAAGACTCTAAATAATTCTATACGATAATTTGTTTGGGTTATGTGCCTTGAATTGTACCTCAGAAGCGATCTACGTAGTAGGAAGTCAATGAATAAGTCATAGCATAGATATAGTATTTGGACATGCGTTTTGGTGGATATTGGAGAGGGAAGGAGTTTCTATTAGGTATATTGTGTATTCGAGTACCTACATAAGAACTATGACCATGATTAGATTGCCTTGAAACTCAAGTTTGGATTAACGATGGGGCCTCATTGAAGCTCATTGCTTTGTGCATTTGTGATGGGTGATATAACTAGACATGAATGGTGATGTGTTATAGTCATTTTATTTGCTGATAACACTATCCTTATTAAAGACATTATGCATGGTTTTATAGTCATATTATATGACATGCAACTCTAGCATATAGTCAGAAGCTAAGAATAATAGTGGGGGAAAGTAACGTTTCGTGGGGCCTGATACCGAAAAGTGATCACGTTTCATTTCTTAGGCTCAAGTAATTATGGATGGGTAACTGGCTGAGTATTGTACAGTGATAAGCTAAGAGTAATAGTGGAGAAAACGTAAAAGTTTCATGGGCCTGAGATATCAAAAAGTGATGACCTCTATAGATACTTGAGTCTAAGCTGACGACACTTGTTAGAGCAGCTAAGAAAAAAAATGTCTGAGATGAAAATATTATGGTGGACTTCTGGTAAAACAAGAAAAAATCAATTTTGAAAAGAGAGAGAGAGAGAGAGAGAGAGAGAGAGAGAGAGAGAGAAGATATTATGTTTATACAATGTTGTGAGAGGTAGAATTAGGGCTTTAAACGAGCCGAGCTTGGCATGTGTATACTCAGTTTGCTTAAGATATTTTTTCTTGAGCTCGAGCTTGTACAAGCTTGAGCCTAGTTACGAAAGTAATGTGTAGGCTTTGTTCGTTAAGAAATTATCGGTTTGTGAGCTGTTTGTGAGCTACTCGCAATCCATTCCTTATGTTTATACAGTAATTTTTTCAAGACAAAGTAATTTGTAAGACTTTGAAAATAGGAAATAGTGATTATTTGTTAGGACGAATGTAGTATCTGTTTTGACTTTTGGGTAATCAATTAGACTATGCACACATTTAGTTTTAGAAGAATATCGGAAAAATTACAACTTTATGCCATGTACCAAGCTTTTAGTTACAAAAAGGATAAGGTACTTTAGTTTGACAACATAATCCTACGTACTTTCATATTCGTTTACAATTTATGCAACCCCGTTAGATGATGTTAAATTTTATTAACAGAATGCTTTTGTGGTCAATCCAAAACTAACCCCATTAAAGATTTAACGGGTTTTGAACGACGGAGTCAGAGGCGGCGACGGGGTAGGATCGCCGGTGACGGAGGATCCAGATCTGAAGAGCAAGCATCGCCGGAGAAGAAGAGTAAGGGTCGCCGTCGCCGGAGAAGAGTAAGCATCGCCGGAGAAGAAGAAGGGTCACCGGATAAGAAGAAGCGTCGCCGGAAGATCTGGTCGGGGAAGGTAGATGGTCGCCGGGGTTTATAGAAGGGAAAGGTCGTCGGAGATGGGGAAGGTAAGGGTCGCCGTCGCCGGAGATTTGGATGATGGAGCGCCGGCCATACCACCACAGATCTGGCTTTTGACGAGAATCATCCGGCGACCCTTCTTCTTCTCCGGCGATGCGTACTCTTCTCCGGCGACCCTTACTCTTCTTCTCCGGCGATGCTTGCTCTTCAGATGGGGAAGGTAGATGGGTCTGTTGAATTTGATCTTTTTTAACTGTGTTGGTGTTCTCTCGTTAGTGTATTTAACGAGAAAAAAAACATGTTAATATTCCTGTTATTTTTTTAACGTCCGTTAGGGTAAAAAAATAGTGCGTTGCATAATTTGCAACCAATGGAAAAAGTACGTATATTTAAGATGCAAGTTTGTGGTACATTGCATAAATTGTAACCAAAACTAAAGTACGTGGTATATTTTTGTCGATTGCCCGAAGAATATCCTCTCCTTAGTTATTCTTCCTTTTTTGCACAGTCCACTACTTATTTCCAAAGGCACAATTAGAGCATATTTTTTCATTTAGTATCTAAACAAATATATAAATATAAACCAATCCGGCCGAGATCACTCGAGCCGAGTCGATCTCGAGCCATGCTCACGAGCTTCAGCGGAGCTTTACTTTCTCGAGCTCGAGCTTAATCGAGTTACCAAGCTTATTCTAATGTTTAAGGTTGACTCGTTTATGTCGAGTTTTAGGCGAGTCCGAGCTTATGAGAGCCAAGCTCGAGCTTGCTCAATTCGTTTAGCAGAACTAGGTGGAATGACAGAATCATTTAAGAAAGGAAGCAACTTTATGAGTCAATATATTACAGTGATGCTATTCATTTTCGAAGCAATAGTGCAAACGTATAAATGAAAACTTATTGATGTCAGAAAAAGAGAATGCTCCCAGAGATTTAGTGAATAGACGTAACATTTAACAACATAGCAAAGTCTTGCGAGCTTCTTATGGTCAGCAATCCTATCAAAAAAATCCTCTTGATTTGCTTGCATTAATCTTGCACAATCCAGTTGTTTTGATTAACCTTTGTCTGCTATGTCTCTATGGTCCTGTATAGGATTATACTCCATCTGTCCCGGAAAGATAGTCTCATTTTGACTTTTTATGGTCAACGAAAATGAACTTTAACCAACCATTGGTGAAGATCTAATCATTCTAGTGAAATTCTAACATTTGTAATTCATAAATCATTACGTGATTTATCAATAACAATTTTTAAATATTGATCACTGAATTGACACCGATGTTTGATCAAAGTTTATTTTTGTTGACCGTAGAAAGTCAAAATGGGACTATCTTTCCGGGACAGAGGGAGTATATAATCTTCATTTTTGAGTCTCGTCACTGTTACGTTATCGGGGATAGAGGTGAAATAGTTAATGAGGTTCAGTGATATCTACTGAATTAGTCATACATGCATAGAGGACAAATGAAAGTGCATTGGCTCTTGGCTAGTACTCCACCAATATGGACTCAGTTGGCTTATAGGATTCTTGATCAATAGAAATAATGAATCTATTCGCTCTGCTGTACTATTTCTGATTTTTTAAAATGCCCAACTGTGGCTTGCATTTTCCTTTGTTGTAGTAAAACTGACGTGGCTTTGTTAAAGCTACTTTCTCCATTATAATTAGAGCTGCACTATGCAGTGGCGTATTATTGGTTGTGAGAACTTGTTATTCAGTGCGAAAACAGAGAAGTGTTGTTTCTTGATAGCCTGTTTAACTGCTAAATAGACTTGGAAATGGATCGAATCCCCTTGTTTTTACAAGAGATTTTTACCACCTAGTAATCCATCCTAACCAAAACTACCACTAAGGACACCGAATACTTTCATTTACCACCTACTCCAACACCAGAAAATATATTACCTTAGGGTCTTGAACCCATTTATATTTTCTCTAAATGACAAAAATACCCCTTTAGTCCTAAACAAAATCACCTTTCCCACAACTCTCCTCCATTACACGACACTCTCAAATACACACTCTCTGTCCCTCTCACTTTCTCTCTCTACCATCCTCTCTGGCAATCCCTCTCCCACCTCCGGCGACCCCCTCCCTTCCCCATCTCCGGCGAATCCCTTCCTCCCCACCTCCTGCGACCTTTTATGGGCCGTCCGGTAACTCTCTTCGGTCGGAATCAGCTTAAATCTTTTAAAAGCAGACCTCACATGCAGCCACAGTCCGGCCACTTCCACCCACGCGCGCGCTTCTTATTCGGTCGTCCCCTGGCCGATCTTGCAGCCACCATACAGATTTAGCAGATTCACTCTCTCTATACTTCCAAGCTCCGGCCACCTCTACCCCCACCAGCATCCTCCTCCTATTATTGTTCTCGTCAACGACGCCGACCAAATCAAAGCCGAAATTGATGGTATTGGTGATTACTGATCCGGTGGAGCTCCATGAGTAACTGAAAGCAATCATCGATGACATTGGAGCCAGTTGAGCAGCGTCTGTTCTTCAGGTTCAATTGTTCGAAGAAACTCCCTTCTTGTTCAAGGCTCTTGAATTGTTGTTCTTGTGGATCTTCTCCTTCCTTCTTCTATTTCTTCATTGTCATTTTCTTTTGATCCTCCTTGAGGAGATGATTGAGAGGATTTCATGGTGATAGGGTCTCTTTTTTTGAGGATGCAATCTTCGGGTTTTATGCATAGTTGCAGCAAATATCATCATAATTTAATCAATGTTTGGTGGGTTGTGTGTGTGTCTTGAGTTAAAAAACTTGACAAAGTGTGTTAATGCTGGTGGCCTTATTCGATCAGAGTAGTTCGGGATATAAACGGCTCACATTCTGATCACAAGTTCCCTATTTGAAATTTGATTTTCTAGTGGGGAGGATAATCATTATGTTAGTGGGTAGTACTATATCTCCGTCTTAAAATGAATAATTTTCTTTTACATGTTTTCATATAAAAAAAATTATTAATTTTTTGAACATTTATTTTGAAACGAATAGAATATATAATTTGGGTTAAAGAGTAATCTTTTTGATGATAAATACAACTGAGGTACAATGCAATGTATTGAGAAATAATTTTGCTGAAATGGTATTATCTTTCTGCGAGAGGCACACTTGGAATATTGCATTAGTTTGCGAAAGGTATATGTGGACCAATGCATTTGCGGTCTCTGTACATAAATAGTCTTTCAGATGAAGGCAGGGTACTAGAGGAAATGTCATTCTGGTAATTAATGAACTCATATTGGCATAGATACTTACAATCACACGATATCTATCTATGGTTTTGCTTGAAAACTTATATTTTTGTTGAACTTTATCGTTAAGTCCACAACTGAGAGCTACTGAGAAGTTCTCAATTGTTGGTCGCCGGACGGAGTAGGTCGCGTTCTTAGCTGAGAAATTCTCAATTGTTGTGAACAACTGAGAACTGAACAACGAAGAAGTTCTCAGTTGTTGGTCGCCGACCGGAGATTCTCTCCGATCCCAGTTGTTTCTTAAAACAAATGTGTACTTTTCAGTTGTTTCTTGTGACAACTGTGAACTTTTCAGTATTCGGTCGCCGTCCGGAGATTGTCGCCGACTTCTCATTTGTTTCTTGAATAATTGTGAACTTCTTAGTTGTTTCTTGGGGTGGCCAAAGGTGATGGTGGTGGTTGGAGAGAGAAAGTAAAATGACGAGGAGGGAGGACTCTTTTAAAGTGGGAAAGGGTATATTGTCCAAGAAAAAGTTGTGGACTAGGTGGGTAGATTTCAAAATGTTTGTTCTTGATGATAGTGTTGGTTAGGATGAAGGACTAGGTGGTAATTTCCCCTTTTTTCAAAGCTGATTAGATGAACTGATACGAGTTTTCCTTCTTTGAGAGGGCATGGGTGAGCCTTCAAGCAGCACTATAGCTGCTCCATTTCAAAGTTATGAACTGTTTCCCCTGTCCCTAAAGTGTGCAGATCTAGGAAACAAAGTTGGATTTAAATGTTGTTGGTTATCAACTTGTGGTAATACCCTTTTTGCCTTTATAGTTTCTGAAGGTTTAAAGTCACACTCCCCCTACCCTCCCCCCCCCCCCCCCCCCCCCCCCCCCCCCCCCCCCAACAACAACACTACAGACACAAGAACAAAAACAATACTTTCAAAGTGAGATAGCAGCTTCCTGAAAATATGGATTGATTTCTTCCTAGACATTAGCATTCCCGTGCATTTGGTGGTTACAGCAGTCAAATCAAATGTTAAATTAAGATACACCAATTGGATTATGTTTTTGCATAGCCCTGGAAACACCTGAATTGGTTTGCTGATTGACCAGTTTCTCATGAGAAACATAGTTCTAGCCATGACTCCACTTGATCCAGATCGGAAAACAAAACCGGAAAAGATTGTTGATGTTGTCATGCTATGGTGTGGTTTTCCAGTTGGCTGTCTGCTGCTAGGCCGTGAATTATGTTTGTTTTATCCTAACTTTCTGCTCTTGAAATTGGCAACTCTATCTGTTGCAGGGCATAACTGTTGCTTTAACAACTCTAGGGTGGAGTTTTATCTTGAATACGAACCTCATCCTACATCATTGAAGAACTTTAAGCATCTGTTTCAGAGTAAGCTATCTTGCGCATGTTTATACAGATTTTTGTTTCATTTATATTTACATACGCAGATATACATCACTAAAGTAGTCTTTCCTTAATTCTATTAGGAAAAATCTAACAGGAAAATTCTTAAATAAAGAACCCTAATATACTAAAAGTCTCAACATTAAGTTACCGAATAATCTAATTACAACCAACTTTTCTCTAAATAATAGTACTACCTCCATCCCAAAATTAATGTCCAAAAAAATTTCAAATTTGCTCTTGGTCAAGAGTAAATTTGATTTTTTTTTTTGAGACATTCATTTTGGGACAGAGTAGATGAAATCCGATTTCTTTGCCTTTGGTTGGGCATTCTCTATCCATAACTTTTAGTTTCATTCAATGTACCCTGCCTGCACCATTGTTAATTACTGATCTTTACAGAATGGGCAGTATCTAGTTAAGTTTATTGACAATACAATGGTATCCTTCAATACCCAGTCACAAAACTATCAACACCATCATCCTCATTTAACAACACCAACAAAGCCTTGACCCTAAAATGATTTGGAGTTGGCTAACATGAATCTTCATATTCATATGGACTTGCCAACGAAGAGGTGAGAAATAATGAAAGACTGGAGAGATAGTAAAAAAAATAAGGAAGAAGATAATAATAAAACAAAAAAAAAAAACTACCTCCGTTTCGTAAAGATAGTGTCATTTGGTTTTTGATGGTCAACACAACTGAGCTTTGACCAAATAGTAATGCGAAACTAATCATCCCAATAAAATTGTTAAAATTGTTATTGATAAATCACAATGATTTTCCAATAACAATTCTTTAGAGTTCCACTAGGATAAGTAGATTGACATTAATATTTGGTCAAAGTTCACGTGCATTGGCCAAAAAACAAACGGGACTGTCTTTTTGAGACGGAGAGAGTAATAAATAGTGAAAGCACATAAGAGTTGATTACTTATCCAACTCATATCCTTTTGTAAAAATCAACAGGATGTGAAATTGTTCAACTGTCGCGGTTGAAATAGCAATAGGTACCAAATATTGGCAAATTAAATCAATGTATGAAGGGCATTGATGATCCAGAGTCTTCATGTTAGTTACTCACTTTGTGCCAAAATAAGTGTCCGCTATTGACTTGCACAGTTTTAAGGGAGCCGTAGATTCTTTGTTTTCTCCTTTAATACCCTCCGTTATACTTTATGGTGTCCATCAAAGGTTTCCAATTCCTTTTCTCCTCACACGAGTGGGTACGTTGGACATTTGATGAAGAAAAACTTATTAAATAAGGGAAGGGGACAATAAATTTGGATGTTTCAAAGTTGTATACAGGACCCTTTTATTTCTACTTTTTTTTGGGGTGGGGGTGGGGGAGGACAAATGAAGTACTCCCTCTGTCCCAAATGATCTTCCTATTTGACTATTCAAACTTTTTAAGACTATGAACACTTGCTTCGCTAACCATGTTTCGTTTATGCCAAACGACCTATTTATGCAACGCAGTGTCCGATTTATATCAATTAATGCAACGTAGTAGCGACTTCTTACATTGTGAAACGTACTTGAAGTAGTTGTATCAAATAATGCAAAGTTCGAACAATTTGACAAACGTACTTGATGTAAGTTGTATCAATTAATGCAACGTAGTAGCGGCTAAAAAGTTATTACGTTGCATTATTTGATACACAATAAGCAAGTACGTTGTCTATTTTCAAAAGTAAGCAGTACGTTGCATTAATTGAATATTAAGACCTGATACATTGCATAGATCAGTAATTTTCCCCTCAAAAATTATAGAAATGAGAAGAACTTTTTGGGACAATGAGATATGGCAAATTGGAAGATCATTTTGGGATAGAGGGAGTACAATTTTGAGAGTTTGAGAGCAGTAGTATACTCATGCAAATTCTGGTGCTTGAAATTGTTTGGTAACTGAATCCTGTGAATTTGATGAAATATACTCCTCCGTCCCAAAATGATGTTCCCGCTTTTTTTTTTCTTGTTATCACGAATGAACTTTGAGCAATATTTTTAGGTTAAGCTAATTATACTAATCAAAATCTGAAACTTAAGTTTAAAATTTTCATTAGGATGATTAAATTTACCTAAAATTATTGCTCAAATTCATTCGTGATAACGACAAAAATATGGAAACATCATTTTGGGAGGGATGGACTTGTTCATTAATTTTAACTCCCCCCCCCCCCCCCCAATTTTCTCTCTCTCGGCTACTTTATTTGTAAGCCTAACTCTTCTCCCACATATCAGTGATACGCAAGGGTACCTTTGCAAAGTACGACCATGGGAGGTGGAAGAACCTTCTAGAGTATGGCCAAATAAAACCTCCAAATTTTGACCTGAGCCAAATACCCGAGTCACTGCCAATGTGGATGGCTTATGGGGGAAACGATGCATTGGCAGATGTAATTGATGTTAAGAACACGATCAAGCAATTGCAATCGAGACCAAATTTAGTGTATCTTGAGAACTACGCTCACATAGATTTCCTTTTGAGTACAAGAGCATATGAAGATCTCTATGAGGGTCTCATCAGGTTCTTTAAGTCGTGTGGCCAGTTCAGCAGTTACTAATCCTTAAACCATCTTATTCTATGAAATTCTGTATACTATTTGCTGCCACTCTATTTGTTTCTTTATTATTTGTTCTCACTGTAAATATGCTGTAAAGTCAAAATAGTTTCTTTGATTCAGTACAACGATGTATATGGTGCTTGTATCAAGCATATAATGCGAGTTTTACTTGTAGAAGGGGCTGTATCTGTGGTCTTTGTAGTCCAACTTGTATTATTATTGTACATAAGTTACATACGGAATATTATAGTAACATGAGTTACATCTTCTAAGGTTTGCGGAGGATTAAGTTGTCCTCAAATAGCTGGTAACGGCATCAGTTCGCAGTAGTCTCCATTTCCTTGACGAATACCCCCTTCGCCCTAAAATGATTTTCTCTCACTATTTTTTTTCTTTTTAAGGCTATGAACACTTTTTTATATTGTTTATACACTTTTTAAATCTTAGATTGTAGAAACGAAAATTCTTTTTCGGGACAATTAGAAATCATTTTGGGAGAGAGTAAAGAAGAAAGAAATTTCTCCTCAATAATTGGAGCTGAGTAAGATTACTTATAGTGGATCAGTATCTTTTTTTTTGTAGGTAGCCACACAGGGCCGGCCCAAGGGGAGCAGGTGGGGCGCCCGCCCAGGACCCTTGCCGGGAGAGGGGCTCAAAATTTTTATAGCATGTATATATATATGTGTGTGTGTGTGTGTATGTATATGTATATGTATATATATATATATATATATATATATATATATATATATCTTTATTATGAAAAAAAAAACAAATTTATCACTAATTCTTTATTAAAGAAATAAAAGAAAATCAGCTGACACATTTTATTAGTTCATTTTTAAGCAAAATAGGCCACGAGAAAAAGAAAATACACAAAAAAGGCCTATTTTATTTGAGAAAAAAAAAAATCAACCAAAGACAATTACATATATAACTTTTGGGGCCTTCATATTCCCTCTTTAATATTATATTTGAGCCCTCATACTTTTGGAGCCTTCATATTCCCTTATTTTAATAACTTAAAGAAAATTATTTTTTTCTTGTGACAAATTTAAGTAGAAATGAAAACATCTTTCTAAGACATAGATATGTATAATCTTCTTTGAAGTAATTTTTTTAGTCCTCATATTCTTATTATATTATTTTATTTTTGGTGAACATAATTTAATCTTATCTTTTGCAAGAGTTTTTAAGACACTTTTATATATTTATTTAATATGTTATTGTGCAAATTTTGGGACGTTATATGTATATTTTTTTTTCATCATATTTTTGTTGTACATATTTTTTTCCTTTTATAATTTTACTGGGTTTTATATATTTTCTTACTATTTTTTATGATAAAAATTTATAGGTTTGATTATAACCTTTTATTTATCTGTTATTATGCTAACTTCAATCATTTGATCTTACAATTATTTTATACTTAAATACAAATTTAAAGTACAAGTTAACAAAAAAAAAAAATTTGCTAGTAAAAAACAGGAGTTTTGAAGGAGAAAAAAAACGATTTATAAAAAGCCGTTCATTGTTTAAAAAAGAGAAAAGGCCCTTCATTGGACCCGCACAGAGCCCCAAAAAAGCTAGAAACGACCTGTAGCCACACCTCGTCTACTGGATCAACTTCACGTGTGGGTCCTGGGACACGAGTGAATAGGGAAGTGATGGGGACAACAAAAGTTGCAGTTAAGATTTCCAGAAACATTTATTTTGTTCTAGTATTTGGACTTGTAAGTTGTAACTGGATGCTGGTAGCGGTAACTATATGAGAATCCAACTTGATGTGGCACGTGCATGATATCGGCATTTCACTCAATCACTGCTCATGTTGTAAATATGATGTATCCTTCCGTTCTAAATTCGCTACTCCGTCCGTCTGTCCCATTTTAAGAGTCAATAAATAGGTGGGTTCAATAATTAAGGAAAAGTGATGTGTTGTGAGTGTTGATAGTTGGGTAGGGGAGAGAAAGTGGGGTAGACAAGAGTTAGTGGATAATTATTGTGAGTATGACATGTATGATCCACTTTCCATTTTAAGATTTTGATTCTTAAAATGAGATGCCTTTTTAAGAAATTTTTTACTCTTAAAACGGAACAGAGGGAGTATTATTAAAATTGAATATGGAAAGATAAGAAAATATATTGAAAAGATAAGTGTTGTGAATGGATAGGAGATGTTGGAATAAAATATTCGACCAGTTCAGATTAAACAAATTTAATCAATTGAAGGGGCAATTACGAATTCAATAACAATACATATTATAGCCAAAAGCATAATAAAAATAGCAACAGAACGCGTACCAGGAAAAAGACAAACAGGAAAACAAAAGGGAGTCAAAATACTTATCAGATCGAGTCGCCTGTATGAAGGCTCTCCTAAGAGAATTTATTGCCCCCTTACTGGTGCAACAAAGAGTTACGGCAAAATCCTCCGAGGATAAAACGATCTCAGCAAACGTACCAAGAAATCTCGCACGAACAGGTATAGATGCACTTGCGCCTGCTATCCCACTTCGCCTGAATCGCCCGCTCAGATCAATCACAGAAACAGTGTATGGAGAAGACAGATTTCGGGTTGCAAAAATCAGAAGGTATTTTTGCGTTAGTAAATCTGAAACCGGGGCTGTTATTTTATACACGTATGAAGTCGGATTAGGGTTTTTTAGAAGGACTCTAAAACCTACCCGAATTACAGTAGCTTATTTTTGAAGGAAAAGCAACTGCACAGTTAGAGTCCAGTTAGGAAACTGACGAGACTAACTGTTTCCGTTAGCAAAAAGGAAACTTCAAATTAATTTTGACTAAAAAGATACGCCCACGAACCGAACCATTCGCCCAAACGCCCTTAGCCCGTGCCCGAGCCTGAGCCCGGCCCGGCCGAGCCGAGCAAGCGAGCGCGCGTGTGGGGAAAGGTTCAAGTCCACCTCACGTGTAACTTGAACATGAGACTATGAAGTGCCTTGTAATTTATGGCACTCCAACTTCCCATTTCTATTCCATGTGGGTTGGAACAAAAAACTTTTTATATTCCCAAACAAATGGGAGGTTTGGCTTTCCTATCCCATGTGGGATACCAACCAACCCATTTCACCTTTGAGAATTAAAGCACTTAAATGCCCATCTTTGAAGTCTTAAAACCATGGATTAACTCCATAATTTGGCTTTCACCAAAACACATAATTTCCTCATGCTACATTATACAATGTATATCAACATTGACCATGGTCATACTCAAAGGGACCCACAGATGGGACCCACCCAAAGTTGACCAAATGTCAAATTTCCAACAATCCCCCACAAATCAGTGGTGATAAGACGGGTAACGATTATCCATTGTCATGCTTTGGATAGATGGTGCCTCCCAGCTTGAACCCCTACCTAGTCATTCAACTTATGCCCCCACAGAATCTAGGTGAACGGGTGTCTTGAACCTGATTCTTGAATGTGGTGGCGTCCGTTGGTAACAACACGACAAAAGGCTATGACAGCAGCCTCTATCATTATAACTTGACGCGTATAAGCCATACGTCCCGATCCTCTGTCATGAGTGCTTTCGAGGAATAACCATTTTCCTCTAATTGCGGCCAACAATAACACTCACTTAGTTGGGCATCTCCAAAGAAGTACTGCTAACATCTCGTCATAAAGACTTGATCCCATTCACAGCTTAAAGCTCTTACTATACTTGCAGTCACGAACACCTTTCCAGGTTTATCAAGGGACAGACTCAGACATGTAACATGTCAATCTGTTTTAGGTGTTCCAATTCACCCCACAACTTGTTATTACCACATTGAACCTTCTTTGTTGGATCTCAACTCAGATAGGTTGGGTTGCTACTGCGTATGAATTATATAGGGTTCAGTCCCATCCCCAACCTGGATTTTTGGACAAGAACTAATTCAAGTCCTTTGGTTAAAGGATCAGTTGTGTTATCTTTAGTACTAACATAATCAACATCTATTACCTTCCGAGACACAAGATCCCTTATAGATTTTAATCTAATTTGGATATGTCTCCTTGTTTTGCAGTTGTACTTGACACTTTTGATTTTCGCAATTGTGGCAGTATTGTCACAATGTACCGAAATCACAGGCATATGCTTGCTGATCATAGGTAACTCGGACATTAGTCCTTGTAGCCATTCAGCTTCCAGTCCAGTAGTGTCAAGGGAAACTAATTCGGCCTCAAAAGTAGACCTAGACAATAGAGTTTGTTTTGTAGACCTCCAGGCGACTGAGCACTGCCTAGGGTGAAAACATACCCTGTACAGCCATAACTCCCAGATTTAGTGGCAATCCAGCTAGCATCACTATATCCTTCAAGAACAGTAGGATATCTCTTGTAGTGCATCCCAAGGGAAACAATTCCCTTCAAGTACCTAAGTACTCGGTTTAGAGCTTCCCAATGAGCTCTATTCGGACACTTAGTGTATCTAGCCAATCTTGTTACGGAGTAGGAAATATCCGGTCTCGTACAATTGGCAAGATACATCAAGCTCCCAATAATCTGAGAATACTTCAATTGAGCCACAGGTACACCAGTCTCATTCTTAGTAAGTGCTACAGAAGTATCAAACGGAGTACTAACGATTCTACCATTACTACCAAACTTCTCAATAATACTTTCAGTATAATGAGACTGTGAGATAGTAATGCCTTGAGCTGAACGAGTCAGCTTAAGTCCAAGAATCACGTCAGCAACCCCCATATCCTTCATCTCGAACTTACTTTTCAAGAAAGACTTGGTCTCATCAACTATCCTCATATTATTCCCAAATAAAAGAATATCATTAACATATAGGCATAAGACAATACTATTATCACCCTTTATTTTGCTATGGACACATTTATCAAATTCATTCAGAACAAAACCGTGGGATAAGACAATTTGATCAAATTTCTCATGCCATTGCTTTGGGGCTTGTTTAAGTCCATAAAGAGACTTAACTAGTTTACAAACATTTTTCTCATTACCAGAAGCTACAAATCCTTCAGGTTGATCCATATAGATTTCTTCCTCAAGATCGCCATGAAGAAAGGCAGTCTTAACATCCATCTGATGGATAGGAAGATCATATACAGAAGCCAATGCTATAAGCATACGAATTGTAGTCATTCTAGCAACAGGGGAATAGGTATCGAAATAGTCTATTCCTTCCATTTGCTTAAACCCTTTAGCAACCAGTCTAGCCTTAAACTTATCAACACTACCATCTGGTTTCATTTTCCTCTTAAAAACCCACTTACACCCTATTGTATTACAACCAGGAGGAAGGTCAACTAATTCCCATGTCCCATTTGAGATAATAGAATCAATTTAACTTTTAACGGCATCCTTCCATTGCTTAGCATCCGAAGATGCCATAGCTTCCTTGAAGGTATTAGGATCACCCTCGATATTGAAAGTAACGAAGTCACTTCCATAATCCTTGGTAATCCTAGCCCGCTTGCTTCTCCTTAGTTCTTCCTCATCATTAGATAAGGAACCAACCCCCACATTTGTCATCTCTTCCACTTGAGTTGGAATAGAGTCAGATGTAGTGTTAGATTCCTTAGGGAGTCCAGTTTTCATGGGAAACACATCCTCAAAAAATGTTGCATCGCGTAACTCAACAATTGAGTTCACCTCTATGCCAGAAATTTCAGATTTGATAATCAAAAATCTCAATGCATAACTAGTTTCAGAATATCTTATAAAGATAGCATCAACAGTTTTTGGACCAAGCTTTTTCCTTCTATGTGCGGGTACAAGTACCTTGGCAAGGCATCCCCACACTTTGAGGTAACTCAAGCTTGTCTTTCTATCTTTCCAAAGTTCAAACGGACTTGCTTGATTATTCTTAGGAGGAACTCTATTCAGAATATGGCAAGCCATATTGAAAGCTTCACCCCACATATAATTAGGCAATCCAGAACTTATAAGTAGACTATTGATCATATCAGTTAGGGTTCTATTTTTACGTTCAGCAATACCATTAGATTGAGGTGTATATGGTGGAGTCTCTTCATGTACTATACCATTGTCTTGACAGTAGTACTTAAATGGGTTAGACTCATATTCTCCACCTCTATCAGATCTTAACCGTTTAAGTTTCTTGCCAGTTTGATTTTCTTCTTCGTTCTTAAAAATGATAAACTTTTCCAATGCTTCATCTTTACTATTAAGTAAATAAACATAACATTATCTAGAGCAATCATCAATAAATGTGATAAAGTATTTCTTTTTATCTCTTGTTAAAAGCCCATTAAATTCACAAATGTCATTATGAACTAAATCAAGAATTTCAGAGTCTCTAACAACAGAATGAAACGATTTCTTTACAGATTTAGCTTCAACACAAGTGTGGCATTTAGACTTTTTATCAATAACATATTTAGGTATTAAATCCAGATTCATCATTCTTTTAATGGAATCATAATTTATATGACCTAAACGCCCATGCCAAATGTTTGAAGATTCAATATTAAAGGAAACATGATAATCAATAAATGAATCATCAAGAGTATTAAAATTTTCCTCAACTCTAATTTTAAATAAACCATCCGAAGAGTAACCCTTCGCAACAAAACTATCAGAATCCAAAAGTATAACTTTATTACATTTAAATGAAATCTCTAAACCTTCTCTAACTAAGCAACTACCACTAATGATATTAAGACGAACATCAGGAACGTGATACACTCGGTGCAAGGTCAGAATGCGCCCATTAGGAAACTTCAGGTCCACGCTTCCAGTCCCAAGCACTTTGGCAGCACTAGAGTTCCCCATCGTCACTGTTCTCCCACGTTCAGGCTGGTAAGATACAAATAGCAATTTATCAGCACAAACGTGCACATTTGCCCCAGTATCTACTAACCACTCATTGGGTTCATAAACAGTACAAAGTTCAGGTTTAGAGATTAAATACTTGGTGATTTCGGTGGTCAAAGACACAATTCCAGGTGCACAAGAATCCGGCTCATCGTCCTTGGGTCCAATCACCATGTTCACTAGCCCTTGATCCGCAGAACCTTGTGGCGCTTTTTGACACGCCCCTAAGTCCCGGGGTTCTATAATGGAACCTCGAACCTGGTGCGCGTAACTAACAAGAAGCAGAAAAAATGGGAATGACACTTGAATAAATCAACTGGTATCATAAATACTCACGAGAAACGAGCTAAAATAGCTCACCACAAGTTCTATACCAAGAAATTTAAACCAAATGTGGTTATATACAAGTACTATACGAGTCTACCCAAGATACTGAGTCTAAACAACTGATACAAAATCGTCCTCACCAAAAACTGGAAAGGATAAAAATCCCCAACAAGAACAACCTGCCAAGTAGGCCCCTGCTAAGTCGAGCCTCACAACGTATTACCACTTGCTTTCCTGGGGGGGGGGGAACAAATAAAAACGGAACGGGGTGAGATAAATCTCAGTAAGTTACTAGGTACAAGTACATAGCATGTTATCATTTAATCATGCAAATCAAGAAGATTATCAAGTAATCATGCTTAAGATGTCATCAAGTAACAAGTATATGAGAGGCTAAGCCAACTCATCAAGTAGCTAGCACATAAGGCTAAACTATCACGTTACAAAGGATATTCCAACCTTATTCCTCCCAAGTAAACCATTGTTGTCGTTGCTTATTGCAGTTGATAAATCACGATCAATTAAGTTGCTGCTGTGCAGTACACAAGAGGACCCGGTAACCAGTGTCACTCACAAGAACAAGATTCACGAGGTGTTCACGAGTTTAGCATTCACTTTTATCAGGCATATTGCTCTAATAAAGGAAGCTATGCCCTTACTATGGCCTGTAGTAAGGGGTCAAGCGCAGATACATAGATCCCCGATTATCACTTAGCCCCAGTCTCGCGATAAGCGTGAACCTATATATCTCCGAACAAGCAAGGAGAACCAGCTGGAATCACACAAGAATGCACAAGTAGGTATTTACTTGAACTACGAGAGTAGAACTAATCCAAAAGTAGTGGACCAGTCCTTCATGAACTATATAATTATGTGCTCACCAAAACTAACGAGAATAGAACTAAGTCCAAAAGCAGTGGACCAGTCCATCATGAACCATGTAATTATGTGCATGTCACTTTTTCATATGCCATATTTGCATGTACATATTCATATAATCTTTAACACATTAATGTGTCTATCACGATACCCTTACTTTCAAGTAGAGCCCAACATCTTAGACTCTAAGCACGTAGTCGAATAGGTCGTATTGTACCTAGTCACAATCATATCTCGCGTATATGTATCGTTAATAATCGAATACATTTTCCAACACATATTGTGTTCTATAATCATTGTTTTATGAATTATCTTCATATTACACTAGTCCCTCTTTCTTTAGGAACTCATCTCATGAACACGATATCTTCTTTATACTTTATATACTTTATTGAGTATATGCACGACTAAAACCAATTACTAGCACATTAGTGCTTGTTCATAGCACTTTCAGTACACACGTATTAGATTCAAGTATGTCTTAGAGTTGATCATTCTCTATCTAGTTCCATATTCCAACTCTTTGGTTATTCATACCAAGTATCAAGTAGTCAACAAGCCACATTCTATCAAGTAGTTATGTGCAAGATTTGCACATACACATCAAGGATAGTTCTAACACGTTAGTGCTTGTTCATTGCACTTTCAAGTTCATTACCATACACACGTATTGGTTTCAAGACATGAACAAGAGTTCTTCCTTTTATATTCAAGTTCACACTCAAATTCTTTGGATGTTCAAGGTAAAACTCTTGCTCTAATACTTCTAGTGTTCTATAACACTTACAAGATTACTACCATACACATGTATTGGTTTCAAGGCAAGTACAAGATTTTATCATCTTATATTCAAGTTCTCAATCCAATTCTTTGGATATTCATGTCATGTACAAGAGTTAATTGTCTTATACTTCAAGTTCAAGTTAAGTAAAAGAGTTACATATCTTATACTTACAATTCATGATTCTATTCTTAGGATATTCAAGCTCAAGACATTGTTCTAGTGCCCCTAAGGTACACAAACATTGATTCCAAGAAACATATAACTCATTAGTGCTTGTTCTTAGAACTTTCAAGACATATAAAAGAGTTCTTACTCTTAGGCTCAAATTCTCTATTCAAATCATTGAATATTCATGTTCAAAACCAAGTTCTGATGCCCCTAAGGTGTCATAACACTTGCTAGGACATCTTATACTAAGGCTATATAACTTAACTAGGGTTACTTCCAATTTGATCTCACTTTAAACAAGCTTTTTGATTTTCAGACAACCGGGCGGCCGCTCAAACCTGACCGGGCGGGCGCTCACTTAGTAGGTGACTCCTTTGAAAAATACTTTAGATAGTTGGGCAGTCGCCCAAGGCTTTTGTGCGGTCGCACATGCCAGCGGGCGCTTGATATCAAACCAAGCGGGCGCTTGGTGCTAAATCCAGCAAATGGTCAGTTCTTTCCTAGGATGAATAATCATCCGTCCCAAGTGTAGGAGTATACTTTTACTAATACTTAGGAAATACCTAGGACATACAAACAAGTTCAAAACATTACTTTCAAGTTTATTTCATTCTTTTTACCGTCCCACAAATAATAGAATAATTTTCTTTTATTCCAATTAAATATTTCACCGTCCCAAAAGTATAAGTATTATTACTAACACTTCAATAACACTCAGGAGGGCATTTAACAAGCTTAGAACATTTCTTTCAATTTTGTTCCTTTCTCTTTACACAGTACAAGAATACTCCCTCATCCCAATTTTACAAGTATCACAAAATTCATTTAATTCACGAAATTAACAAGCACAAGTATCAAAAATAACATATAGGCATGTTAATACAAGCAAGGGGGAGCTAGTGAATTAACTACTCTGAAATAAAATTCACCCAAACTAATTTCTGTTCGGCAAGAAATGCTCTACTCACCGCCCTGATCATTTATGCGGAGTCGGATTTTCGTATAGAGGCATAATTAAGCAAGAAAGATCGAGAATAGGGTAAAACTTAACCCTAGCTTTTGAGACAGAGGAAAAGAACGTAAGGAATTTGAGGATAATGATCTTCCTCAGAGAAGGAAGGATATTTATCCTTTCAAGTTTCAATAATTTCAACTAGGCCTCTCAAGTTTCAATTTGAGCAATTAAGCCCCTGACTTTAAATTTTCATGAATGACCCTAAGGTTTCAACTTTGAACACTTAGGACTTAAACTTGCTCAATTAGTTAAATAATTAACTCAATTAAAATAGCATATAAATATGCAAGTCAAGAATTTAACAGGAATTAGGACGGGCGTTACACTTTTCCTTTCTTGGACGGGTAGTCCCTAGAAAAGTGCCCACCTGTTCCACAGTTCCAGCAAGTCTGTTTTGCTTTTGGCTTTTTCTGGATGTTCTTTTTAGGTTTCAACTTAAAGTTATCAGATTGGAATTTGCCTCCATAGGTACACTAACACCGTTACTATGATGCACTTCCTGGATCGATATTGCATTCATCAAGTCATTGAGTGTCAAGCTTCCTGTACGGTGCTTGAGACTCATACCGAATTCCTCCCAAGCACGAGGAAACTTCTCAATGATCGACATGACTACGAACTTCTCAGGAAGTTCCATAGCCCCATCCTTGAGTGATTGCAATATGATCTGGAATTCATGCACTTGATTAGTAACAGATTTCCCATCAATCATCCGATACTTCAGGAACTTAGACACAGTGTTTTTCAACACCAACATCGTCAGTGTTATACTTTGTGTTAAGTGATTCCCACAGCGAAGCAGCAGTGAGTGGAGCAGAACAGTATACATCGAAGATCACATTCGACAGAGCCGAAAGAATGCATCCACGAATAACACCATCCCTCTCCGCCCACTGGGCAGCAGCCTTTGCTGTTTCAGGGTCCTTATTGTCAATGGCAGGGCACTTTTCAGTCAGCATACCAGTCAGTCCCTTGATTGACAACCAGATCTTCATGCGCTCCTGCCAGCGCTTGAAGTTCTTTCCAGCGAACTTCTCAGGCAGATCTGAGGTTTCAACAAGGGACTTGAATGGAGCAGTATTACCAGATGAAGTCATGATTAATAAATTCTCTTAGACTGTTGAAATAAAATATTCGACCAGTTCAGATTAAACATATTTAATCAATTAAAGAGGCAATCACGAATTCAATAGCAATACAGATTATAGCCAAAAGCATAACATAAATAGCAACAGAACGCGTACCAGGAAAAAGGCAAACAGGAAAACAAAAGGGAGTTAGAATACTTATCAGATCGAGTCCCCTGTATGAAGACTCTCCTAAGAGAATTTATTGCCCCCTTACTGGTACGACAAAGAGTTACGCCAAAATCCTCCGAGGATAAAACGATCTCAGCAAACGTACCAAGAAATCTCGCACGAACAGGTACAGATGCACTTGCACCTGCTATCCCACTTCGCCTGAATCGCCCGCTCAGATCAATCACAGAAACAGTGTATGGAGAAGACAGATTTCGGGTTGCAAAAATCAGAACGTATTTTTGCGTTAGTAAATCTGAAACCGGGGCTGTTATTATATACACGTATGAAGTCGGTTTAGGGTTTTTTAAGACTCTAAAACCTACCCGAATTACAGTAGCTTAGCACAGTTAGAGTCCAGTTAGGAAACTGACGAGACTAACTATTTCCGTTAGCAAAAAGGAAACTTCAAATGAATTTTGGCTAAAAAGATACGCCCACGAACCGAACCATTCGCCCAAACGTCCGAGCCCGGCCGGGCCGGGCCATGCCGAGTGAGCGCCCGTGTGGGGAAAGGTTCAAGTCCACCTCACATGTAACTTGAACATGAGACTATGAAGTGCCTTGTAATTTATGGCACTCCAACTTCCCATTTTTATTCCATGTGGGTTGGGACAAAAAACCTTTTATATTCCCAAACAAAGGGGAGGTTTGGCTTTCCTATCCCATGTGGGATACCAACCAACCCATTTCATCTTTGAGAATTAAAGCACTTAAATGCCCATCTTTGAAGTCTTAGAACCATGGATTAACTCCATAATTTGGCTTTCACTAAAACACATAATTTCCTCATGCTACATTATACAATGTATATCAACATTGACCATGGTCAAACTCAAAGGGACCCACAGATGGGACCACCCAAAGTTGACCAAATGTCAAATTTCCAACAGGAGAAAGAAAATAAATTAAATAGATAATTGTTATAAGTGTGTAAAAGAAAATAATTAAATGTTTTAAGTATGTAACCATTAATATAGAATGCTCAAGTAGAAAATAATAGGTAGCCATTAGTTTAAGACTAGAAGGTGAGGGAGTAGGTATGTGGCTGCACTTCCATTATCTTGTAGCCTTGGGTGTGTCAAACCAGGGGTATGGTAAACAATTGAATAAGAAAGAATTGCTTATTACTCCTTTTGAAAAGTTTGGTCTTACTTTTTTTTTCTTTTACGAATGATTTTTGAGTAATAAATTGAATTAATTTTAATGATTTTAATAAAAAAATTAATTATTAATAATATATCAGTATACATACTGTTAGAGACAGGAAATAATTTCAAACACAAGAACACAATATTTTACGTGGTTTACCAATTTGACTATGTCCAGACAAGCTGAAGGAGAATATATTACTATCAATAACAATCACATATACAAATCACACTAATCTAGTTGCACAACTTTTCGATCACAATAATTTCTAACTGTGCCAACCTAGATCTTGAATTAAAGATCTCTCTTGTATCTCTCTAAGATAACAAGATGACCAACCTGAGAAGACTAATTGTGCTAAGGGAGAAGGTAGTATTTATAGTCATAAACACTTAAACCATGTACAAAGAAGAATCTTTTATTAGGGACAAAACAACTATATTCTAATAAAGAAATTGCTTTCCTAATTCTTAAACAAGTCCTTATACTAAAAGAAAAACTAATTATACCAACCAACAATTACTCCAGCCGATCGCCTAGCCCAATTCGGCCCAATTGGGCCGCACGGTCTTGTGTCCAAATCAAGCACACCAGTACCATTGCCTTCGACCAAACCTGCTCTCTAATTGACCGTGCTGCACGGCCGAGTTGCTGTACCCGCACGCCCGTGCCCTCTTTGAGAGCTGGTTTCTGCAATCCTGCATGCATGACCGCGCCACCCATAGTGCACGGCCGTGCAAGCCCCCGTCTTGCTGATTTCTGGTTGCCTTCCTCTTTTTCTTGCCGATTCAAATCTCAAGAATTACTCGACTCATTGCGGACCTATCCTTAACCAATCGTCTTTAATTCAAAGGCATATTCCCAATATATATTATCAATACCGATTTTAAATTTTTATTAAGATAATTGAAAGTAACTTAAATTATTGCTCAAAGCTCATTCGTAGTAACAAAAATAATAATGGAAGGACCAACTCTCTGAGACAGAGGGAGTACTCCCTTCTATCCCATAATGATAATCTCATTTGACTTTTCAATCATATTAACAACATATTTTTTATTTTTGTTACTATGTTTAGTGATGTCAAAATACGCAAAATCTTGGGAAAAACTCGTTTTTTCAAACGCTTAGGAAAAACGTGTTTTTAAAAAAACGCGGTGGCATTTTTATAAATAATCAGAACTTCTCAACGGTTCTGGATATCAATATAAAACCTTCTGGATATGAGATTGATAGCCAGAACCTTTGAAAGTGATAGCCAGAAGGGTTCTGGATATCAATAACAAGCCTTCTGGATATGATTTTCAAGTACATTTGAAAAAAAATCATGGCCAATAAACTTTCTGGATATCAAGTTCATGAGGTTCTGGATATAGATAATATAGTCTTCTAGATATAATTTATGAAGCATCTCCAGTAAGAAAAAAAAAACCAAAAAGAACCTTTGAGACTAATATCCAGAACCTTAGAGACTAATAGCAAGAACCTTTTAAAATGATAGCAGGAAGGTTTTTTTTTTTTGAAATTTTTTTTTGAAGAGAAGTTGTGTTAATAGATAGCCAAAAATAATGTTTAGGATGTCCAGCTGGTGTTTTACAAAGATCCAGCAAGTGTGTTGAGGAGTGCCAGATGATTATGAAAAACACATTTTTCCTAATGGCTAGAAAAAATGAGTTTTACAGGAGACTAACTCGTCAAAATATTACTCTTAATTAACTTTCCCTTGCAATAGCCATTACTTCTCAATAGTTCATCACAAGGTTAAATTTGGAAGTTCAATAACTTTAACACACTAATGATAGAATATGACTATCTTTTTAAAACAAACATACAAGTAAAAAGTGGGACTATCATTTTGTGTCGGAAAGAGTATATAAGTACTATCTTTATTTCAAAATAAATGTTTAACATTGTTAAATTTACTTTTAATCTAAAGAAAATTTGAGAATTTTCGAAAATTCATTTTCTGAAGTATCAATTCACTTGGTTAGTACGAAGTATCATAATAATGTCGATGTGGTGGACTGAGTGTCGAAATTCTTACTTATTGGAGGGAAGGACTAGTTGTGTGGTCTATGGCTTTGTGAGGAGGATTGTTGGGGGCGTAATCAAAGTTTTATGACAAAGACTCATGTGAGACCGTTTCACATGGTGAGACGGATCCCCATGGGTCAAACCCATAACCCGCCCAAGCTTCTCCCTTCTCCATCCAGCGCGCGACACGTGGCACACATTAAAAAAAACCTTTCATAATTTTAAAATGCAATATCTTGGGATTTTGAAGTCGGAAAAAAAAATATAAAAATAAGGGTGTGTTCGTCTCGACGAGGAGAATAAAACTAGATAGGTCATGATATGGTTTATTTTATTTTTAAAATATTTTTTAACACACAAAAAAAATTGGGCTGCTCGTCTTCTGAGTGTAACACGTTCTTGTTGGGTATGCCCACTTATATCTCAGTATTCAAGATATAGGATTGATTAGATTTGATTGATCCATCACCTAAGTTTTATTTCATGGACTTTAGACCCATATGTAAGAAGTATTTATACTTCATTTTTTAGGTTGTCCATTTGAATAGACTAGGCTTAGGAATAGAGCAATGATGTCAAGATTCAAGAAAATCACGTTGTTAAGTTTGAGCCGTGCCTATGCGACCCAAGCATTTGCGCCTATGCGCCTATGCCAATGCGCCTCTGCGCCTTGTAGTGCGCGCACAAGATATGCGCCCTGTTGGCTCAATGCGCCCCATTGAAGTAATTCAACACTTGGTGATTTATGAAGACATGAAGACTTGAAGAGATTCAAACTATGCCAATTAGGGGTATCAGCGGTTCGGTCTGAACCGCGGTTCGAAACCGAACCGAACCGAACCATGCGGTTTGGTTCAGTTTTTTAGCATTAATGGTTCAGTTCGGTTTCAAAATTTGGCAAACCACTTGGTTCGGTTTGGTCTGTGGTTTGGCCCCTCCAAACCAAACCGAACCAAACCGTTCTAAGCCAAACCGCGAAACCGAACCGAGAAACCGAACCACAGTCTAAACCATTAAACTGAACCATAGCCAGACCATTTGTATCCACCTCCTCCCCTTCCCCTTTATTCTTTTTCTCAATGTGGGAAATGTATTTCCAAAACTAAATTCATCTTCTACTTTCAATACACATAAATCTTCTCTTTAGCCTCCCTTCCCCAATCTCTCCCCCATTCCCATAACTCAGATTCAACACCCCCACCCTCCAAGAGGAAACACAAGATATCAAAATCTGCAAACCCAGGGGACTGATCGTTCCGAATACGAGGAGGGTCCTCCTTGGGCGGCATTGCCGGGGCAGGGGACTGAGTAGCAGCAGCCGCCGACGGTGACTTAGAAGCTGAGAAGGGAGAGAAATTAAAAGGGCCGTCGGCGTAGACTTAATCGGCGCCCACAATACCGAACTACAAAAGTGAGGAAGCATCTCTCAAGAATGGAAGGTAACCAAATTAAATTAAATAATTTAAAGAAACAAAGATATTATTTGGCTACATAATGCTTTATGATACTCCTAACATATTAAACAAATTAAACAAAGAAAACTCCACTTTCTTTATGCCTAATTCTAATCCTCTGGCAGATTTTCATACATTAAAAATTGCCCAGATTTGGCCATCTCCCACTTCGTCGTCTTCTTCTTCAACGTCTCCCATGGTTGGCCGTCGAACTAGCAACAAGAATATCTAGCTAATTGGGTCGGAACTGCTACATCGGAGCTAATATTGCAAAGAACAAGATGGAGAATACCCACTTAGTAAATATTTCTCTCCCATGGTTAGGCCAATCAAGAATCTGGGTGTTGTGGGGAATGTTTTGATGGTGTTGGAGAGGAAAAGAATTGTGTTCAGTGAAGAAAGGAGTTTGGGTGTTTGGGTTTTAAAGAAGTTGTATGTTTCCCACATGGAAAAGAAAGACAAGGGTTAAGGGAGGAAGTAGAATAAATGAGGTGGAGCAGCTTAGGAAATTTAAAAATCGATTTTGTGGTTTGACTAATGGTCTGAATTGAAGTTTGAACCGAAATTTGAACCGTGGTCTAAACCGATATTTGAACCGCGGTTCAAACCGAACCATGGTAGTTTGGTTTAGTTCGGTTTGGATGTTCTTGCGGTTCAGTTCGGTTTGGATTTTTATCAAACCGATGAATAGCGGTTTGGTCTCTAAAAACCTTCAAACCGAACCGTTTACACCCCTAATACCAATGATCCAACGGTGGTTAAATAACACGTGTGCACCTAGATTTGAGGACACCTGTCCACAACGGTCATATTTGTGTTATGTGTCTAACGGCTATAAAAGGACATGTGCTCCACTCAACGAGCTCCAGCACATCTGTCCTTTAACCTTATCCACAAGGGATTTCCAACGGCTAGTTTTTGGGGATCTACTATAAATACCCTATAACTTCAACCATTTGAAGTTTCTAAGCATTTCAGAATTTCTCTCTCAAGCATTTATTGAAGATTTGAAGATTGCCTTTGAAATTCTCAGATTCCTCAAGAACATCTTCATACTTAGCCTAGATCCTCAAGTAAAAACACTTTAGTTTTATTGTGCTCTAAATATCATAGATCTAAAGAGCCTTGAAACTAAGAATACACACGCACCTCTTTAAGTTTGATCACTTAGATCTTTTTTTTAAGAGATACACCGGTTTTGTCTAGGATTTGTTCTTTCATAGAAAATAGATCTTGAGTTCGTGTAAAGCTCAAACGTTGTAATTTGTAACACTCGCTCATAATATAATATCTCCATTAGAAATCCAAGACTAACCATCTTGATAGAGGACGTAGATCATTTCCCAATCGAACCTCTCCAAATAACGCGTATTAATTACTTGTCATTTACTTTCAAGTTATTATCTTATCCCACTTTTTGCTTGTTCATTCATTGTAGATTGATTGGATTGAATTGTGTTGTGTTTGTTATATCATTTGCCTTAGTTCCATCTTTCACTCACTTTGAGCCAAAATACTTAGAGTATGCGTTGCTCCCTTTATCATTTGCGCCTAAATCATTACTAAATTCCGCTGTGCATTTCACTCACTCACTTAGGCGCATTTCACAACGCTTATTTGATAAAGTGCGCATTTGGAATTGAGTTTATCAAGGGTTCGAAAAGAATTTCAAAACAGCTATTCACCCCCCTCTAGATATTTTTCACACCCTTGTTGCCCTTTGGGACCAACAAGTGGTATCAGAGCAAACACCTTTATAAAACGTTTTTTTTTTCGAGCTTAACAGCTTGGGTGCCGATTTGAAATGGCAAACTCAAAACCTATGGCAACTGCAAACTACACTCATGTTCCAGTCTTTGATGAAGATCATTTTGACGTGTGGAAATTCAGTATATTGACCCATCTCAACTCAATCGTTGAAAGGCTTCATGACACCGTGGTTTATGGACCTTACATCCCAATAAAAGCGAATCCAAATCTACACACTAAAGCTGCTCAACCAACAGTCAAGAAACCAAAGGAAGAATGGTCTGAAGAAGAAATAAGAAGAGTTGCAAATGATGGGAAAGCAAGAAACATTCTCCTAAGCACTCTAAGCACGGCTATGAAACAACAAGTCATGCATTGTGCTACCGCCATTGAATTATGGGATGCTATTGAAGAGCATATAGAAGGAGACACTGTTAGCAAGGAGAACAAGAGATACGAAGTGCAAAAGAGATTCAAAAATTTTCTCAACTCCCCGGTGAAACTCTTAGACAGACTTATGAACGATATTGTGAAATTATCAATCTATGTATTTCACTTGGAAAGAAATTCTCAAACAAGGAATTGAATGTTAATTTCCTCGCTGCTTTTGGATCAAGATATGTCCATAAATCTAGCGCCCTTGAAGACGCTGGAACTTTGGATGATTGGACTCTAAGGAACCTTTATGCTAACCTCAAAGTGTATGAGCTCAAACTTCAGTGCATTAGTGAAACTGAAGGAAAATCAAAATTTATTGCAATGGTGGCGCATAGAGAGGAAGCGCCTACGCCGGTTGAGAAAAGTTCCGATCCCAAAATTTCTACTTCTGAGCTATTAGACATGGATGATGAAGACTTCGCTTTATTTGTGAAGAGATTCCAAAAGTTCAGAAAATTCTCAAAACCCGGCTCATTCAACAAAGCTCAAGGATCAACCAGCAGAGCTCCTCTAAAGTTTACAAGGAGCAGTAATTCAAAAAGGAAAGAATATTTTTTGTTTTAATTGCAGGAAATCAAGACATTTTGCATCAAGCTGCCCAATTCCCAAGTTCAAGTACATGCAGAAGAAGATCAGCCTTTCTCCCAAATTCACTCGTCACAAGGGAATGGTTGCTGAAGAAGAATCACCAGCAAATGAGCAGAACACTTGGATTGAAACAGACTCGGAAGAGAGCGATGAAGATTATGATGATGGACTCGTGTGCTTGGTGGCAAAGGATGATGAAGATGATGTCTATGATTCTGATGATGACTACTCAAAGGATGTTCCTGATATGAAGACCTTGAATAAACCTGTCAAGAAATCTGCAGGTTTTCAAGAAGTGAAAAAGAAGAAAGGACCAACCATCAGCGAGCTCGTTGAACAAGGATTTCTCACTCCGGCTCAAAGCGATGGTGGATTGTTATTTTCCAGATGTGATCTGAGTGCTAGAAGCAAACTCAGAAAAAGTGAATATATTAGACCTCAAGTTGCACCTATTCCTACAATCAATCATGATGAGGACATTGTAAAGCAAGAAAAGTTATTCAAAGAGGCTGAAAAGGTAATCAGTCGATTTAGTGATATGAAGGAAGCTTTAGCACTATCATGTGATGAAATTTCCCAGCTTAAGACCGAGAAATCTCTATTAAAATCTGAACTCACCCTCCTTAAGGAGCAGATAAAGAGTATGACTCCTCTTACTGTTAAAAACACTTATCTAACGAAACAAAACTCACTTCTTAAAGTTCAAAATGATGAATTGGTCATTGAAATTACTGATCTTAAAAAGATTACAAATGAGTGGTCCAATTCTCGTGTCACTATGGACGGTATCTTTGAGTCCCAAAAATCCAGTGGTGCTGAAAGTGGCTTGGGATTCACATCATCAACTAATGACAACTTTAAGTGTGATGTTTGTGCTGAAAGAGACAGTGAATTTACAACTCAGCAAACTCATGAAATTCCCAAGGAAAAACATTCTAATTCAATGGGTAAAGGACATGAAAAAGTCAAGAGACAAACATTCCATTATGTCTACCCAACGAAACAATTTGGGAAAGCTAAAGGGAAGGAAATAGCTACAGATGAATCATCTTCTAACAAAATCATTCTTGAAACAAGGCGCACTCTTTCTACGAGTGAATATTATGCGCCTAGGAGCCACGCGCCTCATCACCGTGCGCCTCCTAGCCCTATGCGCCCTCCTAGAAAAAGCGCTCTAAAATTTCAAAAGAAGGATTTTGTTAAGGCTAGTTCATCTGATCCAAAGAAGAATGCTATCCCAAAGAAAAGTAAAGAGTTTGTGAAAACTCACGTGATTGGTGGCTTTCATCATTGTTCTATTTGTGATTGTTCGGGACACAAGGCCGTGGAATGCCTTTTGAGATTCACTCCCAATGCCAAAGGACGTAAAAATCCTAAGGTCAAGCAAGAGTGGGTCGTCAAAAGTTGCTAACTCTAGGACCCGAAAAGGAATAAAGGGGACCTGCTTTAATGTTTATATTTCAGGTTCTTTGCTTCATGGCTGGATCTTCAAAAGCTAAAACGTATGAATGGATTTTCGATAGTGGGTGTTCACGACATATGACTGGAGATGAATCCTTACTTGAAGAAGTTCATGAAGAAAGAGGTCCCTCCGTAATATTTGGTGATAACAACAAAGGTCAAATTGTAATATATAGAAAGCTCAAGAAAGACAAAGTGTGCATTGAAAGAGTCTCTCTCGTTGAAGGGCTTAAACATAACTTATTATCCATATCTCAATTCTGCGACAAAAGATTAGAATGCCATTTTACCTCAACTCAATATCTTATCAAGAATGGCAAAACTGGAGCTACATTACTCACGGGTTATCGTAAGACAAATATTTATATTATTGATTTCCATAGTATGAACTCTAGTACTAATCTTTGTTTTGTAGCTAAAAGTGTGAGCGAAAATAGTTGGCTGTGGCCCAAGCGCTTAAGTCACTTGAACTCCAAGTATCTATCTAAACTCAGCAGGAATAACCTTGTTAAAGGACTTCCCAAAGTTGCTGATCATCATGACAATAAGTGCGCCGCATGTCAACTTGGAAAACAACCGAAGCAATATTTCTCCAGCAAGACAAATCCCTCAACTTCTAGATGTTTGCAACTGCTGCACATTGATCTATTTGGACCAGTCACCCCTGCAAGTGTTAGAGGAAATAAGTATACTCTAGTTGTGGTGGATGATTATTCAAGATATACATGGGTGGAAATGATGATTACAAAGGAAAATTGCTATGACATTCTTACCACCATATTCAGACTGCTCAAAACCTAAAAGGAAGATGACATCGTTAGTGTTCGATCCGACAATGGAACGGAATTCAAGAATAACGGTGTTGCTCGATACTGCGACGATCATGGGATAGATCACAACTTTTCAACCGCTGGAGTTCCTCAACAAAATGGCATTGTGGAAAGTAAGAATAGGACGTTGATTGAAGTGGGAAAGACGATGATAGCTGAAGCCAAATTGCCTAAGTACTTTTGGGAAGAAGCTGTCAACACTGCATGTTTTACTCAAAATCGTTCCCTCATCAACAAACTTCACAACAAGACTCCGTATGAACTTTGGCGTGGTAGAACTCCCAACATTACATTATTCAAAATCTTTAGTTGCAAATGTTATATCCTCTACAACGGAAACGAACATAGAGGTAAATTCAATGCCAAAGCCGATGAAGGTATTTTTGTTGGGTATGCCAAACATTCTAAAGCTTTCCGCATTTTTAATAGATCTACATTAGTGATAGTTGAATCTGTACATGTTACATTTGATGAACTTCTCTCCTTGAGCCATATTTGGATCCAAATGTTGCTGATGATTCTGTTGAAATTAATGAAATAGGTGCTCCTATTCATGTTGCGCCTATACTAGATCAGAATGCATCAACCCAAGGAAATCCATCTACATCAGTTGCACCGAACTTCTATGATAGCGCACCGAGTGAAGATTTAGCTACACCGTACAATGCACCTGTATTCACTCCTGAGCCCCACTCAAATGTTGCGCCTGGTGTCACTACCATTTTCAACACTGAACCAGTTCAACCCCCTAACTTTGATGATTTTGAAGGTTGTGAAGATGTACCAATTAAAGACCTTCAAATTACTACAACCCAACCTAACTTACCTCCTGAAATTCGTGAAGTTAGAGGTCACCCAATCAATAATATTATTGGTGATCTACATGTTGGTGTTCGTACAAAGAGAGCTACAAACTTTGATGCTTACACTGCATTTATCTCTCAAATTGAACCGAAGAAGGCTGATGAAGCGCTCCAAGATCCAAATTGGGTTGTTCCAATGCAATAAAAACTCAATAAATTTGAACGATGTAAGGTTTGGACTCTTGTTCCAAGACCGAATGATCAAGGAGTGATTGGTATGAAATGGGTGTTTAGAAACAAGATGGATGAGAATGGAACCATCACAAGAAACAAGGCAAGATTAGTTCAACAAGGCTATAGGCAAGAGGAAGGCATTAATTACGATGAAAATTTTGCGCCCGTAGCAAGACTTGAAGCTATCAGACTCTTTCTAGCTTACGCCGCTTACAAAAACTTCAAGTTATATCAAATGAATGTGAAGAGTGTGTTTCTAAATGGTGAACTCCAAGAACAAGTCTATGTAGCTCAACCACCTGGGTTTGAAAATTCACAATTTCCAAATCATGTCTACAAACTTCAAAAGCTTTGTATGGGCTCAAGCAAGCGCCAAGAGCATGGTATGATACACTATCCAAGTTTCTCATTGAGAAAGGCTTCACTCGCGGTAAAATTGATACAACTCTTTTTAATGGTTATAAAATACTTGTTCAAATTTATGTTGATGATATTATATTTGGTTCTACTAATGAATTGTTGTGAAAGCGTTTTGAGAAACTAATGAAGAGCAAGTTTGAAATAAGCATGATGGGAGAACTTACGTTCTTCCTCGGGCTTCAAATCAAGCAAATGAGTGAAGGCATATTTATCATCCAAGCCAAGTATACAAGGGATCTAATCAGAAAGTTTGGACTTAAGAATGCTAAAGCATACGACACTCCAATGGCTACCGGAAACAAACTCGACAAAGATTTAAAAGATAAAAAGGTTGATCAAACTCTTTACCGAGGTATGATTGGCTCACTCCTTTATCTTACTGCTAGGGTCCAATATTATGTTTAGTGTATGTGTTTGTGCTCGTTATCAATCTGACCCTAGATAAGCGCACTTAATTGCTGTGAAACGTATCATAAGATATGTCTCTGACATTGTTAACCTTGGACTTTGGTACACCAAAGATTCGAATTTTAAATTTGTAGGTTATTCAGATGAGGATTATGCAGCATTCACAATTGACAGGAAAAGCACAAGTGGCACTTATCATTTCCTCGGATATCGACTTGTGTCATGGGTAAGTAAGAAACAAGCTTCAGTGTCTGTCTCAACAACGGAAGCAGAATATATCGCTGTTGGAAGTTGTTGCTGTCAGATATTATGGATGAAGAAGCAATTGGTGGACTATGATATAATCGAAGAAAATTGTCCAATTTACTGCGACAATACATCAACAATTACGGTTTTTGAAAATCATGTCATGTACTCCAAGATAAAACACATCGACATCAAATATCACTTTCTCAAAGACCACGTGGAGAAAGGTAGCATTCATTTGGAATACGTGGGAACCGTTTTTCAAATCGCCGACATTCTTACGAAAACACTTGACGCGAAACGGTTCATATTTTTGAGAGGTGAAATGGGTATGCTTGAACTCAACTAGTACATATAGTTTTGTCATTACTAATGATTTTCTATCTTTTTGAGTTGGGGATATCCTAGGTCATAAAAGTTAAATCATTTTCTAAGTTTCAAGGAAACCATGCGCCTGTCATGCGCCTCACTCATTGCGCGCTCAAGCATATTGCGCGTTGTTCCCTCGCGCGCGCACTTGAGTTATGCGCCTCCAATGCGCACCATTAATATTGCGGCTCAATCAATGCTCATATTTAATATTTCAATGATTGAACGTATTCAATTTGTCACAAGTACCAGGTAAGTTAATTCTTAATCATTTATTATAGAATCCTTGTCTTTTGACATTCCATAATTGTTCAAGGGTACTTGTGCAATTAATTTTCCCTCGTTTTTCGTTTTTCAAAATTTTTATTTTCTGGAGATTTATTTCTTGCACCCCAAACTTACACTAAAACATATGTTTTTGGTGTTTGTGCGAAAATTTAGTCATAATTGTTCGTACACTTTTGAGGGAAATGGGACAATTTCTACACTCAAGGTGTCACATCAATCGTACTTTATGTCATTCCTCATTAACTAGCCGTCCTTTCATATGACACATCCATAAATGCTTGTCTTTTTCTATGACACATGCATTTAATTCCCATCTTTTCAACTTCCCATCTCTTTCTAGAAACCCTAACCTATATATTGACCTTACACCTCCTTCTTTTCATTTTTTAATGATTGTTACCCTTTTCTCTCTCTCTGAACTCCCTCTGCACCCCCTCACTTTCTCCCTAAAAATATCTCTCTCCTCCATTTCCAGTCTCTCACTCTCTCTATTTTCCTATTTTTCTTCTTTTCTCTAATTTTTCTCCTTATATATATATATATATATATATATATATATATATATATATATATATATGGGTCCTAAACGAGTTTCAAAACCGAGTCAAGACGAAATGGTATGGATTTCTAACCTTAAACTCCTTTAGATTTCTGCAATTTTCAATTTTTTTCGTCTTTACCGTGTTCCTTTAAAAAAAAAAAAAAAAAACCGAAACCCATTTTCTTGGTTTGATCTTGTTTCGGTTGTCCATTTTCGAAATCGTTTGTTGGGTTATGTTCGTTTTTCATATTCGAATCTTTAGAACTCAACTTTACGACGATCAATGCACTATATTTTGCGAATCTGAAAAATCTCCATTTTTTGTTTTTCGAAAATCCAGTCTCTTTAAATCCTCTTTCTGGATTTATTGTTGATTTGTTCTTGTTTTGGTTTACATATTTGTGATCCTTGTGTTCATGCGGTCGTTTTGACTTGTTTTTTTGTTTGATTTGGTGAAGTTTTACGAATTATGTGTTCTTGGTGTTCTTCGAGCACTCAAGGGTATGTTCTTTGTGTTCTTCATTATTTTTGCATGACTTGGGTTTTACGTTTTTCAAAACTTGTTTTTCAAAAATTTGTATGTTTGATGGGCCAATTACAATTTGGTTACCTGAGTTTTACAAAATTTTGCAATTGGTTACCAGGTTTGTCAAGGTTGCTATCCGATTCCTAAGTTTACTAAACTGGAGCAATTGGGTGTAAATCCCGTTACCCAGTTAAGAAACTAACAAAATCTCACCATGTGCAATTCACGTGTCTTTTAAACGAGGGTAAAAATGTCATTTCTGCAAACGAAGAAACTACCCTTGTTTACTATTCATACTTCACATAAACACCAAGAAACTCCATTTTTAACTCTCTCAAAATCCAACAGAATCACATTCAACAATGGCGGAATCCCAATCTCCACCATCTACACCCCTCTCAAAACCCTCCCCACCACCACCCCTACCCTCCCTTACGCCCCTCTCCGTTGCCGGAACTGCTGATCCGTCCTCAACCCTTTTTCAATCGTCGACTTCTCCACCAAAATCTGGATCTGCTCCTTCTTCTTCTTCTTCTTCTTCTTCAACCTTCTTCAACCACCTCTGCCTCTTCTTCTTCTTCTTCTTCAACTTCCTCTGCCACCTCCTCTTCCTCTGTCTTCAATGGAGATTCCCAAAATCGATTTGCTAAAGAAGAAGATTTGTACGGTGCATATCTGCATCTTGTCAATAGAAATGCATTCTTTGGCAGCAAAATTGAAACAAATTCCTATTTAGCTTCCTTGAATTCATCTTCAATCCTCTTCTCTTTTTTTGTCCATGTTCGCTCTGATAATGGTATTTCTATCTCCATTTTTGATTTCCTTTATAATTATTGAGCGATTTGGGGTTTATATTTGTGGGTTTTTTTTATTTTGAAGGGAGTTCGGAAGGGGGTTCATCGGGAAACGCACTGCCGGTGAAGGGATTCGATGTGAACAGGATGCCGAAGCCGCTTCTGGAAATGATGTCGGCGGTGAGGCAGAGAGAACGTGGTCGGAGGGGTTAGAGAAATCGGATTAATTATTAGTTTTCTGTTGTTAGGTTTTGTGTTGGTTTTTCAGATCTGAAATTGGATTTGGGTTTGATGTAATGGTTCTTGATTGAGGTAAAATGTGGTGTTTAAGCAGTGGGATGGTGGTTGGTGGTGAGGCTGGTGGTGCAAGGGTGTTGAAGATGGTGGTGTTAATGTTGATGGAAATGGTGTTTGAGTAACGAAATTTGTTAAATTTTTAACACATACGGACACATTTGATCAATTTTCCCCTGGTTAGTTTCGTTAAATTTCCTGATGAAATGGAAAGTTTTCCCTCTTGAAATCTCACATGTTTTGCACATGGGCTCCATTTCGTTAGTTTTTTTAACTAAGTAACGGGATTTACACCTGATTGCTCCGGTTCCGTAAACTGAGGAGCCTAATAGCAACTTTGACAAACTGGTAACCAATTGCAAAATTTTGTAAAACTTACGTAACCGAATTGCAATTGGCCCATGTTTGATCCTTATTACTTGCATATTCATATTTGATATTTGTTTGTGATATTTTAGAGTGTTTTTATGCTATGTATGAATTTTACACATTGTTATGCGCCTAAGTGTCACTGTATGAGCCTATCTCACATGCGCGCCTTATATCATTCTGCGCCTTCTTTTGCGCCTTTGATATAATGCGCCTAGTTCTCTTATGTGCCTATTTTCACACTTAGTCAACTTTCTGTGTTTAATTTTCCCTTAGCATTTTCATAGAACCATATCTATGCGCCTCGTATTTGTATGCGCCTACAACATATTTGCGCCTAATAATAGTATGCGCATACTATTGTTTATGCACCTATATATTGTTATGCGCCTACTTTTACTTAGTTCATTATTATGATTCTATGCGCTTGTTTCACTCCTAATTTCACTCAATGTTTATTTTTTTTTTCAGGATCCTGCAAATTTCAAACCAGGTGAGACATTTAATGTCACTGAGTTATCTGCTGACCCAATAGGGATCGATGTGATGGCTTATATTCGGATAGCTGGACTTCTCCCTTTATTCATGATGGATCAACCCTACTATGAGCCTCTGCTAGTAGATGAGTTCTTTTCCACTGCTGAAATCGTTGAGATCCCAACGGAAACTCCTGGCCATACGCGTTATAGAATCAATGCTACAGTTCACGATGTCCCAGTCAGCATTTCTTATACTTCAATCAGGAATCTGCTTGAGTTTCCCACCACGGGTGAACTAAGTGTGGTAGGGCTCTCTATGGTTTACGCGGCTGCAGCTCAGAACTTGATAGCGCAGACCTTCTTGAACATTCCCACTTTGCAGAATAACATTAAGGCAGTTGACATACGAGATGGTGGCGACCTCTTAGCGCACATCGGACATCTCGTTGGTACTTCCATTGTGTTCAAAATGGGAAATGTGAACAGATTCACTGTGGAACAGTGGGAGTACACTGCAGCGATTATGGGAAGATCGAAGCTCAACTGGCCTCAAGTGCCGATGAAAACCTTGATGGAACAAGCTGATAAGTATAACAAGAACAATAATGAGGAAAGACTAAGTTCAAGACTCATTGCCTTATCCTCACCAAACTCTTCATGACAAATCCTACACTGGCGCAATTCTTAAATACCAATGCTGATCACAAGTCTGATGATGTACCAATTTTTGGTAAGGCTAACTTAGTTATCAAGCGGCGCAGGAAGCACATGGCAAAGCGCGCGCCTAGAGTTCGAGGTGAAGCCACTGAATCAGATGAAGCTGAAGAAGGCGCAGTTTATGGCGCAGATGGTGATAAGGATGGTGCAGAAACTGGCGCACAACCAGGCACAACTTCTAGCGCAGAAGAAGATAGAGGAAAAAGGGATTACAAGTGGGGACAGACCACCAAAGCGCCCCAGATCAGACAAGGATGATGGCTAAGAGTCCAAACGCACTAAGGATGCCAGTAGACTGGAAGCGCAGAACAAAAGAGATGAAGATTATCAGTTGAAGAAGGCTGCTGCTGCAGATAGACTTGAGAGGCAAAGAGGCGCAGGTTCTAGCGCAGATCCTCCGCGCGCTCTTGCTCCTTCTGCGCCTCTCCCCCCTCGTGCGCCTCCCTCAACTACAAAACTTACTCCAACTCAAACTCTAACTCCCACTCCTCAACCAGCGCCTGCTAAACAAACGCAATTCAGGGATAGAATTTCCACTGAACTTTTTGGTGACCCAGAGGAACAAGTTCAGGGGGAGCCAGAGCCTCTGAAAAGCCGCAGAACTACTCCTGCGCCCTTGGCTCCTGCGCCTCCTCTTTCTACTGCAGTTCCTATAACTTCATTTGACTCCGTTGTTCGTGAACGCTTTTGATGCTTTTGGAGAGTCAAGTGCTGATTATACTCCTTCTTCTCCGTGCCCTACTTCAGTGCCCCGTTCCACTCATACGCCTCCTCCTCAAACTCCAGATATGGGTATTGTTATTTCACTCCTTCAGCGGCTCCAAGATGGGCAAGTTCGTATTGAATCTCAATTGGAACTTCGAGCTTCCATGATTGCAAATCAGACAGATGAGATTGCTGCCATTAAGGGGAAGATGAGGCGCATCGGCAGGGATATCAAGGACAAACATTTCCTTACTCCTCAGCAATGGAATGGTGCCATTGATCAGATGAATGATTTATTCAAAGGTACTCTTGCTTCCCTCCATGAACGAATTGACGTTGGCATCAAACTCACTGATGGCCAGGACTTCATTAATGCTATAAGGGAACTAGAGTCAAGCGTTGGATCAGACATCAGAAGATTATTTGAGATGGTGGCTGGAGATAGCCAGAAATTATTGAATATTGTTGATAAACTCAAGGAAATTAAGGATGAGCTAGAAATCTTGGGAGTCACTGCCTATGTCGCAGCACCTCCTGAGGCGTCTGTTACTCCTGCGCCTTCTGTGAGCGCAGAATCTGGCGCTCCTGTTGACTTTAGTTCCTTGCTTTAAAAGATCGATGTTTTAAAGGAATTAATAGTTACTCATTTCAGCGCCGCTTACTCCAGCGCAGATAGGCGCACTGAGCTAACATCTGCTGATATTATATCCGCGCAAGCTGCTGTTGAAGCGAACCTTCAAGTGATTGCAGAAAATGTTTCTTAACAGCAAGCCATTACTCAACGCTCCATTGATGAGTATCAGACTATCAATGTTGGGCATCTGCGCTATATCAGAGATGGTGTCTTTGAGACCTTCGGAAATGTCAATCGTGTTCATCAACTTTCTAAACAAATTCAGCGCTCAGTGAGCGAGATCGAAGAAGGATTGAAGGATGACGACGCGCCTCCTCCCAACCCTTAGATTTTATTTTGATTGTAAGTTGTTAGAAACTTTTGATGTTAAAACCTTTTTGGTGTTAGTGATTTTTGTGCTTACTTGTTTTAGAACCTTTTGAGTTTGTTCTTATAAATACTTGTAATCTGTAACTCCTATATTTCGAGTATTAATGAGAACAAAGCATCACTGTTTATTTGAAACCTTGTTCACTCAAACTCATTGTTTGTAGAATAATGAATGAATTGTTTAAAATTATATGCATCATATTTGAACTGTTTCATATTTCCATGCATTGAGTTTAAACTTTGTTTAAACACATTTCAAACCAAAACTCATACATTTTGAATGTGTTAAACTATTATTTCTATCTTTCCATTTGTAATGATTTATCCTTATCGGAATAGATTAGAAATCTATATCTTGGACTAGTGTGTCATTAACTTGAGATATGATTTACCAATTTCAATTATTTGGACATGTTGTTATCAAGTATAATGTTTGTCCCTGATATAGTAAGTAATGGCATCAATCAAATAGGGGGAGATTGTTGGGTATGCCCACTTATATCTCAGTATTCAATATATAGGATTGATTAGATTTGATTGATCCATCACTTAAGTTTTATTTCATGGACTTTAGACCCATATGTAAGAATTATTTATACTTCATTTTTTAGGTTGTCCATTTGAATAGACTAGGCTTAGGAATAGAGCAAGGATATCAAGATTCAAGAAAATCACTCTGTTAAGTTTGAGCCGCGCCTATGTGCCCCAAGCATTTGCGCCTATGCGCCTCTGCGCCTTATAGTACGCGCATAAGATATGCGCCCTGTTGGCTCAATGCGCCCCATTTAAGTAATTCAACACTTGGTGATTTATGAAGACATGAAGACTTGAAGAGATTCAAACTATGCCAATGATCCAACGGTGGTTAAATAACACGTGTGCACCTAGATTTGAGGACACCTGTCCACAACGGTCATATTTGTATTATTTGTCTAACGGCTATAAAAGGACACGTGCTCCACTCAACGAGCTCCAGCACATCTGTCCTTTAACTTTATCCACAAAGGATTTTCAACGGCTAGTTTTTGGGGCTCTACTATAAATACCCCATAACTTCAACCATTTGAAGTTGCTAAGCATTTCAGAATTTCTCTCTCAAGCATTTAATGAAGATTTGAAGATTGCCTTTGAAATTCCCAGATTCCTCAAGAATATCTTCATACCTTCATACTTAGCCCAGATCCTCAAGCAAAAATACTTTAGTTTTATTGTGCTCTAAATATCATAGATCTAAAGAGGCTTGAAACTAAGAACACACACGCACCTCTTTAAGTTTGATTACTTAGATCTTTCTTTAAGAGATACATTTTGTCTAGGATTTGTTCTTTCATAGAAAACAGATCCTGAGTTAGTGTAAAGCTCAAACGTTGTAATTTGTAACACTCGCTCATAATATAAGGTCTCCATTAGAAATCCTAGACTAACCATCTTGGTAGAGGACGTAGATCATTTCCCGATCGAACCTCTCCAAATAGCGCATATTAATTACTTGTCATTTACTTTCAAGTTATTATCTTATCTCAATATTTGCTTGTTCATTCATTGTAGATTGATTAGATTGAATTGTGTTGTGTTTGTTATATCAATTGCCTTAATTCCATCTTTCACTCAATTTGAGCAAAAATACTTAGAGTGCGTGTTGCGCCCCCTTTATCATTAGCGCCTAAATCATTACTAAATTCTGCTGTGCATTTCACTCACTCACTTAGGCGCATTTCATAACGCTTATTTGATAAAATGCGCATTTGCAATTGAGTTTATCAAGGGTTTGAAAAGAATTTCAAAACAGCTATTCACCCCCTCTCTAGCTATTTTTCATACCCTTGTTGCCCTTTGGGACCAACAAGTGTTATCAGAGCAAACACCTTTATAAAACGTTTTTGTTTTTCAAGCTTAACAGCTTGGGTGCTGATTCGAACTGGCAAACTCAGAACCTACGGCAACTGCAAACTACACTCATGTTCCAGTCTTTGATAAAGATCATTTTGACGTGTGGAAATTCAGCATATTGACCCATCTCAACTCAATCGATGAAAGGCTTCATGACACTGTGGTTTATGGACCTTACATCCCAATGAAAGCGAATCCAAATCCGCGCACCAACGCTGCTCAACCAACAGTCAAGAAACCAAAGGAAGAATGGTCTGAAGAAGAAATAAGAAGAGTTGCAAATGATGGGAAAGCAAGAAACATTCTCCTAAGCACTCTAATCACGGCTATGAAACAACAAGTCATGCATTGTGCTACCGCCATTGAATTATGGGATGCTATTGAAGAGCATATAGAAGGAGACACTGTTTGCAAGGAGAACAAGAGATACGAAGTGCAAAAGAGATTCAAAAATTTCTCTCAACTCCCCGGTGAAACTCTTAGACAGACTTATGAACGATATTGTGAAATTATCAATCTATGTATTTCACTTGGAAACAAATTCTCAAACAAGGAATTGAATGTTAATTTCCTTGTTACTTTTGGATCAAGATATCTCCATAAATCTAGTGCCCTTGAAGACGCTGGAACTTTAGATGATTGGACTCTAAGGAACCTTTATGCTAACCTCAAAGTGTATGAGCTCAAACTTCAGCGCATTAGTGAAACTGAAGGAAAATCAAAATCTATTACAATGGTGGCGAATAGAGAGGAAGCGCCTGCGCCGGTTGAGAAAAGTTCTGATCCCAAAATTTTTACTTCTGATCCCAAAGTTTTGATTATTGTATTTTGATGATTCTAAATCTCAAAATAAATAATCCTCTCTCTCTAAGGTTTATTATTTCTCAAACAATTGTTATTGATTTCTAAAATCAACCATTGAAGCTGTCAATCCCGACTGCATATATTTATATGAGGGTTTAACCTAATTCCATTGGGACTTGGGATTCCTTATCAAATAAGAAATCTGCAGAATTTGGACCAGCCCGTAACATGAGCCGTACTCCTCTCAAGTTGCCGTACGGTCACAGTGCAAACAATTCAGATTTTTCCAGCATTTTCAATCCGTTTTATTGTGTGTGACCCAATAGAATTATACTAAGTTGAAAACAAGTATTTTGTTTTCAGATTATGTTTTTCTTATTCTGTAGACTTTCTGCGTAATTCTCATAAAGTCCATGGTTTAAATATTCATTACTTTGATCAGATCAGAGTATTTTAATATTTTTTCCATGAGATATCGAAATCCTCTCTAGCATTGTTACTTTAATGAACTACATACATCAATATGCATTAGATCAAAAGAGTATTTACCTTTTACTAATATTAGTAAGAGGTATTTTAATCAATTTCTAAGATTCATATATATCACTTGATTCGAAATCATATGAATTTAAAAGTCCGTCCCATGGAATGTTAGATATGTGTTTCTTATCATTTGATCGAGAATTTAATGCCATAAAATGTAATGCTTACATACTTAGATTCAGATTTCCATTATTTTTGTTATACTTATTATTTTGTTCTTCCAAGATAAGGATATAAAGTCCCATTATATGATTACCAATACAATAAAGCAAATCATATTTAATGGAACACTTTCTTATTTGAAATAAGAAATATCCGTAATCTTCTAATGAAGAAATCAAAATAATATTTCTACTTAAAATAGGTAAATAACACCATTTGTTCAAAACAAATATGAACCTACTAGGTAAAGACACTTCGCAAGTTTCTATGATTAATGTTGCAACCTTTGCATCATTATTACCACATAGGTTAATCTTTACCTTCCTTAAGTAGTCTTTCTATTTCTCAAGACTTACACATTTATACAAATATGAGATTAATATCCGGTATCCAATACCTACGAACTTAGAAGTAGAATTTTAACATCGATACTTGAAGTGGTAGTCCTACTTCCCTTCCTTTTGATCTTTTAATTCAAATTGTAATTTCTCCTATGGTCAATCATATTGCCATGATAACAATTACATCCTCAGGATTTTAGGTTTAGCCGTAAATATTTCTTTTAGGCTTGACAAATCTTGTCTTGCTTTTATCTTAAATCATTTTCTTTATTAACCTTTAGAGTTTGAGAAGGTTTCCATTTGATATTAAGACTTAGCATTTTGAACATCAAATGTTGCTTATGAATTAATATCAAATTCGTTTGTTAGTTACAAACTAACTTGGTAACCAAGCCATCTAAGGTAATTAATATGTCTCTCCATGTTCAAAGCATGAGAACTTATTAACATACCTTTCAGTCATCACATGAATGTTAGGCTCTAATCAATCTCAAACTTTTCTTGTCTTTCTTGCTTGTAGGAATGCTTCCTACGTGATTGCTTATCACATAATCATTCATGTGTTTTAGATACTTCTAAAGTTCCAAATATTTAGTAGTAAGTCGTAGGACAATTGACATCCATAGATTCATCCACATGTTTCCAATTTATGTCTTTGTCCGTCCTTAAGGCATTAAGTTTATTAGGAATAGTATTTATTAAGAATTCATAACTTCTGTTCTTGCTTTAGAACAATTCTTAAGCTCATGGCTAGGTCAAGGAAGTTAATCTCATTCTCTTAAGTGGGGTCTATGAGTCTATCGCGGTAGTTAGTCATGATTATAGTTTAAGATATTCTACAAAATATTCAAATAAATATACACATGTATTTCATACCATTATCATTTAGAGATATATAATGTATTTCATACATACTCCCAATAAATTATACACCTTCAAATACAAACCCTATATAAAATAATTCAAATGGGCTAAGATCCATATTTCACTTGATTTGTGAGTCTGCTTTGGCATGAACCTCAAAACCAAGCTATTTAGGTAGATAACTCTTTATCAATCACATCATATGTGATTCTTAGATCCTTTATGGGATTTGGACATCTTATGTCTTACATGTTTTAATCCCATCTTATGTCTTAGGCCCATAACCGTTATGATAGCCTAATTAAGTTTGACCACTTTAAACGTATAGACAACCTTTGCCTCATCTTTCTTCTCATTGATAGAATGATGTGCCCTGCTTTGGCAGATAAACCACATCGAAACGATCAATGTACTTCACAAGTGTTTAAATTGTGGATGGCATAATACTTAAAATTTTGTGAAGGTTTATTTACATAGAGACATGCATCATATATTTAATTATGTCAAACATAACATAATATAGTCTTTGCACAAAGGATGTTAACTAATCAAATTACTTAACAGAATCAAAATCTTGTGATTTAATTATGTAGCAAAATTATGGAGACGGATTCTAAATTCCCTGTAAACAATTTACAGATTTGATATTTCATCCGTGTGTCCAGAAACAAGGCGTAAGCCTTCCATTGGCCTTACGATGAATCAATCCACATTTAGTATCCTACTCTGCAAACAATTCGCACTTTGTTTATAGGGATAAATTCTGAAACCTTTTGAATCCGCAGAATATCTATAAATTGAGAGCACAAAAAGTACGGTCGAAACTAAGCCATAAGGCAACCACAATCCCGTACTAATATCAAGAAACCAAGAGAATCTTCCATATAGCCAAAACTAAGCCTATGAGGCAACCACAATTCCGTATGGAACGATAATTTGTTTCAAGATCCTTTATTGTCTCACCAATTTCATAAAATAAAGCAATTCTGAACTCTTCAGAATTTTGATTTCTGCAATTTTTTGGATTAAATCAAATTTCAGGAAACACGGTTTCGAAAACTTGCATCTGAAACCAGATTCAGTTCCTGATTCGAATTCTGTAAACGATTTACAGAACAATAAAAAAACCAGAAAACAAAACAAATCTACCCAGAAAACCCTAGGGCGCCGTACGGCTCTCTAAGAGGCGTATGCCTCCTAGGGCGCCGTACGGTGCCTTATTCCAGATTTCCAGAATTTTTAAATTTGATCAATCTCATTATCGTGTACATGCATTAATCAGATTAAACTAACACGAATTTACAGATTACGAATTTAGATAGATCTAATCAATATCATGAATAAACAATTTATTACATATAAAAATTAGATCTAAATTATCAATACACACAATCTAATTATTTATTGATAACCCTAACATGCAATTATTCATATGGATCAAATCAATATAAGAATCACATAATCTCCATATAATCATGCTCATAAACATTAATCACATATTCATCTGATTATCATGCAAATCATATAATCGAATTAAGCAATTTAAACGTGATATATTAAAATAATCAACGATGAACGGGGCTCTGATACCACTGTTGGGTTTTGATGCACCATGCGCAGCAGAATAATTACATGAAATCAAACACCGATGAGCACAGATCCGTCCATGTTGATTAAATTAAATACAAGATGAAAGAAACTAACCCTTGAAGATCGAATCCATGAACACGGACTTTAAGGTGCTAAAGCAAACACCCTCTATCGGTATCCACACGTCGAACGGACTCAAGAATACCTTTTTGATGCGACTGCTAGATCTAAAAGCTTGATGAAGAAACACACTTTATTCGTAGGAATTATTTTTCTTCTTTGATTATTGTATTTTGATGATTCTAAATCTCAAAATAAATAATCCTCTCTCTCTAAGGTTTATTGTTTCTCAAACAATTGTTATTGATTTCTAAAATCAACCATTGAAGTTGTCAATCCCGGCTGCTTATATTTATATGAGGGTTTGACCTAATTCCATTGGGACTTGAGATTCCTTATCAAATAAGAAATCTGTAGAATCTGGACCAGCCCGTAATAGGAGCCGTAGGGCTCCATAGGATCCGTACTCCTCTCAAGTTTCCGTACGATCACAGTGTAAAGAATCCAGATTTTCCAGCTTTTCAATCCGTTTTATTGTGTGTGTAGGATTATACTAATTTGGCAACGAGTCTGAAAAAGTTAGAACCCGTAAGTCTTAAGCGGACTCTAGCAAGCCATTATTACTACCCAATTAGTATAACTTTGAAAGTCCAAAGTTACCTTATAGAACATATCACAATCCCTTTGTCACACGATATCATATTGGACATAAGTCATGGTCCAAGTCAACTTATGCTGTCCAACGCTTTCTCGATCTCGAGTAGATTGATATGAGCAAATGACATTGAACACATCAATTCATTTGGGTATGGACATACACTATCATCAATTTCACTCATCGAGTGGCCAAGCAGATATCTCTCTTGAGAGAGGGACAATGATTATTATAATAAACATGCAAAAGATATAATAATCTATCTTGTTATCTCTATAACAAATGAAGATATGATGTAACACATAGGCCTTTCTCAAGGGCCTATGGCATAATATCCAACAATCTTCTACTTGCACTAGGCCCAATCAACATGTATCCAATACCCATTGAGCTTAGTTATGATCTCCATCATTATTACAAGCGAGCTTATATAAGATGATTATCCTTGTTATCATCATATGGTATTTTGCATATTTTGACATCTCCCATCTTTGACGATTTTTCGAATAAGATAGAAACGTCCGAGTATATGTTTAGATAGGATATTAGTCCCTGGACTTGTGCAATAATGATTATTGTCACAATGAAGGTCCATTAAATTAGTGATACTAGAAATGATTTCTTGTTTACTAATTAGTATCTTGATCCAAACAATTTTCTAGTTGTATCCCATGCTACTAGATACTCAACCTTTTGTAGAATAGTAATGGTGTATTTAAAACTCTTCTAACATCATTATTAAACGTAAATATGTATTTATACTGCAATATTTATCTTTGTTGGTTTTGATGAATGCATCTATGTAACTATTATAAGATCATCTTTCATTTCATCAAAGATCAAGAATGCATCCTTTAGTTCTTTTTCAAGTACATAAGGATGTTTCTTAACTAGTGACTTTCACCAGGATCTGATTGGTATTATCTCATCATACTCCAAGTATATGAGACATCTGGTCTTAGTACATTAACATGGTTTACATGATAGATCAAATTTCCGAAGCATATGGAATCCTAATCATGTACTCTTGCTCATCAGTCTTCCAGTAAGACAAAATCTTGTCAAGAGTGATGCCATTAGACATTTGCAAGTAACCTCTCTAAGAGTCTTACATAGTGAACTTTTCACTATCTTGTCTATGTTTAGTATTTTGACTTCAACCAATCATCCTTTTAGATTTATCTCTATAAATCTAAATTCCAATTATATAAGCGGCTTTAACCAAGTCTTTCATTATGAAACTTCTTTCAAAATAAATTATATGTCAACCACATATATTAGACTAGGAATTATATTACACTCCCACTAAATTTATTGTAATCACAAGTTTCATCTTTGATGAATTCAAACTCTTTGAATGCTATATTGAAATGAAAATTTCACTCCAAGTGTATTGCTTCAATCCATCAAATGGATTTCTGCAACTTGCATATTTTATTAGAACATTATGGATTAATCAAAACTTTTAGGTTGTATCAAATACATCCTAAAGAGTGTTCCAATTAAGGAATATTGTTTTGATATCCATTTTTCATACTTCATATTCACAATATGAGGTCATGACAATTAGAATTCTAATAAGCATGACATCCATTTGATTATCTTACATGAATTGTCCTTTTAGATTTCATGACTCAAAGTCATTCATCTAAATCCATAGTGGATAATGCATTTTGATAGGTAGTAGGTCAATCATTCTCAATTATATCTTCCTTATTACTTTCTATTACGAGAAATTAATATTTATTGTTATAGATAGTATCCTATCATATATGGAAATAACTTGTGTATACTTGAACGAATTTCCACAACTCCTTGTGAAAATTTGTTCAACTTCCATCTTAGGTTCTATGTTATTTTCTGGGTCTCGAACTCTTCGAGATATACTTTACTCCCACTAGTTCTTTAGAGATAAACGATTTATCTTAAAAGTACTATTTTGAGTAACAAACGATTTGTACTCTTAAAGGGATGTAAAATTAATAGCCTTAACATATCCCACGAAAATATATTAACTAGATTTAGGTGTGATTCTCTCAGGTTATGTTGAATAATTTTCCTTCAATTTCTGACTATTGCAAGGAACTCAAGACCCTTGCCGATCAACTAGCTAATGTGGGTGCCCCCGTGTCTAATAACCGGCTGGTCCTTCAGATAATTGTTGGGTTGACTGATAGTTATGATAGCGTTTCCACTATCATTCAACAAAGCAATCCACTTCCTTCGTTCTATGAAGCTCGTTCCAGGTTGGTAATGGAGGAATCCCGTAAGGCGAAGCAAGCTAGCATGGCAGCCATGGCGTCTCAGTCGGCCTTAGTAGCAACAAATGGTGGTTTTGAAGAAGGTAAATCTCCTATAGCCGGCGGTGGCGGATAAGGTCGTTTGAGTCAGCATGGTGGTCGTGGTCAGAATAATAATGGTAGGCAAAATAATTGTTCGGGTCAAGGACAGAGGAATCAAAATCATAGGCAACAGGATGGTGGTAGTGGCCATCCACAACATCAGACCCGTGGCCGTGGTTCACACTAATCCGGCGGCCCATGGTGGCCCTCTCCACCTAATTTTCAGCCCATTTGGATTGGACCTCAGTGGGCCGTGCTCCCTTGCCCCTATCCAACTACTTCCTGGATGCGGCCTGCTTAGGCTTACCACACTTATGGGCCAGCAGAGTATCCTTCGGCGAGCTCCCATGGGTCTTCTTCCTATGTACCCACTGACGTTGAATCTACCATGCATACCATGTCCTTGAACGTGCCCGATAACAACTCTTACATGGATACTGGAGCCACTTCACATATGACTGGGAATGCAGGTACCCTTTCGTCTTATTTTAATTTGAGCAATTACAACAAGTTTATTATTGTTGGTGATGGAACCACCATTCCTATTCTTAGGTATGGACAACGATCTTTATCTCCTCTGCACCCCCTCTCAAACTTTCTAATGTCTTGTGTGCCCCTAAATTAATCAAGAATCTTGTCTCTGTCCGTCGTTTCACTAAAGACAATAATGTTAGTGTTGAATTTGATCCTCTTGGTTTTTCTGTGAAGGATATTCGGACGGGGGTACCTCTCATGAGATGTGATAGCACCGGAGATCTTTATCCCATCACCAATACCTCTTCATCAACTTTTTCTGCTCTTGCTCCTTGTTTATGGCACGATCGCTTAGGAAATCCGGGGTCTTCTATTTTTCGTTCTCTTTGCATTAGTTATTTTATTCCTTGTAAGACTTTGAAGTTTGACAATTTATGTGAATCTTGTGTTCTTGGGAAACACGAAATTGCCATTTCTCCCATCTACTTCTACTACTGTTCTTCCTTTTGACATTGTGCATAGTGACTTGTGGACCTCTGTAGACACCCCGCCTTGGACCTCTCACCCCGATTGCATACATAGTATTTTTATTTAACTTGATTTTGTTAATTTCTGTTATTTCTGTTAAGTTCCTAACTGATTCCGTTAGTTTTGGACTAAACTGCATAACAGAGTTAACTTTTAGAGTCATTTATGTCATTCTGTCGTTTTAGCCCGTGGGCGCTTCCGGCACCGTCAATGGGTCGCGCGCGCGTTTGGTCCAATAGGCCAGACCCGCGCGCTTCCCGCTTTGGCAGTAACGGATAACACCATTTTTCCCTCCCTTTTCTTATTTAGAAAATCTCTTCTTGATCACAAACACCTCCTTTTTACATCCACATTCATTCTCCCTTATTTCATAACTCCCAAATCCTTTATTCTAGCCATTCTTCATAAAAACAAAATATTTCATTTTATTATTATTTGATTTGATTTTATTTCTTTCATTAATTCTTTTATTTATCTTTTTCTTGATTGGTCAATTCCATTTCACATGGATTGACCAATTTCCATCCAACCTTTCCCTCCTAATTTTACCTATAAAAACCATCATCTCCTACCTTAGAAAAGGACATTGGACCTCATTTTTTTAGACCTTGAACACTTTCTCTTTACACAAACTCTACACAAATTCTCCCAACAAGAGTTTTAACAACAAAACTCTACACAAAGTTCTACACAACCATTTCTCTACAACAACTCCACTTTCAAGTCAAGGTTTCAAGTTCTCTTTTCTAAAGGTACAACTTTTCTCTTCCCCTTTTATTTATGTCTTACTAGTATGCAATCTCCATAAAAAGAATACAACCAAAAGGCCACTTCACTATTGAAGTTTGGTCAAGGTTACATTCCAACATTCCAAACACTAATTAAATTCCATCTCATTTCTTATGTAATTGTTTAGCATATTCAACATGTAATCTTTTAGCATAAATTAATTAATAAAATCATTCTTTTTATTTCCCCTTTCTTTTCATTATAATTGTTAGCACATTTCTCTTATTATTAAATTGAAGGACATTTAACATTAGAACACCAAAAGTAGCAAGACCCGCGTAAGCGGGGCGGAGTGGGTGTTTAAGTACTTCCCACTCCGTCACCTAACCCCCGAACCCTTCTCTCCCGAATCTCTGGTTTTCGTACAAAAATTGTCTTTCTTTAGGTTTTCTCGCGTTCCTCTAAAAACGTGGGTGGCGACTCTTAAAATCAAGTAGACATCCTAGGTAATTCACGCGCTCTAGCCAAGCCGTGGTCCCCCGGGGTATCTACAACCTCCCCCGTTCCTAGCACCTCGGGCCATAAATATTATATTTTGTTTGTGGATGATTTTACAGATTTTTTATGGACTTTCCCCATTGGAAAAAATCTGAGGTCCCGAATTTATTTCTCTCCTTTAGCAAATTTATCTCTACTCAATTTGAAAGGGTGATAAAATGTTTTCAGTGTGACAATGGGAGGGAGTTCGATAGTGAGCAGTTTAAGTCCTTTTTCCGTACTAATGGCATGTCCTTTCGCCTTTCTTGCCCTCATACGTCCCCTCAAAATGGAAAAGCTGAGCGAACAATCTGTACTATTAATAATTTAGTTCGCACTCTCCTTGCTCATGCCTCCCTACCTTTCGCCTTTTGGCATCATGCTTTGGCCATGGCCACATATCTCCTCATTATCATCCCTCATAAAACTCACCAGCACTTCTCCCCTACACAATGTTTATATCGTCGGGATCCCTCTTATATACATTTACAGGTTTTTGGGTGTTTGTGTTTCCCCCTCACCCCATCCACCAACATCCATAAACTTCAGCCCCGGTCATCTCCATGTGTATTTTTAGGCTATCCTCCTAGTCATCGAGTAAATAAATGCTATGACCTATCTTCCCGTAAAGTTATTATCTCACGACATGTTGTGTTTGATGAGCACAAATTTCCGTTTGCTTCCGCATTCACCCATCCACCTATGGCTAGCACTCCCCCTTTTTATCCCTCGGACTCTCCTTTTCCTCATCTAGCATACCCACTAGCTGCTAGTTCATCCCAGGCGATCTCTTCGCAGCCCACAAATCAGCCTGCTGAACCCCCACTGGCCCAGCCCCTTTTTGGCGCAGCACCTCTCCCTGGCGCCCCACTGGCCCAGGTCTCCTCCCCTCCTCCTTCGGCCCATTTAATTCACCCACTAGACCCGCCTAGCAACTCTGGGCCGTCAATTTCCCCTGGCCCATTTCAGCTGGACCACTTTCCTGTGCCCTCTTCCCATGAACAGTCCAGTACTCCCCCTCTCCACCCAAGTCTCCTTTAGTTTCCAATACACCAGTGTCCCATCTCCCATCTCGGTCCATGGTCACTAGGAGTATGAGTGGAATTGTAAAACCTAAGCATCAATTCAATTTATTCTCCTCTTCCACTCCGTCCCCTCTTCCTTCCAATCCTAAACTTGCGTTGTCCGACCCGAATTGGAAGGCGGCCATGGTTGATGAATTTTATGCTCTTATTCAAAATAAGACGTGGGAACTTGTACCCTGTCCTTCTAATGTGAATGTAATCCGTTGTATTTGGATTTTTTCTCATAAAAAGAATGCTGATGGTTCTTTTGCCAGACATAAAGCTCGTCTTGTAGGTGATGGCAGGTTACAGCAGGTTGGTGTTGATTGTGCTGACACTTTTAGTCCTGTGGTCAAACCGGCTACTATTCGTACTGTTCTGAGTATTGCACTGGCTAATTCTTGGTCTATTCATCAGCTCGATGTCAAAAATGCGTTTCTACACGGGGAGTTGCGCGAGACAGTATACATGCATCAACCTATGGGGTTTCGTGATCCCAATTTTCCGGACCATGTGTGTTTACTCCGCAAATCCTTATATGGGCTTAAACAGGCGCCCCAAGCATGGTATAAGCGGTTCGCTGATTTTGTGTTCACTATGGGCTTTCACCACAGTCGGTCGGACCACTCCCTTTTTGTCTATCATCAGGGCCGAGACATTGCCTATCTACTGTTGTACTTTGACGACATCATTCTTGTTATCTCCTCTCCTCAGCTTCGGCAACATATTATCACAACACTCTCTTCAAAATTTGCTATGAAAGATCTCGGGGTCTTACACTATTTTCTGGGTATTACCGTGACTCATACTAAGGGTGGTTTATTTTTGAGTCAACGCAAATATGCTGAAGAGATTTTAGAGCGAGCAGGTATGTCCTCCTGCAAACCATCTCACACTTCTGTTGATACTAAGACAAAGTTGAGTGGCTCGGGTTCTGTGATCAACAATCCCACGTTTTATCGTAGTTTGGCTAGGGCACTACAATATTTAACGTTCACACGTCCGGTATTAGCTATGCCGTTCAACAAATTTGCCTTCATATGCACGATCCACGGGTTGAGCACATGTCTGCTCTCAAGATATTACGGTATCTTCGGGGCACATTTGATATGGGACTTCAACTTTTCAAGTCTTCCTACTCGTCTCTCAAGGCTTATACGGATGCCGACTGGGCGGGGTGCCCCGACACTCGGCGGTCAACATCCGGGTATTGTGTTTTTCTCGGGGATAATCTGGTTTCTTGGTCCTCTAAACGACAACCTACATTATCCCGTTCTAGCACAGAGGCAGAGTATCGGGGTGTTGCTAATGTGGTGGCTGAGTCTTGCTGGCTTCGAAATTTACTTCTTGAGCTCCACCTTCCGATCTCCAAGGCTACTCTGGTTTATTGTGATAACATTAGTGCTATCTACTTATTCGGTAATCCCGTTCAACACCAACGAACCAAGCATATTGAATTAGATATTCTTTTTGTTCGTGAAAAGGTGGAGAAAGGCAATGTTTGTGTATTGCATGTTCCGTCCCGGCTCCAACTAGCTGACATTTTCACAAAAGGGCTTCCGCGCGTACTGTTTGATGATTCCTGGGACAATCTAAGCATACGGTCTCCGCCCGTTTTGACTGCGGGAGTATGATAGAATATGGTTACGTATTGAGCATATCTTGTAAATATAGTATATCCTGTAAATATAGTCAAGAGATAAGTTATATAGAGTAGGAGATAATCTGAGATCCTAGAAAATCGGATTAGGGTTTTGTATATATAGTTGGTACATATCTTAATGAAAGGCATGGGATTAATTTCCTTGAGTCGTTTGGTAGCTTGAAGGATTAACCCGTTTTAATAGTCGGAAGATTATTAATCCGGGGATTAATTATACCACCCTTTTTTATGGGTAGATATGAAGGGGGTTAGAGGGGATAAGATTGGATAAGAAGCTTATTTGAATTGTACCTAGGATTATTAATCGGATTGCATTTATTCTACCAAACACCAAAATTATTGGGCTAATAATCATATCCAGCTCACCAAACGAGCCAATGTTCTTCTTTTGTTTTTTTGCACGGTTAAACATAGTAGTTTTTATTTTTTTAAAGCAATATAGTATTTTTATAACCTTCTGTTTTGTTGCATTGTTCTCTCTTTTTTTTTATCTGAAAGATTCCGTTTGCACAGTTAATCGAATTTTAAAACGTTTTGTATTTCAGGAATATGTTTGTTACTGTTTTATGCCTGCTCCGTTTTGTTTCTTTTCACACATTTTTTTTTTGAAAGCTCAGTTTTTTGGTTTTTTTTTTTTAAAACATTTTGAAAGCTCAGTTTTTTTTAAAGAAAGATAAATTCATTTTATTCATCACACAAAAAAGATATGGAACTCCACAAATGACAGAACCTCATCCATACATGATAAATTTTCAAAGCTCTAGCAAACTTTGAAATACAATATGTCATAGCGATTGTTTTTTTTTCACCAACGTCGTTCCTTTCGTGTAATAAAAGTCTCGTAAATTTATATTGAAAGCTCAGTTAGACATTTATTTTTATAACGTTTGTATTCAGGAATAAGTTTTTTTTTTTTTTCTTTTTTGAAGCGGTATTCAAGAATACTCCCTCCGTCTCATTTTAAACTTCAAAAAAAAATTGGGTTCAAAAATTAAGAAAAGAATGATGTGTTGTGAGTGTAGATGGTTTGGTAAGAGAGAGAAAGTGGGGTAGGGAATAGTTAGTGGTAGGGATGGTCAAACCGAACCGGAACCGTCAAACCGGACCGGAACCGAAAAGCACGGAACCGCCTTGAACCTTGACGAAAACCAGAACCGTTTGTAACACGGTCCGGTTCCGGTTCATCCCCTCTGAAAACCGTGAACCGGAGGTTCCGAACCGCCATGAGCCGCCTAGAACGAACCGGAACCGGAACCGTTATCAAAACCGTCAAAATCGTTAGATTTCTAACGGTTTCATCAGAATTAACCGTTACTAACGGAACATTGACAAGAAAAGTTGAGTTTTGACTGATTTTTTTAGTCAAATTTAGTGAATAAAAATAATAAAATTTTGATGAGTATATAAAAGAAAAGAGAGGGACGGACCTCGTTAGTTTTTTAAACATTTTTTCTATACTTTTTTTGTAAAAAAATCGGTGATAAAATATTATTATAATTGTTTTTTATGTTAAAATATTTATTTTTTTTAAAAAAAAAAAGGAAACTGTGGACCAGCGGTTCCGAACCGTGAACCGGCTATTACGAACCGTAACCGGAAGAGAAACGGTTCGGTTACGATTCAAGCTTTTCCGGAACCGGAACTGGCGGTTCCGAACCGTAACCGTAACCGGAACCGTGTTTGCTCATCCCTAGTTAGTGGGTTATTGTTGTGAGTATGACATGTGGGACCCACAAATAAAGAAGTATAAAAATATTTCTTTTTGGGTTTTGAAGTTTAAAATGAGACAAATAAAATGAAAATTTTTGAAGTTTAAAATAAGACGGAGGGAGTATGTTGGTTACTGTTCATTTTCCCTCTTGATAGGAGCAATAATCCAATATAAAAAACGTGTAAGACCCGGTGGCAAGGTTAAAAAATGTACAAACTCAATTGAAAAAATAAAATAAAAAAATTAGTGACGAGTAGAGGAAGCAAAATTGGTGTATCTGGGAGTTCCACATCTCTGTTAATTAAAGAACACACCTCTTGCTTTTACATTAAAAATTGAGCTTTATATAAAAATTGAACTTTATTAGTCCGTGTGGTACTCATATAACTCATTTTAATACATACTCCCTCCGTCCCACCACAAGTAAGACTTCTTTCCCTTTTAGATTGTCCCACTAAAAGTGAGACTGCTCAAAATGGAAATGTTTCAACACCACACATTATTTCTCTTCATTTTCCACCACTCAATTTATTCAACCAACACTACTATTTATCCCACTCATTCTCTCTCTTCATATTCCACCACTAAATTTATCCAACTAACACTACTATTTACTCCACTCATTCTCTCTCTTCATTTCTACAAGGCCAAAATACGTTTAGCCCCCCAAAGTATACACCAAATCCCACCTTGCACCTCAGCGCGAATTTTGTCCCAAAGTGGTACCCAATGTTTAAATAATCCCACTTTGCCCCCCAGCTTCCAACGGACGTTAGAAATATAACGAAATATGTCATGTGCATGGCATGTGACCGATATTTTGGTCATTCTCCTTTTAGCTTTTATTATTTATTTAAGTTAATTTCCCACTCTTTAATGTACCTGAATTAAAAGAAATGTTTTTTCATTTTATTATCAAACTATAAAATATTGCTCAAGAAATATACTGTATACACCAAATAATAAAAAATAAAAATAATAAAATAACACATTAAAAAATAACAATAAAACATAATATAATTTAAATCCAAACAAAAAGTAAAATAAAAGAAAGAGCGAGAGAGAGAGAGAGAAAGAAAGGAAAAAAGAAAAAAAAAAAAAAATCCCAAGAAACCCAGTTACCCAATTCCCAGTTCACCCCTTTTCCCGTCATCCCCTCCGTAACCCTCCTCCCATCACCCATTCCCACTTCCCGTTCCCCTCATCCCCTCCATTCATACGATTCCCTGTCATCTCCATCTCCCTTCTCACCCTTCGTCATCTCCCTTCTCACTCTTCACCGCCATTAGCACCACCACCACCACCACCACCAACAATGGTGAAAACTCTACCAATAATGGAAAATTGTTTAGATCTAGCACTTCCTCTTCTCCTTCTCTTCATCGCCTATCCCTCTCTTCCCTCTTCCCCCGCCTCCTTCACTCACTCACAGATTGAATCGTTCCGATGAAACTCAAGTCTGAGTTTTGTAGGTTTTTTTTCTTCCAATTTTGATCTTTAATTTGAAGGAAATTATTGTAATCAAGTGTTAAAATATGATATGTTTCTTGCTGTTATTGTTTGGATGGAAGCAATTGAAGGGGAAAAACTGAATTTGATGTGTGATTTTGTGTTTGATGGTGAAAGGTGGTGGTAGTTGGTGGAAGTGGTGGCGGCGGATTGGTGGTGATGGTGTTAATTTTCTGGTGGTGGTCATGGTTTAGCATGATGATGAAGACATGACATTTTTATGGTGAAATGATGTTTAAGCCCTTAAGATTTTGAATGAAATGACTTACATACCCATCACATGCAATTCACATGACATATTTCGTTAGATTTCTAACGTCCGTTGGAAGCTGGGGGGCAAAGTGAGATTATTTAAACATTGGGTACCACTTTGGGACAAAATTCGCGCTGGGGTACAAGGGGCTAAATGTATTTTGGCCTTTCTACCACACATTAACTAGTTTGTCTTAATTAGTATACAAACCCCTCTAGTCCTACTTGTGCTGGGACGGAGGGAGTACTTCGTAATAAAATAAAATGAATATTTTTTTTATTCAAGCGATACTTTAAAAAAATTGATTTTTAATAGTAAGAATTTATAAATATTCTAACTATTCGCGTTTAAAATGTTAATTAAATACTATGAAATGTAATTTTGAAAACAAAATGGTTAAAAAATACTCCCTCCGTCCCAGAAAGATTGTCCACTTTTGATTTTTGATGGTCAATACAAGTGAACTTTGACTAAATATAAATATCAATCTAACCATCTTTGTGAAATTCTAAAACTTGTTATTGATTAATCATCAAGTGATTTATCAATGACAAATTTTAAAATCTCATTGGGATGATTAGATTGATAATAATCTTTGGTCAAAGTTCACATGTGTTGATCGTGAAAAATCCAAAGTGGACTATGAAAGAGTATAAAATACTCTTACTATCTTTATGATTTTTGTAGTTCTGATTTGTACTTTAATTTGATTTAGTTTGTATATTATCTTTAATTAAATTGTTTATATTTTAGGTTAGTATTTATCTTAGGTAATATTAAATTATGATTTATATTTATGGTATTTATCTCCTACTAACCTGTTAATGTTTTACTTGTTTTAGTGTTTATCTTTTATGGAATGTAGTACTCTTTCCTTGTACAAAGATTTATTCCATATTGTAGGACTCTTAAAGTTATGGAGCTGCTATATAATGAGAAGAAGAAGCCAGCCATAATTGACAAATTTTGTAGAGCAATCAAAAATGAATTGAAGCATTCTTTTGTATCAACATTTTCAAAATGAATGATTTCTTGAATTACCTTAAATATGATTACCAAATTAAGTACTCCCTCCATTTCATAACGGTTAATTATAAAGTTACAAAAAATATCACAAAATTTAATCTACAAAATAATATGTCATGATTTTGTTTAGAGTGTAGCGAGTCCATAAAATTCTAATAAAATACGCAAGTTGCAGAAATCCATGAGATGGATTGAAGCAATACACTTGGAGTGAAATTTGCATTTTGATGTAGCATTCAAAGAGTTTGAATTCATCAAAGATGAAACTTGTGATTACAATAATTTTAGTGGGAGTGTAATATAATTCCTAGTCTAATATATGTGGTTGACATATAATTCATTTTGAAAGAAGTTTCATAATGAAAGACTTGGTTTAAAGCCGCTTATATCCTTGGAATTTAGATTTATAGAGATAAATCTAAAAGGATGATTGGTTGAAGTCAAAATACTAAACATAGACAAGATAGTGAAAAGTTCACTATGAAAGACTTTTAGAGAGGTTACTTGCAAATGTCTAATGGCATCACTCTTGACAAGATTTAGTATTACTGGAAGACTGATGAGCAAGAGTACATGATTAGGATTCCATATGCTTCGGAAGTTGGATCTATCGTATAAACCATGTTAATGTACTAAGACCTATACTTGGAGTATGATGAGATAATACAATCGGATCCTGGTGAAAGTCACTAGTTAAGAAACATCCTTATGTACTTGAAAATGAACTAAATGATGCATTCTTGATCTTTGATGGAATGAAAGATGATCTTGTAATAGTTACATAGATGCATTCTTCAAAACCAACAAAGATAAATATTGCAGTATAAATACATATATACGTTTAATAATGATGTTAGAAGAGTTCTAAATACACCATTACTATTGTACAAAAGGTTGAGTATCTAGTAGCATGGGATACAATTAGAAAATTATTTGGATCAAGATACTAATTAGTAAACTAAAAATCATTTCTAGTATCACTACAACAAATATGGCTTTTCACACATGAGTTTGAGTTTAATAACTGAGACATTCTTTTCACGGTTGTACAAACATGAATTTAAATATAATAACGATGATATTCGTTTCTTAATTGTACATAAGTGTGAGTTTAATAACTGAGACATTCATTTCACAGTTGTTCACACATGAGTTTGAGTCAGTGTTCTAAAAGACGGGCGCCTAGGCGCTAGTCGGGGGTGGTTCGCCGCGATTTTTGGCAAATCGGCCAAATTAGGCGCTAGGCGGATCTAGGCGGATCTAGGTGGGCTAGGCGGGTTAGGCGGATTTAGGCGGGCCTAGGCGGGATTAGGCTGGCCTAGGCGGGCTTGGCGGCTAGGCGGATTAGGCGGCCTAGGCGGAATTAGGTGGGCCTAGGCGGGTTTAGTGAAAAAAAAAAGATTTGTTAATATTTTATTAATATACTACTCCGATCTGGCCATAAATATAAGCAAAAAAAAAAAAAAAACCTAGCTTTACACATATTAAAAAGTTAGTAAAAAATTATTCCAAAAAAAAAGTTAGTTAAAGTAGTCGATTATCTTGATTTTATAACAAAAATATATTAATATTACTAAGATTTCCGCACATTAAAATTACTATGGTTTGAATAACTACATATATATTTATAAAAAAATATTAAAAATGCGCTAATTTTTCGGCCCCGCCTCCGCCCTGCCTAGGCGCTCTAGGCGCTAGGCGTTGCTCCCCCGCCTAGCGTCTTTTAGAACACTGGTTTGAGTTTAATATCTGAGACATTGTTTTCACAGTTGTTCAAATATGAATTTAAATATAATAACTAGGATATTCATTTCTCAATTGTTCACAACTAACACTCATTTGCACAGTTTTTTTTATTGTTAAATGACTTTTAAACAACTATTTAATAAATTTATTCCATTCTTTTAAGATAAATATTTAATTAATAAATGTAAAGTGACATTACGTGTGAAACAATTGATAACTCAATCTCGTAGTTGTTTAATGTTCACAAAAAAAAAAAAAAAAAAAAAACCTACTCTCATACGCACTCCAGACAAATGATAAATTAATTATTTTTATTATTATAAAAAATCGAGTAAATGTTCATTTATGAAGAATGCTCCTAAAAAACACCTTGAGAAATGTAATTTTATTGGGTTAAATTTAAAATAATTTACTAAAGTCACAAGTATGTGGTTGGCATAGTGGTAGAGTCTCTCATTTTAGACCAAGAGATCTTCGGTTCAAACCTTTGTGTAGGCAATTTATTTTTAATTATTTATAGTTGTCAAGATGGAGGTGGGGAAGGGTGGTTAGAGGTCCGGCGGTGGGTGGCGGGTGGTTGGCGACGGTGGCTGGTTGCCCGCGGCCAGTAGGCGGTGGTCAGCGGCAGCGGGAAGGAGCTGTGGTGGTGGCCGGTGGCGGATGGTGGTTATGGCCGGCTGTACGTGGCGACGCCGGGCGATGGTGGTCAAATGTAAAGGTGGCAGTCAAAATGGTCAAAGGTTAGAGGTGTGAGAGGATTTTATTTGGGTTGGGGGTATTTTTGCCATTTAAAAAGGTGCGAGGGATTTATTAGTAAAATTGATTTGAACCCAGGGACCCTAAGTTGAATATAAAATGTTGTGTTTTTATTGGTAAATACCACATTCCCCTATGGACTTATTGGTAAAAATCCCTTTTGAAAGTATGCGAAACTTCTTTAAAAAAAACGCGCGGTGATATTTTTGTAAATAATCGCAACTTTTTAAACGGTTCTGGATATCAATATAGAGCATTCTGGATATGTTTTTGGGTAAATATAAAGTCACAAAAAGGACCTCACAAAACTTGGCTCACAAAATGATGTGTCAAGATTTTATTGGTGTTTTTAATTAGAGTGTGGCGGGTCCATAATCGATGCAACCAATAAAATATCGCCACCTCATTTTGTATCCATCATTTTGTAAACTTCTTTTGTGCCCCCAGTATTTCCCTATATATAAAGTCATCTGGATATGAGTTTCAAGCAGATTTTAAGAAAGTCTTGGCCAGAAAAATTCTGGATATCAACCTCAAAAGGTTCTGGACATCAATAATAAATCCTTCTGGATATGATTTTAATGATATTGAACAAAGTCATGGCCAACAAACCGTCTGGGTATCAAGCTTAAGAGGTTCTGTATAGAAATAATAAAGGCTTCTGGATAGTGTTTTTCATTTTGCAAGTGAGAAAAAAAAATGATTTTTTTTGTGCAAGTAAGAGTGTATTTTTTTTTAGCGTTAGTTCTAGTGTTTTTGATAGCCATGTGTAGTGTTTTTGATAGCCAGAGAGCATTTTGAAAGAACCTTTAAAGTTGAAAAGAACTTTTGAGACTGATAGCCAGAACCTTTGAATCGGATAGTCAGAACCTTTGAAAGTGATATCTAGATGGTTTTTTTAAAAGGAAATATGAAGAGAAACAGAAGTCATAGGCTTTGCTCCCTGATTCCGCGTTTAAAATCGCCAAAAGACGTCGTTTAGACTCTCAAATTGTCATTTAAAGTTTTTTTTTTCCAGCAAATCGTGTCGTTTTTGCAAAACATGTTTTTCCTAATTACTTGGTAAAACGCGTTTTACGAGAGACTAATCCTTAACAAAGTATAACTAAAATATCTAGTGATAGCATTTATGATGGTGTAATATTAATAAGTGTTAATTTTTGTGACAATTGTTTTTTTAATATAATACTTGTTTAAAAATGTCAGAATGCTTTATATCGATATCCAGAACCGTTTGAGAAGTTTTGATTATTTACAAAAATGCCACCGCGCGTTTTTTAAAGAAGTTCCGCATATTTACAAAAATGCCAACGCGTTTTTTCAAAACACTTTTTTCTGGGCGTCTTGTAAAACGCGTTTTACCCAAAATTTTGGTAATAGTAAGTGGGTAGTTGACGTGACTATGACAAGTGTATCTAATTATTTAAAAAGTATTTAAAATAAATCCATTTTAACATTTTGTAAATTAAAGTGAAATAACTAAAATATCAATTTGGTAGACTAAGTGAGACGGAGAGAGTATCAATTTTCATCACATTTTATTTAAGGGCAAATGACAAATAAGGGCCTGAAGTTTGGAGGTTGTTCGTAAGTAGAGGTCTGAAGTTTCAAAACTAGCAGATCAGGGCCTGAAGATAGGAAAAACTAGCAAATAGGGGTTTTTTGACGGAAAAGTTAGATTTTTCAGTTAAATCAGCATGTGTCGTGCACATGTGGACTTAATTGAAATAAATGTTACTATTAAAGGGGTAAAATGAATATTTTAAAACTTAAAAGGACTAAATTTTTTTTCACTAATATAAAATTTACTAAATTAATATTAATTTTTTGAAAATGAAAACAACTATATTTGTTTTTTATAATAAATATTTTTTTTTAAAAAAAATGAGAACCTACGTTGTTAATTAGTTATTTCACTAAATTAATTATTTTTAAAAATTATTTGAAGTATTATTTTAAACTATTTTGAAAATAAATATTTTTTTTTTAAAAAATGAGAACCTACGTTGTTAATTAATTATTTCACTAAATTAATTATTTTGGAAATTTATTTGAAGTATTATTTTAAAAATTATTAGGCTAGATTTTTTTAGTAAAATACTTTTTCAAATAATTTAGTGAAATATTTTTTTAAAATAAATAGTTTAGTGAAATTATTTTTTTCAAAACAAATTAATTTGTGAAAAAAAAATAAAAAAAATATTTTAGTGAATTATATATTGGTGAAAATTTTACTTCTAGTCCTTTAAAATTTAAAATATTCATTTTACTCCTTAAATAGTAACATTTATTTCAATTAAGTCCACATGTGCACGACACATGCGGATTTAACTGAAAAATCTAACGTTTTCGTCAAAAAGCCCATATTTGCTAGTTTTTCCTATCTTCAGGCCCTGATCTGCTAGTTTTGAAACTTCAGACCCCTACCTACGAATTACCTACGAATGACCCTCAAACTTCAGGACCTTATTTGTCATTTGCCCTTTATTTAAATATGTACAGTAAATGGTAGATTTACTTGCCGCGCTAGATGAAATTGTACAGTGCTAAGATCTCACCTTGATACAAAATCCTGTTAGAGATGACCTAGTTAGGTGGTTCTGTTAAATGCAATTCCAACAGCAAGTTCCTATTTATGGAAACTACACAAGTTGTACTAGTATTTTTTTCAAACCCATTTCCCTTAAATAAGTACATTCATTTTGGGGTTAATGACAGATTAGGGCCTGAACTCCAGGGGGGCCGTCTAAAAGGGGCCTGATTTTTTATTCCGCTAGATCAGGGCTTCAAATATGAAATTTTCGCCAGTTAAGGGACTTTTGACGGAAATCGTTAGAAAAGTCAGTTAAGTGCCATGTGCCTCGCACGTGATCGTCAAAATGTATGTATTTGTAATGATATTAGTTAGTAAGGGCTTTAGTGAAATTTTTGATACTCAAAAGGTTTAAAAATGAAAATGTTAAACCAGTGAAAAACCCTACCCTATCCCATTATCATCTCTGCGTTTACATTTAGAACTTGTCCGTCCCTTCAATTTTACCCCCCTCCGACCCAAGCTGCCGGCGCTCCTCTGCCCTCCAACAATCCCCACGCATAACCACCCATACACTGCCTACCCATACGCCGCCCTCCAAGACCTCTCCCGCCTCTGCCCTAGATTCTCTATCTCTCGTAGTCTATGCCGTCGAGTACCGTCATCTTCAACTTCACCATCATCACCAAAATCAGTTCAATCGGTGTTTCAAAATCCTGCAATGGAGTATGTTCATAGAATAAAATTTAAATTTATTTATAATTTTATTTATTATTTAGAAAATAATCTAAATCCTTTTATATTTAATATAGCTATTAGATTAATTTGTTTAATAATTTTAATTTTTTTAATAAATTTATTTTATATATGATAATTACTTATTTTATTTTATACTTGATTATTTAGAAAAATGATTATTTTTAGAAAAAATATTTATTTCATTTTTAAACCTTTTGAGTTTCAAAAATTTCACTAAAGCCCTTACTAACTAATATCATTACAAATACATACATTTTGACGATCACGTGCGAGGCACATGGCACTTAACTGACTTTTCTAACGATTTCCGTCAAAAAACCCTTAACTGGCGAAAATTTCATATTTGAAGCCCTGATCTAGCGAGAAAAAAAAAAACCCAGACCCCTTTTAGACGCCTCCCCTGAAGTTCAAGCCCTAATCTGTCATTAACCCTTCATTTTGAGCTACTTTTATTTATGTACTACCTTGCTATAACCTATTTTCATCATCTTCAAGGACATAGGAAATGTATATTTCATTGAATGCATTATCCACTAAAATTAGAGTACAAGTGGAGTACTTACTCTTACTCTGTTTTTTTTTTTTTTTTTTTTTTTGACATTCAATTAAAAACAGAAAGAAAAGAGTAATAGATTAAGATATTTATCAATTAGAAAACTACTCCCTCCGTCTTACTATGTTTGACCACTAGACAAAATTTCGTAGTTTAAGACGCTTCAATTAATACATTGTTCAATTCTTATATTTCCTAGTATACCCTTCTTTAATATTAATTACGATGTATGTATATGAGAATATGTTTCTTCTTTTTATACCAACTAGTATTAATTATTAAACTTAAATAAAGGTATGATAGAAAAATAATGAATAAATTTACATTGGTTTTATAAGTGGTGGTCAAACAAAATGAGACAAATAAAAATAGAAATGTGACCAAACATAGTGAGACGGAGGGAGTACTTACTACATTTGATCCAAAATAATTGTCGCTTTTAGGCATTTCACAATTTTTAAATAATGCAATGATTACCAATCATTAATGATGAAAGTGTCAATTTTACCCATATTTATTACTCATCTTTCTTACATTATTTCACATAATAAACTAATTAATGATGTGTACAACTTCCAAAGCAAGGGTCGAAAAGGAATTTTAATGTTTTTTAGCTAAAGCGACAATTATTTTAAAACAAAAAAAAAATATGTCAAAAAATGACAGTTATTTTGGACCGGAGAGAGTATTTAGGAAGAAAATGAAATTCAAAAACTTAATTATTTGTGAAAAAATGGTGTAATTGAAGAGTTCACTAAATTTTCAACAACTTAAATGTGAACTCAAGTTTTTTCTTTATCAACAACTCTATATGTTTGGTTATCCACCGAATACATTGTGCTCTATTTCCACTTGGATTATAATTTTGGATTAAGGTTTCAATGTGTATTCAAACAAACCATGGCAACCGAACAATCCTTGATTTGCTCAATTGTGCAAAAACGAGGAAGGGAAGGGTCTGTACTGGGCAGGAAAAAGGGTTGGAATGGGAGAATTGTTTAGAAGTGTAGCAAGGGGTAGATTCGGAAAGGTGGGGGTTTGTTTAATAAGAAGGGTGTTTTAAGTAGAGGGCAAATTGCAACCTGGTTTCCCATTTTTTGTGCAACGTGGTTCCCAACATTGTAAAAGTTGCAACCTACTAGCCTTGTTTGTCATTTTATTGCAATTGAGTAAACCGCATTTTTGCCATCCGTACTATCCAGTTTTTTCAATTTTACATCTGTACTACGGAAACAACAAAAGTAACATGCGTAGTATTGATAAATTAGCAAAACTAACCAAAACTGTTAATGGGTGTCAATGGACGTTAATGGGCGTTAAAAATTTAATGGATATGACTATTAATATTTTCAATTTTTCCCCCTTAACTAGAAAACTTTTTTTTTTAACATATCACCCCCATTCCCCCAACACACCGCACAACCATAACAACCACCACCTTCCATCAGCACCGCCCCACAACCATGACATATCACCACCACCACCTTCGCCTCCATTACCAACCGCAGCCACAACATCACCATTAACATCGTCCTTCCAAGATCAAAATCAAAATCCATCGACATATCATATCAAAAACAAAAGGATCCAGTTTCTCAAAATTTCAAATTCAAAAATCAAAAGAAAAAAAACCAGATACAAAGATAATTTGGCGATTCCGCCATTAGCTAACCAAAATCAAATCACAATACCATCACCAACCACCCTAATTCCACCTCCACTACCAGTCTAACAAAAAAAAAAAGCCCAGAAATGAAATGTCAAGAAGAGGGAAACAGGAAAAAAAATTCCAGATCGGCAACCCGACTTCTACCTTGTGTACAGCTCGCTGAGACGGCGGCGGAGAGGAGGGAGCCGAAGACATATTCAAAGGGAGGGGAAAATGGAGAGTGAGAGAGGAGAGGGCGGCGCCGGTTTTCTTCCATTTCTAGATCTAGGTTGAAGTTTGAGACAGTTTCTCACCGAGAATAGACGGCGAGAATTGGGAGATGAAGGGATTCGGGAAGAGAAGGGTGATGAAGGGTTGGGGTCGTAGGGGGCGGCACGGGAGAAGGAAAATGATTGGGCAGTAGGGATGTTACTGACGAAGGAGGTGAACGACGGAAAGGAAATGTCTACCGCTGCGATTGAGATGAGCAGTAGAACCACCGTCCGGAAATTAGGGGAGGGGAGACGCCATGGCGGTGGGCCCTCAAGTTTCACTTTTAACAAAAAGGCCCTTAAACTTTCAATTTGAGCAATTAATCCCTTAAACTTTAATTTTCACAAATGACCCTAATGTTTCAACTTAAACAATTAGGATCTAAACTTGTTCAATTAGTTAAATAATTAACTCAATTAAAATAGCATATAATTATGCAAGTCAAGAATTTAACAGGAATTAGGACGGGCGTTACATCCTCCCTTCCTTAAAGAAAATTCGTCCTCGAATTTTACTGATCGGAATTATAACACATATAATCAACAAATAGAACTCAAGAATAGCAAGAATATGGTATACCACACCATATTATCAATTACCTGCGAGTATTATTCTCACATAACCTTCTCGATACCGTGACTTTCCCATGAAACTTTCACAAGAAGTATTCGTGCTCAAGACAAGAATCAAGTATCCATACAAGCAATTACCCATTTACTAAGTTATTCGTGTGATGGAATTTCCACTAAATAGCAAGCTCATACAATAGCCACAAGGAAATCCACTTCACATGCTCGCAACATATGATCAAGAAGCATCCTCGGTTAAGTATCCAGAGTGCTCAAAAAAATTATCATAATCAAGATGTAAAACAAGGTGTAGAACAAGAATCCCTGTCATATATTATATCCATAGGTATCTCATGCAATCAAGATGTATCGATCATAACATCACAACACATAAAGTCAAGCAGATTTGATTAATCAATCCACTATAACCAATATCATCAGGACTCATCTATTAAATGGTAATCCCTTAACAAAATCCATCCCAATATGTTCATATTTATTCACAAATCTCAAAGGATTGTAACAAATCAAACGATCTCTGATATTCTACTTTCAAATAATCGCAATTCAAGGATTTAGTTGAATACTCAGAAATTTTCTCCCATTCAGTACCATCAATCATGAAATACAAGTCTTTATGTTCAATGAATCCGCTAATACACGAGCCGTAGGATCACAATCAGTTTCAAGTCACGAGTAGAATTATTCTATTCATAAAAATTCAATCTCCTCGAAGCATATACAAGTACGTTACCATTTTGAATTAACACACGTTTTATCTCTTGTTCGAGCTTCACTATGCATACTGAATTTATCATATCCATTATACTGGTGAATCTTGACACATACACGAGAAAATAGTAACACTGGTCATATCCTCCAAATAACCATCATATTAGTCGAATCCACTAGGCAATGTCAAATACTGAAGTTGTGGTCATCCATCATTTCAATATTTAAAAATTGGCTTCACGTTTATCAATCCATCGGAAAGTGTAGCTTTCTGTCTCAAATAGTTAATGATAGAGCTACCTTCGAAATTCATTAATGAATCTCTTACAAGATCAAGAAAATCTCAAGAACATGCGTACTTCGGTTGTTTCCACTTATATTGGTCAACAAAGATGCCTGAAGTAAACCCACTTCAAGATAATAGATCCTCTATCTTTTGCTAGCTTTTGGAAACAATTGTTTCTCTCGAGAAATTTTAATACAATCAATTCTCAGTCTGCGACTTTGTATACACCAACAGGTCATTAATCAATTCATCGCAAATAAATCAAATTATGGTTTGAAGATATCATTCATCAAATCCATCAATACTGCTAGATCATATACCAATCAAAATAGCATAATCACGAATTCATAACAAGCATACCTGATATAAGAAGATGTTTTAAATATATCCTCATAGTTGACATTCCAAATAATGGTAGCCACTTATCAGTTAAACACTGAATAGACTACTGATTAGCTTCAGGGATCAAATAATTCATCCATACACGATAACAAGTACTGGTTCATTATAGTCACCTGGTTGAACTCTTTGCATTCAATATGAAATCGCAAAGTTCCATATCTCTTCATGGCAATCAATACAGATACACCCCATGCAGATATACTAAGCTGAGTGAATCCTCTATCAAGAAATTTCTCAAGTTGAACCTTCAACACTTTGAACTCAACTGATGTCATGAACATTGATTTAGATATCAGCACTATATTTGTACTGTAGCAACTCAAGATAACTCAAGGTTCTCATCATGTATCATGTACTACTTAGTAGAAATTGTATCTGAGATCTCATAAAGAATGGATACATCCTTCAATTTTGGTGTAGACATTCTTCCATCAATCACATATGCTAAATATTCAGCACAACCTTGATAATCATTTTCGAGCTTTCAATACAGAACATGAATATTATACATAATTATATCATGCTCATATAAATAGTCAAGCATATTAGCATAAAAATATTCACCATCTATTGTGGCAAACAAGAATGGCATAACATATAGAGAGCCAAATCATAACACGTAAAAGCCAAGCCATATCACGTATCACATCAATGTCCCATATAGGTAACATGACCAAGTCAACTTATAACGTATAGGGTGTTATCACCCACACTTCTATCAAGCTCTTATAAATAACGATATCAATCATGTAGTCTCTTACTAGAGAATACGCCTAAGTCTTTAAAGACTCGCGCTCTCGATTCTCAAACCATCTTATTCCAATTGGGATCAACACTATCAACACCAGTCCTATGCCTGGTATAAGAACAAGTAACGAAGCACTCGACGTCGGTAGCATACCCAAGACTAACACAAGCTAGGCCATAGACCCTATCTAGGCTTAGAGCTAAATCATAGCTCTGATACCAACTGACACGCCCCCAAGTCCCGGGATTCCCTAATAGAACCTTGAACCTGGTGCGCGTGACTAACAAGAAACGAGAAACTGAATGACATCTGCTTATATCAAACTGACATCATATATATACTCAAGAGGAACGAGCTAAGATAGCTCACAACGAGTTCTATACCAAGAAATTTAAGCCAAATGTGGTTATACACAGCGGAAAACATGCCTAGCACATAAGCTGGAATTACAAGAACTATACAAGTCTACATAATATACTGTGTCTAAACAACTGATACCAAATCATCCTCACCAAAACTAGAAAGGATAACAATCCCCAACAAGAACAACGTGCCAAGTAGGCCCCTGCTAAGTCGAGCCTCACAACGTATTATCACTTGCTTTCATGGGGGGGGGGGGAACAAATAAATAAGGAATGGGGTGAGATAAATCTCAGTAAGTTACTATATACAAGTACATAGCATGTTATCATGTAATCATGCAAATCAAGAAGATTATCAAATAATCATGCGCAAGATGTCATCAAGTAACAAGTATATGAGAGGCTAAGCCAACTCATCAAGTAGCTAACACATAAGGCTAAACTATCACGTTACAAAGGATATTCCAACCTTATTCCTCCCAAGTAAACCATTATTGTCGTTGCTTATTGCAGTTGACAAATCACGATCAATCAAGTTGCTGCTGTGCAGTACACAAGAGGACCCGGTAACTAGTGTCACTCATAAGAACAAGATTCACGAGGTGTTCACGAGTTTAGCATTCACTTTTATCAGGCGTATTGCTCTAATAAAGGAAGCCATGCCCTTATTATGGCCTGTAGTAAGGGGTCAAGCGCAGATACATAGATCCCCGATTATCACTTAGCCCCAGCACTCGCGATAAGCGCGAACCTATATATCTCCGAACAAGCAAGGAGAACCAGCTGGACTCACACAAGAATGCACAAGTAGGTATTTATTTGAACTACGAGAGTAGAACTAATCCAAAAGTAGCGGACCAGTCCTTCATGAACCATATAATTATGTGCTCACCAAAACTAACGAGAATAGAACTAAGTCCAAAAGTAGTGGACCAGTCCTTCATGAACCATGTAATTATGTGCTCACCAAATACCAGTACATGTATGCAATATTTGCGAATACAAATCAGTATAACAATGGCACGTAATATGTCCACGTAATACAATCAATCCAAGTTAGAGTCTATTAGTAACAGACCCCAAACAAGTAGTAGGGTACATCATTCTTTGTCACTTTGTCATATGCCATATTTGCATGTACATATTCATATAATCTTTAACACATTAATGTGTCTATCATGATACCCTTACTTTCAAGTAGAGCCCAACATCTTAGACTCTAAGCACGTAGTCGAATAGGTCTTATTGTACCTCGTCACAATCATACCTCGCGTATATGTATCGTTAACAATCGAATACATTTTCCAACACATATTGTGTTCTATAATCATTGTTTTATGAATTATCTTCATATTACACTAGTCCCTCTTTCTTTAGGAACTCATCTCAAGAATAAGTTATCTTCTTTATACTTTATATACTTCATTGAGTATATGCACGACTAAAACCAAGTACTAGCACATTAGTGCTTGTTCATATCACTTTCAGTACACACGTATTAGATTCAAGTATGTAATAGAGTTGATCATTCTCTATCTAGTTCCACATTCCAATTCTTTGGTTATTCATACAAAGTATAAAGTAGTCAACAAGCCACATTCTATCAAGTAGTTATGTGCAAGATTTGCACATACACATCAAGGATAGTTCTAACATGTTAGTGCTTGTTCATATCACTTTCAAGTTCATTACCATACACATGTATTGGTTTCAAGTCATGTACAAGATTTTATCATCTTACATTCAAGCTCTCAATCCAATTCTTTGGATGTTCAAGACATGTACAAGAATTAATTATCTTATACTCAAGTTATTATTCCAATCTTTGGATATTCAAGTCATGTACAATATTTAATTGTTTTATACTTCAAGTTCAAGCTAAGTAGAAGAGTTACATATCTTATACTTACAATTCATGATCCTATTCTTAGGATATTCAAGCTCAAGACATTGTTCTAGTGCCCCTAAGGTACATAAACATTGGATTCAAGACACATATTACACATTAGTGCTTGTTCATAGCACTTTCAAGACATATAAAAGAGTTCTTATTCTTATACTCAAGTTCTCTATTCAAATCATTGAATATTCATGTTCAAGACCACTTCTGATGCCCCTAAGGTGTCACAACACTTGCTAGGACATCTTATACTAAGGCTATATACCTCAATTGGGGTTATTTCCAACTTATACAAACTTTAAACAAGCTTTTTATTTTTCAGGGCACCCGGGCGGGCGTTCAAAATGGACCGGGCGGCCGCACACTAGCAGGTGAATCCTTTGAAAATTGCTTCAGAAAGATGGGCGGTCGCCCAGGAAATATTGTGCGGTCGCACACTAGGCAATTTCAGCAAATGCTCAATTCTTTCCCATGTTAAGAATTATCCGTCCCAAGCGTAGGAGTATACTTTTACTAATACTTAGGTAATACCCAGGACATACAAACAAGTTCAAAACATTACTTTCAAGTTTATTTCATTCTTTTTACCGTCCCACAAATAATAGAATAATTTTCTTTTATTCCAATTAAATATTTCACTGTTAGGCCTAATTGGTAGGAAAATAGGCTAGAGGGGGGTGAATAGCCTTTTTAAAACTTTTACAAAGAAACACTTTTATAAATGCAAAGTCACTTATCAGTTTGCAAACTATTATCAGTAAGCGCAGCGGAGAAGATATGACTTGGTTTTAACTCACACAAAATCAGTATGAAAAAGGTTTTGAGAGCTTGGTTTTAACACAAAGTGATTGCTAAAAGTTCAATGCAGTTTCAAGAGATTGGTCAATGGAAATTACAATGAATCAGTACAAACATATGCAATCTGCCGGTGATAGAGTTCCAACCGGCAAAGATAAAGTAAGTAACAGAGACACAAAGATTTGAAGAGGTTCACAGTGTAAACACTGCTACGTCCTCTACCAAGTTTGGTCAGAACTTGGATTTGGGTTAAGAGTACTATTAGATATCTCTAGTCTATTACAAGCACGGCTTTGCCCGAAACAAAGACTAAATTCTAGAGATCACTAATGGATCGTAATACAAATCTGACCAAGTGTTTTTGATCGGCAAGTCCAAGAGAACTTATCTCACTCAGGTGGGTGTGTGAATAACTCAAACAACGTATTCCTTAAATGATCTAGTTCGGGAATACTAACATTGTTGTTGAGTTGGTGCACAAGTGTATGTCCTATTAAATGATCTAATGATTATCTGGACAGAATGTTTGAATCTTTAATGAATACTCAAAAACATTCAACTCTCTTCAATGCTCTATTTTCACCAACCTCTTCAATGCTCTAAGTCCACTATTTATAAGAGGAGTGAATGTCTTGAGTCTTGTAGAAGAAGGCTTGCAATTTGAATATCCAACTGGGTAGTTGAGGGGCATTAAATGCAGTATCTTTAGCATTAATGGCGAAGATATGGAGTACACGCATGCTTGCAAAAGTCTGATGGGTAAAGACCCCTTTGTCTCAACCGGTTACCTACAAAATGCAAGTAGGGACAAAGTATAGCTAAAACTAGCTATGTGTCAGACGGCGCAGTAATCATGACAGAGCAGTTTAACAACTTTCTGATAAGACAGTACAGAAAAGACAGAGACAATCAGTAAGTTGACATTGAGATAGAACAATAAAACCTAACTGTCAGTAAGGTTCAAATTGTCCTTGCTGATTGTTTGAGTCATTGACAACTTGAGTAGTAAGTTGATCGGCATGTTGAATTCTGGTCTGCTGATTGTGCTTCCTTCTGCTGGTTTGCCAAGATTGAGGAGTTGGAATACACTTGTGCTGGTCACTAAGAATCCTAAGGGTACCTTACAAAGGTTCTATTAAAAATTGTGGGATCCTAAGTGATAACTATGATTGGGATTAAGCAATTCTATGTCCTAAACATATATTTGAACAACAATCTCCTCCTAATTGCTTAAGTCCAATCACCATATCGAAGAACATCTATGTTAGCTTAGTAAAAGAATGTATAAGGAATATGTATTTATTATCATTCCCTAAGCCAAGTCACACACTAGATGTCTTAAAAAGGTAAAAATACAAAAATGATAAAAAGTAAGAGTAAAAGGTAGAAGAAAAAAAATAAGTTGCTGACTGTTATGATCAGCAGGGAGAATAATAATCTGCAAAACAAAGTTAGCATGAATAGTAGCAGATATTATAAGAAAATATAACATATAAAAATAAGCACACATAAGACAGTAATGGTTAGCAAACAAGTCTTGGATAAAGCGTTGAAGATCTTCAGGATATCTATATTATTGGTTACATTGACTAGGAAACAGGAGGATCCTCTTGCTAGTCAGTGGCCTTTGATGTAGATTTAGTAAGCTTGGCTTTCTTCTTTGCTCTTTTCTCTTTCTTTTCAGCTTCTCTCTTCTTCCTTCTTTGAGTGCTCTCCACTCTTTCAGTCAGCATGGCATTGTTAGCTTCTAGAGCAGCTATCTTCATTTGAGCATCAGCAAGAGCAGACTTGGCAGCAGATAGATCTTTTTCAGTTCTTTCTAGGTCTCTGATCTGCAACCATTGCTCATCAACTAGTTGCTGTTGAATAGAATGCATACTCCCCAAACTTTCTGAAAGGGTAATCAGCCTTGATTCTCTGTCCTCCAAAAGTTCTTTCAAGTCTTGGATTCTCTTGCTTTCCTCCTCCTGATTGGACTTAAGGATTTTGTCAGAAAGATCCTCATGAATACGGTTCAATTTATCACGGAGGAAGAGACTAGTATCGCCCAGATCGGCACGAGTAACAGGCACTTGTAAATCCTCAGTATCCCCTTCAAGATGACTGAAGTATTCATACATACTATTCAGTACCACGGGCTTTGAAAGACCAAGAGAATAATGCATCAAGAAGGAAGGAATGAAGTCTTCATTGATCAGATCAGCATCTTGTACAAGACCATCAGGAGCAGGCACAGACAACTCATCATCAGAAGATAGAACAATCAGTAATGGAGAAGCTGGCACAAGAGAGGGAGCAGATGGCAGAGGCAAAGGCAAAACTTGTTGAAGGAGAGAAGCATCATCAGCATATCTATCAGCAAGAAGAAGCTCAGCAGGAACAGACGTGGAGGCAATAAGATCGGCAGAAACTACATCGGCATGGATGATCGGCAAAGGAAATTGAGGATGAATAATAACTGCACGTTCAGCCGGTAGATGGAACACACCATTGTCTTCTAGTGAAAGAAAGATAGCCAGAATGAAGTTCAAATAAGCACGACCTTCAAGAATCATGGTCATCAACCCGGCATTCATCAGCCTTGAGGTATAGACCAGATGATCGGCACGCTGTCTAGGATGGAATATCGGCAAAGTCAGTGCAAGAGCAGCTGATTTAACCAAGTGCAGAAGACCTCGAGGATCAGTAGCTCGGTATTCAAGAATGTCATAGAGTTCTTCATTGATCATCATGCACCTCTTCATCCAACCATTTGTGGTGATGCAGACTTTCTTGGGAGATGGACCAGGTAAGTGAATTTTGCCGCCAACTTTAAGATTACCAGGCAAGCAATGTAAAGGTTCAAAAACTGGTCCTTTCACCTTGAGCTTGGAGACCTGAGGAGCTTTCCCTTTCTTCTTTTGAATTCAGGTTTAATCCAGGGCAAGAATGTAAGCTGTTCAATAGTCGAGCCGGGAAGAAATGAATGATTTGGACCAAAAGGATTAGGGATTTGTTGCAGAGAATTTGATGGCAGCTCTATATAGTCCTCCGGATCTATTTCATCTGAGCTGTCATTCCCACCAACAGATGCAGCAGCAGGAACCAGTTGTGCTTCAGCAGCAACAACAGGAGCAACAAGGTCCTCGGGAGCAGGTAGCAAAGGAAAGGAAATAGGAGCAAATAAAGCATCCTGAAATTCTTCAAACTGTGAGTCAGCAGCAATCAGAGCATCAAGGTCAGCATTATGATCTGGATTAGTAATATCTGTATCGGCACCTCCTCCCAACTCAACAATCTCTCTAACACCACTAGGTTCTACCAGAATCACATCAGTAGAAGAGATAGGGACCTTAATAATCTGAGTGTCAGCAGTTGGCTCAGATGGATGAGTGTCGGTAGTTGGCTCATCAGCAACAACTTCTTCATCAGCACAAGCTCCTCCTGATATCGGCAAGTCACGAACTTCATCAGCAGATTGAGTTTCTATAGTTTCGTCAATTGATGCAAGTTGGTCTTCTTTAACAATCAGAGGTTGAGTGTCAGTAGTTTCCTCAACTTGATTAACTAAGGATTCATCAGCAGTGCTGGTCTCATCAGCAGGTCGCGTGTCTGAAGTTTTCTCAACAATCTGTTCAACAGACTTATCAGCAGAGCCACGCTCAGAGCCATCACTGGCTAGTACTGAGTCAGAAAATGCTTCAGCAGATGATACGGAAGTAGGAGCAGCAGCTGCATGATCTTGATCAGAAGAGGGCTTTTTGAAGACAACACTTATCGGCAGCTTATCATACTCACTGATAGAATCAGAAGAGGTGATTGTTTCACCAACAGCTTTGTGAGTACAAACAAAATCAGCAGTATCAACAGAACTGGCTGGAGTTGGAGTGGGTGAGATTGCTGGTGAAGGAACTTGTTCAGGAATAGAGGTAGATGCTGGTGTAGAAGAAGTTCTAGCCTTGATAAAAGCCTCTGAATCGTTCAGCAGATTCAGGGTTATCATCTGTACATTCTTTACGAATTGAGTGGCTTGAGCACTCTTATCTAGCCTTTCATTGTCATTGAAGTTCAGCAAATCATCCTCATCTTCAGGTCTTCCTAACTGATAAGGATCTTGTTCATCAAATAAGCAACCCATACGTCTTGCACCATCAAATACTGTCTGATCCTATCTTGAAATAGATAGACCTGATTCCACGGAAGGGGTAGCAAATCAAAATACCTTCCAAAATTCAATCTTAACTCACTTTCAGACAACCTTTAGAATTTCTGAAGAGGTACAAACTTCTCTTTAAACATATCGGTGATCCTGTTCAGGCTTGTGAAATCAACATAATCAGCACGATTGCCAGGGGAAACTGACTCCTTTCTTTCCTCATGAAATTGGAGCAACCGGCGAATAAACAGATGGAGATGATCAATGGGGAACACCCAATTCTTTGATAAGACCTTATTGGTGAAAGACCAATGGTTTCTGAAGAAGATGTGAAATGTTGGGTTTATGATTGGCTTGCACTTTCTGACAGAAGGTCCAGAGGCTATATCAGCAGCAGCATGGAGCTCAGGTAAATAAGGAAGATCTAGAATTCCCTTTTGAAGAGGGACTCTTACCCTTAAGTCAGATCCAATCAGTCTCCTTCTCTCAGCCATTTCATCGGCAGCATCGGTTTCAGATTTGATAACCACAGAAGGAGCAGTAAGTGTTGCACCGGCAAGAAGAGATGGTGCAAACCTGATCTGCTTAGCTCTTGGATCAGTAGAAGGAATTTGAGAGGAATGAACTTGAGCAACTGAAGACTTTGGCCTTGGAGCAGTAGGAAGATCATCAGTAGATACAACCTTTGACTTCTTGACTTGAGCTTTATCGGCAACCTTGATTTGCCTTCTTTTCTTAGGGGCTGCTGGAGTAGAATCGGCAAGAATCCTGTCTGTAGATGGAGCAGGAGTAAAAACGTCGGCAGGGGCGACATCAGCAACCTTGACAACTTTCTTTGCCTTCTTCTCTTTAGGAGTACCAGCAGCAGGAACAACTATTGTGCTGGTAGGAGCCTTTTTGGAAATCCTATTCCAATCAGTAAGCTTAAAGGATTTGAGCTTGTCAAAATCAAGACTAGGGGGTACAGGGGAAGCCCTAACTATTGCTGAGTTGTGCCTCAAGATAGTGCTAATCAGTATATAATGGCATCCTTTACCGGGGTGAGCTTTGTTCTTCCTTCTATCCTCTTTATACTTAACGGCAGCAATGGCAATGACCCTAAACAGATAGGCACACCAGTTGAATTCTTCTTGAAACACGATGGCTGCCATTGCTTCAAACTGTATATCAGTAACATGGCTGTGAGAGCCAGATCTACATACCAAGCATCTATCAACAATCTCTGCAAGGGAAAAGAATCTTCTTTTGTAATGAGCTTTGAGATGATTATCTCCACTGAGTCTAGGACCGGCTCCCCTCATAAGGGTCCATGCCTTGACCAAGGTCTTGTCATCAGTAATGGAGTCAACACCCTCATTCCCAAGCAGAGGGAATGCTTCATGGATAGTAGAAGGAGTAATAGAGATCGGCACGCCGGCGACGGTTGAGGCGATGGAGACGAAGACAGAGGAGCCATTGGGATCAGTGATAACAGAGGCATTTGAGAAGAACTCTTGTACTTGACCCAAAAAGATAAACTCAACACCAGTTGGAGTGATGAAGGAGTCCAGCAAAGACCCAATCAGAAGATTCTTTAAGAAATCACCGTCAAGAGCGTCGTCGAAGAAGGGGGAGTCAACATAGCCTCCATAGATATCCTTTTCGTTGCTCGACATTTTCTGCAAAATCACTCAAAAGATCTCAGAAGTTAGAACAAATTAGTTCAAAATAGATTTGAAATGCAAGTGTAAAATCATCAAGTAGTTACCAGAAAATAGAGTTAACTCTGGTTTGAAGAATCGTAAGAGAATATGAAAGTAGATGAAGAACACAAGCAATAGTGATATTTAGAGATGATGAAGAGCGAAAAGAATAAAAGAGTTTAAGATATTCTTATATATGTTATGGAAGAGAGATAGAGAATAGGAAGAGTTTGCATGGGAGAAAGAGGAATAATGATGAGTTTAACTGTAGCGAATAACTAGGAGAACGTGCGTACACAATGCATTAAATGCATGAACCGGACGGTTTAAATTTGACTGTTAAACTTAGGAGAGAGAAGGGGTAGAAGCGGCAACAATAAAGTTAAGGTTACCTTTCTGATTTATCATAAAGAGTTGGGATAAATCTTTGACACGATTTGGGTAAGGCGGTGCGCACACGTGTCAGAGAGGAGGTGTGACCGATTGTACCTTTGATTTGACTAAGCTTACGTCAAGTGTCAGAGAATCCTTGTCCATTTGGATGAGATCTACCGATGAATTTTGAATTTTGACAAATCGGCAAGACATGATTCGGCAAGTTGTTGATCAGCAAGATATTTATCGGCATGATGTTTGTCGGCAAAATAATTTTCGATCTGCTGATTTGATCGGCAGACTAACACAAGTAGTAAAGTCAGCACAATTTTAAACATAATAATCAATCATACCTAGTTCACCTCTGAGGAATTCAAATCTTTTCTGATCTAAGGGTTTTGTCAGTATGTCTGCTCTTTAGTAATCAGTATGAACTTTGAGCAGCACCACGTTTCCCTTTTCAACATGTTCCTTCAGAAAGTGATACTTGATATCTATGTGCTTGGTTTTGGAATGCATGACCGGGTTGTTGGAAACTGAGATGGCAGATTGATTGTCACAATAGATGGGACAAACTTGAGATGGAACTTCATAGTCAACAAGATAATGCTTCATCTAAAGGATCTATGAACAGCAACTGCTGGTAGCTATGTACTCACCTTCAGTAGTAGAAGTGGAAATTAATGCTTGCTTTTTATATGACCAAGACACCAACCGATCACCAAGAAATTGGCAAGTTCCACTAGTACTTTTTCTGGTCACCCTAAAAGCTGCAAAGTCTGCATCTGAATAACCTATTAGATTAAAAGATGAATCTCTAGAATACCATAATCCAAGGTTAGCAGTGCCACATAGATATTTAATGATACGTTTAACAGCTTGTAGATGATATTCCCTAGGGTCAGCTTTAAACCTGGCACAAACACAAACAGCAAACATAATATCTGGTCTACTGGCAGTAAGATAGAGGAGTGAGTCGATCATACCTCGGTAGAGTATCATATCTACCCTCTTACCAGACTCATCCTTATCTAAATGAATGTTAGTGCCCATATGTGTGCTTTGAGAGTGAGCATTTTCAAAGCCAAACTTCTTGATTAATTATTTTGCGTACTTGGCTTGACTGATGAATATTCCCTCATTGGATTGCATGACTTGAAGTCCAAGGAAATATGTTAGTTCACCCATCATGCTCATCTCGAACTTGCTCTGCATTAGCTTCTCAAATCTCTTGCAAAGTGATTCATTAGTAGAACCAAAAATAATATCATCGACATATATTTGAACAAACAATGAATGACCCTTATGCTTGGCAACAAATAAAGTAGTATCGATTTTACCTCGAGTGAAACCTAAGCCATCACTAAGTAAGAACTTAGAAAGGGTTTCATACCATGCCCTTGGAGCTTGGTTTAGGCTGTAAAGAGATTTCTTCAATCGGTAGACATGATTAGGCTTCTTAGAGTCCTCGAAACCAGGTGGTTGTTCCACATAAACAAGTTATTGGAGTTCTCCATTTAAGAATGCACTTTTCACGTCCATTTGATATAGCTTGAATTCTTTGAAGGCAGCATAGGCTAAGAAAAGTCTTATAGCTTCCAATCTTGCAACCGGAGCAAATGTCTCATCGTAGTCAATTCCTTCTTCTTATCGGTAGCCTTTAGCAACTAACCTTGCTTTGTTTCTAATAATATTCCCAGCTTCATCTAATTTGTTCCTGTAGACCCATTTTGTACCAATAACTTGCTCAGAAGTTGGCCTTGGTACAAGTTCCCATACATTGCATCTTTCAAACTGATTCAGTTCCTCTTGCATGGCTTCAACCCAACCAGGATCGGCAAGAGCTTCTTCAGTCTTCTTTGGTTCTATGTTGGAAACCATAGCAGATGAGAAGAGACTTTCAGCAAATGCTCTACTAAGGTTTCTTGTCAATCTTGGACCAAAGACATCACCAATCAAATTTTCTAATGGATGATCACGAATTGGTCTAACTTTTCTCGGCACATTTTGTCTGACTGACTCTTGTTGAAGTGATTCTAGAGGAGGGTCAAGGTCAGCAGATGACTGAGAGGAAGAGTTAGAGTTTTGAGTGAAAGGTGGGTGAGAACTTGGAGGATTGGATCTTATAACAGAAATTGGTTGAGGGCTTGATCTGTCTTCAGGATGATCAGCAGAATTTGTATCGGCAAATGGATTATGAAAGTTATCGATAAGATCATGTTCTGCCGATGATGGGAAATAATGAGTATCTGTTGGTTCTTCCACTGAAATGACTGGATCAGCAGCTGGTACTTGACCTGCAGGGTTAGGATTACTGGATTCACCTGTCTCATGAGCAATAGCAGCATTAGTACTATTTGGAGCCTTGTCAGACTCTAACAAATCAAATTCATCAAAGGTTACATGAACAGATTCAACAATTTTCAAAAGTTTCTTATTAAAAACTCAAAAGGCCTTACTGTGTTTAGCGTATCCAACAAAGATTCATTCATCAGCTTTCTCATCAAATTTACTTCTGTGCTCTTTACCGTTGTAAAGCACGTAACATTTGCAGCCGAATATTTTGAAGAATCCAATGTTGGGAGTTCTGCCTCTCCAGGGTTCATAAAGAGTCTTGTTATGGAATTTATTGATAAGAGATCTGTTCTGAGTGAAGTAGGCGGTATTGATGGCTTCAGCCCAAAAGTATTTTGGCAGCCTGGCTTCAGCAATCATGGTCTTACCAGCTTCAATGAGAGTTCTGTTCTTTCTCTCAACGACACCATTTTGTTGTGGTGTACCAGCAGCTGAGAAGTTGTGGTCTATGCCATGTTCATCACTGTACTGAGCAATACCATTGTTCTTGAATTCAGTGCTGTTGTCTGATCTCATACTGATGATATCATTTTCTTTCTGTGTTTGTAGTAGTCTGAATAACTTGGTAGCAACGGCATATGTGTCATCTTTATGACTGAAAGTTTCCACCCAAGTATATCTAGAGAAATCATCTACTATAACCAAGGTATATCTACTTCCCCCAATACTTGCGGTAGTTGTGGGGCCAAATAGATCCATATGTAGCGTTTGGAGGCACTTAGATGTTGACATACAGGGCTTGCTTCGGAAGGATGATTTATGTTGTTTTCCAAGCTGGTAGGCCTTGTATTTTTTTCCTTGATCAGCAGACACTTGAGGTAAACCGGTAACCAGATTTGAACCGGCAAGCTTGGATAGATATTTGAAGTTCAAGTGACTGAGTCTCTTGTGCCATAGCCATGAGTTCTCACTGATGTTCTTAGCTACAAAACAAACATTAGCAACACCAGTAATAGCACTCAAGTCTACTGCATAAATGTTACCTTTTCGTTTGGCAGTGAGAAGGGTTTCATTGGAAGCAATGTCTTTCACATAGCAACTGAAAGTAGTAAATACACATTGCATCCCTTTATCATAGAATTGTGAAATAGATAGAAGGTTTTGTTTCAAGCCATCTACTAGAGAGACCTTCTGTACAGTAACTGTACCTCTCTTGATGGTACCAATACCGATGATTTTTCCTTTGGCATTATCACCGAAAACCATTGGGGGACCTGATGCTTCTGAGATATCGGCAAGTAAATATGCAAATCCTGTCATGTATCTTGAACAGCCACTATCTAGAATCCACAAATCCTTGCTTGCACCAGTTGAGGCCATGAAGCATTCCTGAAATAAAACGGTATGCTTATGGTCCCCCTTATTCTTGGGTCCGAGGGTTAGTTCCTCTTTGGCAACCACATCTGGCCACCACTAGAGGATGCAACCTCAGTGGGTCTAGATAGGTGCTTTAAAAGGCATTCATGAGCCTTGTGACCATAATCAGAACAATTAGAACATCTCACTTGATTGATAGGCTGTGAAGTCGGTAGAATATCATTTTGTTTAGTCAGTGCATCAGCAGAACTAGAGAATTGAGCAGTCACAAACTTAGTAGGTTTAAAGGTGATAGTGTTGCCTTTCTTTCCATTATGTTTACCTTTGGCAGTTACCTTTTTAGGTACTTGTCCATCAGCAGTAGAGGTGGTTAGACCGGCAGCACTTGCTCTGCTGATGTATTCACCAAGAATACCATTATCGGCAGACTCAGTATCAGCAACCTTAACATATCTTTGTTTGTGCTTATCATTTCTTTTGTTTTGGTTCTTAGGATACTTCATAGCAACAACACTATATACTGCAGGCTTAGCATTCACATGCACTGAGTTAACAGAACTACATTCAACTTTCTCATCCTTTTTCTTGGTCGCACAAGTTTTAGTAGAGCTACTGCTGCTGGAATCAAATCCTAACCCAGATTGGTCCTTATATGACTTTGGGTCTGTAGGATTGTTTCAACAGCAACTCTAGATTTTGTGTAAGAATTAACAATCCTTGAGAGATGATTGTTTCTTTTCACAAGATCTTCGATCTGAGCTATCAATACTGCCACTTGACTTTTGAGATCTAGGTTTTCTTTCTTTAGAAGAATAGACTCAAGCTCATGTCCTTTGAGAACTTTAAGTTTAGACATAAGCAAGTCATTCTCTACAGAAATTCTATTGAAATCAACAGTCATCACTTTATGAACACTACTCAGCTTCTCATGATCAATAAAAAGTTCATCCATTCTCTCTACCATTTCAGCTTTGGATATTTCAGGAAAGGGATCAGCTAAAATTTTGGTGGCCGAGGGAATAGGTTTAGGAGAGAAGTCAGGTAGAGAAGAGATGGGTTTAGATAAGCTATTGGCAATGCTAGGATGCTCAGTGAATGAGAATTTTCTGGTCATTGGTAAGGGTTTAGGTTTGATAGCAGTGAATTGAATAGAGTTACACTGACCATAGAGTGAGGTTCCCACTTGGTGAACTCTGTATCCATTTGGGTTCTCTACTTTGACACTAATCTTTTTGAAGTGTGGTTGAGGTCTTCCAGTAGCTTCGTCTCTGACAGGAGATCTTGGAGGAGATGGATCTCGGTAGACTGGAGTCGGTAATGTGGATGTATCGGCATCTTCCATGTCTAGGGTGACAAAACTTACATCGGCATCTTCGTCTGAGTCAGTTTCACACCAAACTGGTAAGGCCTTTTCTGTGCTTTCATCGGTAACAAAGCTTCGAGACTTGGGATGTCTCTTGTTGAATGACTTCCTCACATACTCATATTTTGGTTGAGGTCATTTAGAAGCAAAGTGACCAGGTTTTCTGCAGTTGAAGCAAACAAGATCACCTTTGTTGTTCTTTCCGTCGGTAGCACTTGTTGAGGGTTTGTTGTAACTTGCTGGTTTTTGAAATGTTGGTGTGAATGATTTTGGTTGCTGGTAGTTTCCTTTCTGCATCCTTTTGAAGTCTTTAAACCTTTTGTAGTTCCTAGCGAAGGCGGCGAATTCGTCTTCTTCCATAGGCTGTTCTGAGGTAGTTTCAGGGGTTTTGGAACTGCAGGGTATTGGATGGGGATCTATAGGAAGGAATTTGTTTGATGGGAAGGATATCTGTGACTGAGGTGATAGAGACAAGTTTTTGAAATTTTTATCGAGAACGTTAAGTTTTTGCAGTTCTCTCTCATACAGAAATAGACTAGACACAAGATTCTGAATAGAAGTCTTGTTCAAGTCTCTCACTTCTCTAACAGCGGTGACCTTGGTATGATACTCATTTCCATAAGAACTTAGAAAACGAATATTCAGGTCTTTCATAGTATAAACCTTTCCTAATGAAGCACATAAATTACTTACCTCGCAGAATCTGTCGTAGGCACTCCTTAGTGATTCACCATCTTGTTTCTTGAAGGATTCAAACTCAGCAATGCAATCGTAGAGTCTGTTGTCCTTTACCTGCTCATCACCTTCAAAGTATGCAAGGAGCTTGTTCCAGCATTCTTGAGCCATGGAGCACAAGTCAATGAGTTTATATTGCTTGTCGTCCAAACCACAAGAAATAATGTGGCATGCTATTCCATCTAGGGCAGCTGAAAGTTTGTCGACCTCAGTCCATTCCTCTCTTGGTTTATCGACAAAAGTTTCTTCAATCTGAACATGGGTTTCTTGTTCAGTGTCACGATCAGCATGTTGTGTCAGCGGAGTGGAGGGAATAGGTCTGTAGGTGGTTGAGACTTTTAAAGGAATTATTGGACCACCTTCTATGACCTTCATCAACCGATCATTGATTGAGTTCATATACTTTATCATACGAGATTTACAGACACCAAACTCGTTGACATTCAACAACGGTATGGTAGTGATGTTAAATGAGTGCATGATTTTTCCTGCCATGGTATCGGTAAACAAGCTGCAAAGCTTGGAAATTTCTTTCAAAATTCCAAGCTCTGATACCAATTGTTAGGCCCAATTGGTAGGAAAATAGGCTAGAGGGGGGGGGGTGAATAGCCTTTTTAAAACTTTTACAAAGAAGCACTTTTATAAATGCAAAGTCACTTATCAGTTTGGAAACTATTATCAGTAAGCGCAGCGGAGAAGATATGACTTAGTTTTAACTCACATAAAATCAGTATGAAAAAGGTTTTGAGAGCTTGGTTTTAACACAAAGTGATTGCTAAAATTTCAATGCAGTTTCAAGAGATTGGTCAATGGAAATTACAATGAATCAGTACAAACATATGCAATCTGCCGTTGATAGAGTTCCAACCGGCAAAGATAAAGTAAGCAACAGAGACACAAAGATTTGGAGAGGTTCATAGTGTAAATACTGCTACGTCCTCTACCAAGTTTGGTCAGAACTTGTATTTGGGTTAAGAGTACTATTAGATATCTCTAGTCTATTACAAGCACGGCTTTGCCGGAAACAAAGACTAAATTCTAGAGATCACTAATGGATCGTAATACAAATCTGACCAAGTGTTTTTGAGCGGCAAGTCCAGGAGAACTTTTCTCACTCAGGTGGGTGTGTGAATAACTCAAACAACGTATTCCTTAAATGATCTAGTTCGGGAATACTTACATTGTTGTTGAGTTGGTGCACAAGTGTATGTCCTATTAAATGATCTAATGATTATCTGGACAGAATGTTTGAGTCTTTAATGAATACTCAAAAACATTCAACTCTCTTCAATGCTCTATTTTCACCAACCTTCTTCAATTCTTTAAGTCCACTATTTATAAGAGGAGTGAATGTCTTGAGTCTTGTAGAAGACGGCTTGCAATTTGAATATCCAGCTGGGTAGTTGAGGAGCATTAAATGCGGTATCTTTAGCATTAATGGCGAAGATATGGAGTACACGCATGCTTGCAAAAGTATGATGGGTAAAGACCCCTTTGTCTCAACCGGTTACCTGCAAAAAGCAAGTAGGGACAAAGTATAGCTAAAACTAGCTATGTGTCAAACGGCGCAGTAATCATGACAGAGCAGTTTAACAACTTTCTCATAAGACAGTACAGAAAAGACAAAGACAATCAGTATGTTGACATTGAGATAGAACAACAAAACCTGACTGTCAGTAAGGTTCAAATTGTCCTTGCTGATTGTTTGAGTCATCGGCAACTTGAGTAGTAAGTTGATCGGCATGTTGAATTCTGGTCTGCTGATTGTGCTTCCTTCTGATGGTTTGCCAAGATTGAGGAGTTTGAATACACCTGTCCTGGTCACCAAGAATCCTAAGGGTACCTTACAAAGGTTCTATTAAAAATTGGGGGATCCTAAGTGATAACTATGATTGAGATTAAGCAATTCTATGTCCTAAACATATATTTGAACAACATTCACCGTCCCAAAAGTATAAGTATAATTTTCTAATATACTAATATACTCATTTAGGGATACTTTCATTTATTTCACATAGTTTTATAATACTCCCTTTGTCCCAAATTTACAAGTATCATAAAACTCATCCCAAACACGAAATTAACAAGCACAAGTATCAAGATAACACATAGGCATGTTATTACAAGCAAGGGGAAAGCTAGTGACTTACCTACTCCGAAATCAAATTCACCCAAACTAATTTTTGTTCGGCAGGAAATTCTCTACTCACCGCCCTGATCATTTATGCGAAATCGGATTTTCGAACAGAGGCATAATTAAGCAAGAGGGGTCGAGAATAGGGTAAACCCTAACTTTCTTCTAAGACAGAGAGAAAGTACGAGAGAAACAATTTGGGGGAAAATGATTCTGAGAAGGAGGCAACCAAGGTTTTATCCTTACAAGTTTCAAGAATTACACTTTGGACCCTCAAGTTTCACTTTTAATAAAAAGGCCCTTAAAGTTTCAATTTGAGCAATTAAGCCCCTAAACTTTAATTTTCACAAATGACCCTAATGTTTCAACTTAAACAATTAGGACCTAAACTTGCTCAATTAGTTAAATAATTAACTCAATTAAAATAGCATATAATTATGCAAGTCAAGAATTTAACAGGAATTAGGACGGGCCTTACAATAAGTGGACTCTAGCAAGCCATTATGACTACCCAATTAGTACAACTTTGAAATCCAAAGTTTTCTAAAATAGAACATGTCACAATCTCTTTGTTACACGACGTCTATTGAACGTAAGTCATGGTCAATGGTCAACTTACTTGTTCAATGCTTTCTCGATCCCGAATATATTGATAACACAAATGACATTGATCCAATCAATTCAATTGAGCGTCGCCGTTCATTTCATCAATACTATTCATCAAGGGGCCCAAGTTTGACATCTCTTTTAAAGAGGAACAAATCCCTTCTCGGCTTATTACTCTTCCCTACATGATTCTGATTACGCTAATCATATCCTTTATTGCTACCCGGTTAAAGGTAACGTTTGAATATGTCAAACATAATGTTCATCATGTGGAAGACTGTAATAACCTCAGGTCTAAAGATTCAAGTGATATAACTATATGAGATTTAATTATGACATTTGACCATGACATAAATCTCATAGGGGTCAGTCCAGTATTTGTTCTCCAACAAATACCTATAAGTCTAATTGTATCGCATACGCATAATCATCATATGATTATCTATTAAACTTATACTAGCAATTAATCATAATCACTAAGGACGGAGATTATTATAATAAACATGCAAAAGATATAATAACCAAACATTCAATATCTTTATTAAAGTGTAAAGCAAATGATAACATTAATCGTTCAAATAACGTGCCTAGGGAAAACACACCAACAGACCGTCGAGCTTGAAATAGAGTACCCAAACTGAGTCATCGTTGGACTGACTGCACAAGCACCAACCAAATCTATAAAGCACATACAACTCTTCTAATTTGTGCACTCATATAAAAAAAGATTTTGAATCATTTTTTTAAGTTTGGTACCAGACAAGGAAATTTCCGACATATTGATCAACTACCTAGTCTATTAGGTAGATCTCTAATCTATTAGAGATTCCTTACGAGAGCCTATTATAGATCAGAAACTGACATTTTTATAAATGACATTTTTTCAAATGCATGTTGATATTTTTGGAGGCTTTGACCAATAAGTCCCTAGGCCAAATAAAAACTACCAATAAGGACAGACATTTTGGAAACTCGCCAAAAAGTCTTTGGAATTTTTCCTGGACCAAAATGCCTCTATGCCCCCACGTTCTCTTCTCCATGTTCTTCCCCTTCATGTGGCTTCCACACTAGTTTGGGGATTGATCCGCCACATCTACATTCTCTTTCCTCCACTACTCACTCTTCCTTTTTTTTCCACCTAAAATTTTAAAATACAATATCTCAAAATCTACAAATGGAAAAAATTATCCGAAACCACTATTTTAACCATGTTGTCAAATAAGTACACTCAACACATAATTCAAATTTATATATATCTTTCATTTTTCTCTTGTAAAAATTTGAGAAAATTATTTTTTATTTCTCAATTGATTTCACAGTTGTGTCATTTTTTTCATTTGTCATTTGTAAAAACTGATAAATTAATCTCTCAATGTTTCATAATTATTAAAATATCTGAGGCATGTATTTCACAGTTGTTCACACATGAATTTGAATATAATAACTGAGACATTCATTTCACAACTGTTCACACATGAGTTTGAGTTTAATAACTGAGACATTCATTTCACAGTTGTTCACATATGAATTTGAATATAATAACTGGGATATTCATTTCATATTTGTTCACACATGAGTTTGAGTTTAACAGTTGTTCACACATGAGTTTGAGTTTAATAACTAAAACATTCATTTTACAGTTGTTCATACATGAGTTTGAGTTTAACAGTTGTTCACACATGGGTTCGAGTTTAATAACTGAGACATTCATTTTACAGTTATTCACACATAAGTTTGATTTTAATAACTGAGACATTCATTTCACAGCTGTTCAAACATGAATGTAAATATAATAACTAGGACATTCGTTTATCAATTGTTCACAACTAACACTCATTTTCATAGTTGTGTATTGTCAAATGATCTTTAAAAAATTATCAAATAAATTTATTCTGTTGTTTTAAGCTAAATATTTAATTAATAAATGTAAAGTAACATCACGTGTGAAACAATTGATAACTCAATCACTCAGTTGTTTAAAGTTAAGAAAATGAACGTACTTCCATATGTAATCTAGACAAATGATAAATTAATTGTTTCTATTATTATAAAAATTAAGTAAATGTTCATTTATGAAGAATGCTCCTACAAAAAAAACACCTTAAGAAATGTAATTTTGTTGTCTTAAATATAAAACAGTTCATAATAGTTATAAGGATGTGATTAGTAGAGTGGTAGAGTCTCTCATTTAAGACCAAGAGATTTTGGGTTCAAACCATGGGCGAGGCAATATATTTTTAATTATTTATAGTTGTCAAAATGGAGGTGGGGAAGGGTGGTTGGAGGTCCGGCGGTGGGCGGCGGCGGCCGGATGCCAGCAGGCGGCGATCTGTGGCGGCGGTTGGCGGTTGTGGTGGTGGCGAGTGGCGGTGGTGGTGGCCGGTAGTGAGTGGTGTTTGTGGCCGGTGGTGGGTCGCGGCGTCGGGCGGTGGGTGGCAGGTGGAGGGCAGGAGCTGTGGTCGGCGATGGGTGGTGGCTGGCGGTTGGTCGTGGTTGTGGGCAGCGGCGGGCGGTGGTGGTCAAAGGTAAAGGTGGGTGTCAAAATGGTCAAAAGTTAGAGGTGTGAGGATTTTATTTGGGCTGGGGGTATTTTTGCCATTTAAAAGGTGCAAAAGACTTATTGGTAAAATTGATTTGAACCCAAGAACCCTAAGCTAGAATATGAAATGTTGTGTTTTTATTGGCAAATACCATCTTCCCCCAGGGAGTTATTGGTAAAAATCTCATATTTTTGTAAATAACTGGCACTTCTTTTAAAACACGCGGTTATATTTTTGTAAATAGTAGATCTTATCAACACAACATCACCACCACTTTTAGTTTTTTTTAACGAATGAATTGACACTCTTTAACACAAGAATTGACACTCTTGAACACATGAATTGACACTCTTTAACACATGCGCTACACTCTCTAAACACATGAACTGACACTTTTAAACACTACAATTAACCCTTTGAAACACTACAACTAGCATTCTGAAACACTATGACTGTCACTCCTTAAACACATGCACTGACACTTAATAACACATAAACTAACACTCTTAAACGCTACAACCGATATTCTTAAACACTACAATTGTCACTCTTAGAACACCTCAAATGGCACTCAATAACACATGAAGTGACGCTTTTAAGCACTACAGTTTGCACTCTTAAACACTACAACTGATACTCTTAAACACTGCAACTTGCACTCTTAAACGCTACAATTGGCACTCTTTAAACACCTGCACTGACACTTAGGATCCGTTTGTTTTCCGGAAAATATTTTCCGCATTTTTCGGTGTTTGTTAAGCACCGAAAAATGGGGAAAATGTTTTCCGGAAAATAGTTTTCCCTTTTTTCTAAGGAAAACGTTTTCCTTACCTCCATCTATGGAAAACATTTTCCGGAAAATAATGATGACACACAATTATTTTTGAACACTCCTCCACCTCCGCATCGCCCCTTTCCCACACCACCCATCCCGCCCCTACCCCCCCCCCCAAAAAAAAAAAAAAAAAAGAAGAAAAAAACTTATTTTCACTCATATTATTTTTGAACACCTCCCCCACCCCTACTACCTCCCCCACCCACTCACCCACCCACCTCCACCCCCACCCTACCCCTCCATCCACACACCCTCAAAAAAGAAACTTTATTTTCGCACACATTAAAATTATTTTTGAACACCACCCCCACCCCTACTACCCCCACCCCCACCCACCCCCAAAAAAGAAACTTTATTTTCACACACATTAAAATTATTTTTGAACACCTCCCCCACCCCCATCTCACCCCTACCCCACCACCTCCCCTACGCCCTCCCCAACACCACCCATCCCACCTCTCTTCAAATTTTTTCTCATATTAAATTATTTTTTGCTCATATGAAAATATTTTTCGGAAAACATTTTCTTTAGATTTACTAAACAACCAAAAACATGTTTATGTCATTTTCCGGAAAACATTTTCATTTTCCGGAAAATGTTTTCCCCCAAACAAATGGAGCCTTAATAACACATAAACTGACACTCTTAAACGCTATAATAGACAGTGTTAAACACTACGATTGTCACTCTTATAACTCCTCAGGTGACACTTAATAAAACATGAACTGACATTTAATAACACATGAATTGACACTATAAAACATTACAACTGGCACCCTAAAACACTGTAACTGGCATTACACACTACCATTGGAACTGGGCGAGTTTTTACTTTTAACAAAATGCCATCCCACGCAAATTTCTACTCATTTACAAAAATTGTCACTGTGCGTTTAGAAAACTCTTTTTTCTTGAATTTAAGGAAAACTAATTTTTCTTAAAACCACTCTTTGATATTATACATGTTCCCTATTTTATATTTTTGCTAACTTGAATTTGTTTATTTAAAAATGTGACGGAAAGGATCACACCTTAAATAAATAAATAAAATCTTGAATTACTCATTGCAATATGCAAGTGGCTTGGTAATCAATAAATGCCCATCACAGTTCTCTAAGTGATAACAAATTAACAATATATTGTACTCATCACAAACCATTATTAGTAATAATATAGAATAATATATCTATAGCACCTGTTTGTTATTTTGCTATTTTTAGATCAACAAAATAGACTATGTACCCCGTATATAATAATCACACAGGAATATTATTTATTTATTTATTTATTTTATTTTATTGAAAGAATCACACATGAATATTAAACCACCTGAAAGTTGGGGTAGTTATTGAGGATAATGAAGGCAACGGACTCGGAACGTGCTACAATGTATTTTTTCTTCAATGTTATAGCGGTGTGAAAATCACATAATTTTTTGCAAATTATACAATACTTCATCCGTCCCAAAATGATCTTCTCATTAGTCATTTCTCATTGTCCCAAAAAGTTCTTCTCATTTCTACAATTTGGGCTTAAAAGTGAGTAGACACAACATGGCTAGTGAAACAAGTGTTCATGTCCTTAAAAAATTTTTAATAGTCAAACGCGAAGATCATTATGGGACGGAGAGAGTATAAAATTTGTAATACCCAACATTCAACAAAAAAAAATAAATAAAAAAAAATCAAACGTGCTAGCTGTACGTTTTACAGAAACGTTTTTTAATATTTGGTAGTGCGCGTTTTACATTGTGTAGCAAAAGTTTTACAAAACGTTGTGTGATTTTCACACTGCTGGAAAGTGGTGGATTTAGAGTTCAATTTGAGTGGGTGCACAAATTACACACACGAATAGTGATGTTGATAATCAAGACCAAAAATATATAATTGTTGATAATGAGACTTGAGATCAAGAGTCAAGACCACAACGCTAAAAAACTAAAACTATACCACTGAGCTATAAAATTTTCTTTGTTACCAGTACAATTATATTGTATATATTCAAAATAATGTAAATAATTGTTTTAATTAGAGTTGAGATTTCACCGATTACAGTTGCACCCACACCTATACTGATGTAATAGGTTGCAGCGGAAATAATAGTAAAACGTAACCGGATAACAATTAATCGAATCAACGAATTAATTGACCCAATTCGAATCCACGAATTAGGGTTTGGAAAGAACAACACCAATAATGATGAGGCTCTCGAAATACCGAAGGAATCCAACTTCAACAAAACCAATAATGGTTTCTAGGGATTAAACCCAAAGATGCACAAAGCAAACTTTTATAAAATAATCAAAACAAACTCTAATTTTCGGATTACAACTTTAGGCCTATTTTATAGTGCCCATAAAACTTGAAAAAGAAGCTAAAACCTTTTAGAATTACTCCTAACCTATATAGTAACCTAATAGGACTTAAAAACTAGTAAATCACCTCAAAATCTATCTTAGAATCCTCTAAAATTAACCTACTAAAAATAATGTCGAAAATAATAATTAAAATACTAATTAAAACCTAACTAACAATAAAATACAAATATAATTATAATATTGAATAAAATTATATTTTCGGATTGCATCATTCACCCCCGCTTCAGATGAACTCGTCCACGAGTTCATTCGTGAAACTTGAAGTCGACCATTCCACTTGAATAAATACGTAGAATAAACACGTGCTTTGTCAATCTTCGCTAAATCTGGGACGTCGCGATGCAGTGGCCTAAACTCTCCTGGTCCGGGCGGGTGTTTGACTGGTTGCGGTCGGATCTTACAATCTGGTCCGATCGGGTCACAACTCTGGTCAGGCCGGGCACAGTCGTGCTCCTCATTCAGCACGGTCGTGCCAAAGTGTTCAACCTCTGCCTTCTTTTCCCCCAATTTGTGCACGGCCGAGTATGGTACTTTGCACGGCCGAGCTCCAGTCGATTCCTGGGCTGAATTCGTGGGTTGTTGTTCTGGGCTCGGGAACTTGCTGCCTTCATCATGCGCATCCAAACAACCACCCTCCAGTACAGCAACAGAAAGTAGCCCCTCTGTCGTCGCGTTGAAGGAGTCGTTCACACCATCGTCCTCCACTACTACTACAACAAGCGGCTCCTCTTTAGTCGTTACTGGAGCAATATCTCTACCCATGGAAAAATTATCAAGCCCAACTGATGGAATTTTTTTTTGGAAATCATCGAGTTCTTGTTCTAATAAACGACACTGGTTATGCATAAAATCTTTGATTTTACGCCAATATTGAGCCTCGTCCCAATACATGGCTTCGCATTCACTGTCTCGAGCATTGCGTTCCTCGCACCGAAATTTCTTCAAAGTCTCCAATGTTCGTGCAGCTTTGTTAACGGTTGTCATCTTTCTCCTTGGATCGACCTTTTCTGATACCAACTGATGTAATAGGTTGCAGCGGAAATAATAGTAAAACGTAACCGGATAACAATTAATCGAATCAACGAATTAATTGACCCAATTCGAATCCACGAAATAGGGTTTGGCACACCAATAATGATGAGGCTCTCGAAATATTGAAGGAATCCACCTTCCGAAAGAATCCACCTTCAACAAAACCAATAATGGTTTCTAGGGATTAAACCCAAAGATGCACAAAGCAAACTTTTATAAAATAATCAAAACAAACTCTAATTTTCGGAATACAACTTTAGGCCTATTTTATAGTGCCCATAAAACTTGAAAAAGAAGCTAAAACCTTTTAGAATTACTCCTAACCTATATAGTAACCTAATAGGACTTAAAAACTAGTAAATCACCTCAAAATCTATCTTAGAATCCTCTAAAATTAACCTACTAAAAATAATGTCGAAAATAATAATTAAAATACTAATTAAAACCTAACTAACAATAAAATACAAATATAATTATAATATTGAATATAATTATATTTTCGGATTGCATCATTCACCCCCGCTTCAAATGAACTCGTCCACGAGTTCATTCGTGAAACTTGAAGTCGACCATTCCACTTGAATAAATACGTAGAATAAACACGTGCTTTGTCAATCTTCGCTAAATCTGGGACGTCGCGATGCAGTGGCCTAAACTCTCCTGGTCCGGGCGGGTGTTTGACTGGCTGCGGTTGGATCTTACAATCTGGTCCGATCGGGTCACAACTCTGGTCAGGCCGGGCACAGTCGTGCTCCTCATTCAGCACGGTTGTGCCAAAGTGTTCGACCTCTGCCTTCTTTTCCCCCAATTTGTGCACGGCCGAGTATGGTACTTTGCACGGCCGAGCTCCAGTCGATTCCTGGGCTGAATTCGTGGGTTGTTGTTCTGGGCTCGGGAACTTGCTGCCTTCATCATGCGCATCCAAACAACCACCCTCCAGTACAGCAACAGAAAGTAGCCCCTCTGTCGTCGCGTTGAAGGAGTCGTTCACACCATCGTCCTCCACTACTACTACAACAAGCGGCTCCTCGTTAGTCGTTACTGGAGCAATATCTCCACCCATGGAAAAATTATCAAGCCCAACTGATGGAATTCTTTTTTTGGAAATCATCGAGTTCTTGTTCTAATAAACGACACTGGTTATGCATAAAATCTTTGATTTTACGCCAATATTGAGCCTCGTCCCAATACATGGCTTCGCATTCACTGTCTCGAGCATTGCGTTCCTCGCACCGAAATTTCTTCAAAGTCTCCAATGTTCGTGCAGCCTTGTTAACGGTTGTCATCTTTCTCCTTGGATCGACCTTTTCTGATACCAACTGATGTAATAGGTTGCAGCGGAAATAATAGTAAAACGTAACCGGATAACAATTAATCGAATCAACGAATTAATTGACCCAATTCGAATCCACGAAATAGGGTTTGGCACACCAATAATGATGAGGCTCTCGAAATATTGAAGGAATCCACCTTCCGAAAGAATCCACCTTCAACAAAACCAATAATGGTTTCTAGGGATTAAACCCAAAGATGCACAAAGCAAACTTTTATAAAATAATCAAAACAAACTCTAATTTTCGGATTACAACTTTAGGCCTATTTTATAGTGCCCATAAAACTTGAAAAAGAAGCTAAAACCTTCTAAATTTGTCCTAACCTATATAGTAACCTAATAGGACTTAAAAACTAGTAAATCACTTCAAAATCTATCATAGAATCCTGTAAAATTAACCTACTAAAAATAATGATGAAAATAATAATTAAAATACTAATTAAAACCTAACTAACAATAAAATATGAAATATAATTATAATATTGAATATAATTATATTTTCGGATTGCATCATTGTGAATACCCCTTTCCGATGAAGCGACGCATGGGAAGTATCTTGCAATAATTATTAATAATAAAGGGAAATATTCATAGCAACATTAAAATATGAGAGTCGCCACGCCGTTTTAATTATAGCCGAAACTTTGAAAAAAAAGCATGTTAATGGGTTCGGGGGTCAGATTACGACAACAGAAGAATATTAAGCATTATCACTCCTATCGCCCGAATGATCGGTCCTTCTATCATGATACGGTAGGTTGTGTGTGGTGTTTAGAGACCGAATCCGAAGATTACCTACGTTCCTCTCAATGTGAGAAGCTCAGGTCAGCGTAGTTCGAAAAGAATTTAGAATAGGCAGAAGAATCGGGATCATGCATATTGATGGGGGAAATTACCTAAAGATTAGGGTTTAGAAATAGTTCCTAGATCATGTTCGGGTTGATGAACCCTAGAACATCATCGGCTATGAAATAACATGTTAATATGAATATCGCAACCCTAAATATGGCATAAATAAGGTTTTAATCTAAGAACACGAAGAACATGCGAAGAACATATTATGAACATATGAATAATATGATGAACATATGAATAAACATGGTAAGAACATGAATATTATGAATCTACACTAAAAACATGGCAAGAACATGAAGAAAAAGTTAGAAAACTTACCTATGTTGGCAAGAAATGAACCTAGATCTTCTTGGGAATCTTGAATGTGTTCTTGAATGCTTCAAATGCTTAATTAGAGAGCAAAATAGTGTTTAAGAACTCTAAAATTTGGAATTAAAGCTCTCAAAGTCGGACCCTAAACCATGAGGCAAGAGGGCCTTTATATAGTAAACTGATCAAGGGATCAAACGGATGAGGTTGGCTGAGGCGAACATGGCGCCTGGCTAAGGCCGAACATGGCCGCGTGGCCAAGGACAGATGTGACCGCGTGGCCATCATTCCTGGCTGACGTGATTTTCAAGCTAGGGTTTTATCTGAGATAAGGAAACCCTATTTTGGCCATTTTTGGTACATTCTAGAATATTGAGCTATATTTTGGGAATCCGGGACAATTCCTATAAATTCCTTGTATATTTGGAAAAGCTCTAATAAACTCATTTTCAGATCGGGTACTAATAGTAGCCCCTCGGCGATGCTTCTTGCAAGGCAATGGGGGGTCGGCGATAAAAAAGAAGGATCCGTTCTGAAACATGAGTTTTGACACGAAGGAAAGATAATGAGATGGATGGACCTTTCCAGGCGACCTACGTATCCACAGAGGAATCAAGCCGGACCAAGTTTAAAGTTATTGGGGAAATTGCTAACGATTGTCTTCTGTTGGAGAGCAATGAGCAACGCCTTCCGCTGGGGATAACTTTTATGAAGAAAAATCTGCTGGTGGAATGAGAAATGACCCCGTCGGTCGGGTGGCTGAACCTTTTCAGGTTTCCTACGTATCCTCGGAGGAATCAAGCCGGTCGTAGTTCGGAGATACGAACAAGAATGGTGCGAGATATAAAGACGGCAAGGTCTAGGTAATCCCAAGATGAGATGTCGATTGCTGGAACATACGTAATTAGAAACGGTAGGGCTTCTAAAAATCGCGATAGATCAAGAACACGCATGATATAGAGATGGACAGTTCCCTGCAACCACAATGGTCCTAAGCAAATGCTGGGGTACGCGTGAGGTAGAAACGGTCGGGTTTCGGTAATCGCGACGAAAGGTTTGGATGTACGAGATATGAAGACGGCAGGGTCTAAGTAATCCTGATGCTTCTTGAAAAGAAATATAAATCTTGGGAGGCTTTCTCGACCTAAAATAACGAATTTCTGTCAAAATAGGCCAAGGGGGGCCTAAAACAAACAAACACGGAATAGAGCAGGGGTAAATCTATAATTTTGCCTAAGAAGGCGAACATGGCTGCGTGGCCAAGTCTTCTGATTCGCCAGATCTTCTTCACGTGGATTGATCCATCGAACGGCTGAGATGGCTTGGGGCGATCTTGGCCACGTGGCTAAGTCTCTGGTCAGATCAGATTCTTGGTCACAACGCCAGATCCTTCTTCTTCTTCCTCCTCCTTCTTCTTCTTCGAGTTTTAGAGAGACAAAAGGGGAATTTAGAGAGAGAAAGCTTCCATTATTGATCTTGAGAACTCCATTTCACATATTCGAAGCCATGGCGGGGCAGTGGATTGACGATATGCTTGGTTTGGGCAGAGGTTTTGCAGGTTATGGCGGCTTTGTGCCTCCGGATCACGGGCACCAAGAGGGAGGAAATGAGGATCCTTTAGGGGGAGAAAATGCAGAAATGGACCCAAATGCGGGTGGTCCAGCGGCGCAAATGTTGCAATGGGGCAGATTGAGAACGAGGGTGGCGACCTGAAATTTTTGGGACGGCCTTTTAAAGTCGACCTTCGATCATGACTACGACTTCTACATCGATTCAGATCACCATTGGTCAAAGGGTCTTCCGGAGACGAGAGAGGTAAATCTCGGACTTCGCCTCTTTCATTTTTTGCGTTGTCATGATTTCATTGAGAACACACACACACACACACACACACACATATATATATATATATTTAAATACAAAATGTTATCTGCTAGAAGAGTAACGTACCTTTGATGTGTTTACCTGTAGAGAATTAAGGCTCGCGGGTCCACCGTGACTGTGGGTCAGTTGTGGGCATCCTTACCGAAGGGTCCAGGCAGTTTGCGTGCTCGAATCGAGGCTATGGGATTCGGTCCCTTTTTCGAGGCTATCCGTATGATCGGGGATACTTTAAAGGTATCGGCAGTGATACAGGTTTGCCGAGAGTTTTGGTGGGATACCACTCACACATTCTATCTCAGTTGGGGAGAGATTACTGTTACGCCCACAGATTTTGTAGCTATCACGGGACTGAAGTTCACTACCACCCCTCTGCCTTTTAATGAGAGCTTGGAGGGTAGGCCAGATTATAGGCAGGTTTTGTTGGGAGTTGACACCGACCTTGGGGGAGGTGTAAAGGGTCATGGAGTAGAGGCTGGCAAAGTGCACAGGCTTGTGGTGTCGGCTATAGAAGCCTTTGGGAGAGGGGAGTATGATTTGGACTGTCTGGTCTGACTGTTTCTATGGTACAGCTTTTCAGAGATTTTGTTTCTCAGTGGGGCCACCATTTACAGGTACTTGCTGTTGGGGGCTTTGGAGGATTTTTCTCAGGTGAGCGAGATTTCTTGGGGAGGAGCCGGTTTAGCTAAGATGTACCGGGCTCTGGATCACTGCTCGAGGGCTAGTTCGTCGGCATTTGATGGGTTCCAGTTTGGTTTCGAGGTACCCTCTTCATCATTCATTTGTCTGTCCGGCACAATTTTGGATTGTAGCACATATTCTTGACTTGTCTCCATTTACTGTATATACAGGTGTGGGTATATGATATTTTTGGTGTCGCCCCCTTTCAGCTGGAGATAGCCGACAACAAGGCTGTTCCCCTTATGTCATACTGGTGCAGAAGCAACAGGCAAGTGCCTCGAAAATCTAAGGACAGGAGGACTGTGAATGCTACTGATCTGAGGAGAGTGCTTACTAGGAATAGGCCTATCGGGGTGAGGTTTTACCCATAGAGAGAGGCTAATGAATTTTCTGTTGGCTATGCTACTGAGTTTACGGCCTCTCGGGTTCTGCTAATGGGCCTTAGCGGAGATGCCATGTATCTTGGTGAGCGGGTTACTCGTCAACATAGGGCCGGTGTAGCGCCTTAGGTTCCTCATAATCCTCCTCGAGACATGCTTCGTCCTGCTAGGTTGAGGACCTTCTTGACTCTGACTCCGGCGGAGCATTACAAGGGTAGTGATGACTATGATGGGTTTGTGCGGACATGCTTGATCAGCCCACAGGTACGGGTTAGGATGTTGTCAGGAGAAGGATTGAGCTCGGCCAGCTATGTTGGTTGGAGTCGGCCTTTGGTTAACATGCCTCTTCACTCGAGCAGCGTCAGAGTGGTACGAGGTGGCCAAGAGGAAGAGATCAGCTTGGAGCCAACAGATGCAGACATCGTGGAGGAGCCATTCGTTCCACCGCCTGATACTGGGGTATGATTTATCAATCTGTTTCAGATTTATCCCACGCAGACACTTTTGTTTTCTTATCCTTGTTCATTGTTTCTGACTTCTCCAGGTGACTCGGGAAGCATACGTCCGATCCGTTCGGCGAGAGAACATCCTTATACGCTTATTGAGAGAGGCGTATCATACTTATACCTACCAGATGGAGGATGTTGCTATACCACAGCGTTGAGAGCGCTCTCCTGCTGAGGCTGGGTCTTCCCATACTGGTGGACGAGCAGTCTGGGGACGGAGCTCGAATGCCAGTGGCTCGCGTCGTTCGACACAGCGCCGGGACACTACCGAGGAGGATTCAGATTAGCCGGGGTAGTTTTTATTTCTTTCCTGCATTGTTAGTTGTAGTATAAACAAATATATACTAGAAATTTAAAATGTATGCAAAGAATTTATGTACTAATCTCATGAGATTAAGGCAACTTATTTGTACAAACTAGTTATTTACATTTTTCCTAATTTTATACAATGCATGAGCCACGGGGAGGGGTACGTACATATTAATGGATTCTGCATGGGATCCGTTGCGGTGTGGGAGTGACCAAACTCGGGGACGGAGCTGAAACTTCTGCATGGGGCGATGATGGCCGCGTGGCCAAGGGCGAAGATGGCCGCCCGGCCAAGAGCGAAGATGGCCGCGTGGCCATGATTTACACCGTCTTTGCTTTTCCTTTTTCTGCAAGAATTGGAATCCGAAACCTACTTAAACAAGGCTTGGAACAGTCCTATATTCGTACCAACAACAGTTTTTGCTTATTTTCTTGTCTGAATACTCTCTTTTCTTGCTTTCTCAATGGACCACCATGCTAGGATTTCAAGGGTTGGAAGAGGCATTTATATTTCAGCTTTGGAGAAGTGGGTTGCCAAAATTTCGGGCTCTTGTCGCAAATTTAATCAACGATTTGTCATCAAATGCCTTTGGCCATTCTTCCACATGAATCCAAATGTGAATCTCTTGCGTGCAGCCGCCAACTTTTGGGATGAAAATAAGCATGTATTTAATTTCTCCTATAATGAGATAACACCCACATATGAGGAATTCATGGCACTTTGTGGAGGTGAGGAGAGGGAGGAAGTAGCTTTGCCCTTTGATGCTATTCCATTGGAGAGAAGGCTAGTAACTTTTGGTGTGCTTGAGGACAGAATTGGTGGGTATGTCAGAGCTAAACATGTAAACCTTTCTTGGATGCCCGAGTATTTCATGCATAGGGATGTTACCTCCACCGTTGCTCTAGATCATCTTGCCTTGTGTTTGTTTGCTCTGATTCTTTCCCCTGCCCAAATTGGATTTGCCAGTGGGGAGTGTCTAGACATGGTGATTCGAGCTCGCTTGGGCCACAACATTGTGCCGGTGATCTTAAGAGAGGTTATCTGTGGCATTCATCTACTTGCTGTTCATGGTGAAATGACGAGAGGCAGTGACAGATCATTGACCATGTGGCTTCAGGAGAGGCTCATGGTGAACAAACCACCTCAGTCTGGGAAATATCTCTCCATGGGTTCATCGCAGCAGGGGCATTATAGAACAGTTTGAGCATAAGCCACGCAGGGATTGGGAGGTTTATCGCTCCATGGGTTCATCGCAGCATGGCGGATCCAGTCTTTGAGGCGTAAGCATGTAGGGTCTTACATGATTCGCGTTCCAACGCTTTTTGAGACTACATTTTATTACCCCACGAGGGTGCTTCGACAATATGGGTTGGCTCAGACTATCCCGAGGCTTGGGATGAGAATTTGGCAAAGTTCCCCTTTAAGGTTCTTTACTTGGATGCTAGTGCTTCGATCCTCATGTCTCAGATCTGGGGCAAGGATGGTTTTTCATGCGTAACTTTCCTTTCATGCTCTCGCAACACCTTTTTGTCACTGGAATATTTGACTTGGTATGAGGAGAGACTCGAGGAAATGAAGCAGACTCTAGAGGACCTATGGGGCTCTAAATTAAAAACCTGTGCTTCAAGCATCTCATTGAGAATGAGGGAGGCGTTGGCCTTTGAGAAAGACAAAGGGAAGAGGATTGCTAATGGTGATGGAAAAGAGGTGATGACTCCGAGGAAGACGAAGGTTGGGGAGATTTTGCAAGGTAAAACCAAGGGTGTTAGTGCCTTCGAAGCGTGATTTTGCGAGAAACATATCAAGAAAGCAATTCGCTGAGGACTAAGGAAGAAGAAAGAGACCGACGGCACAACAAGCGCTAAGGAGTAGTGCAGAGTATCCATCCACAGTCATTGCAAACACATTAGTTTTAATTTCATTTTATTTCAGTGTTGGTTAAATTTCATAACAGGTTATGTATTCGCGAGTTTAATCGAGCTTAGACTCATCAAATAAGTGTAACGTGCAATGATTGTGGAAATAAAAGTTTATTTACTTTGTTGGAAAACACAGATTCTCCTTTTATTGCACTCTGGCCAAATATGGATGTTTATTTATTTTTTAGACCGCACCTTTGAAAGGCTGCCTACGTTCCCCTTTTACAAATAGGACTAAGGGGCTCAGGTCATCGTAGTTCATTCCAGTCAGACTAGAATTATTTTAAGAAAGGGAAGATAGAAGAGGGAATGCTCTAACTTTTGCCTAGACCGCCCTTGCGGGTTTTCAGTCTAGCGAGCTTTGTACGCACCCTTTTTTTTGCATAGACCGCCCTTTGCGGGTTTTTAACCTATCGGGATTCTTTTTGCGTAATAATAATATTTTTTTTATTTTTTTTAGAGAAGGGGGTACTAGTCGTAGTAGCGTCTGTTGAGGTTGACTGGTTCCTTGAACGGGTTGCCATCCAAATCTGCCATCTTGATTGCTCCTCCGGAGAAGATCTTCTGTACTACAAACGGGCCGGTCCAAGTAGGGGACCACTTCCCAAGGGGGTTGAACTTGTTGGGTAGACGTGCCTTGAGCACCAAATCTTCTTCTTTTATGTCGACGTGCTTGACCCTTTTATTGAAGGCTTTTGTGGTTCTCCTTTGATAAGCTCGGATGTGTTCCATACCTTTCAGTCTACGTTCATCGAGCGTGGCTAATTGGTCATGACGACTGCGGAGCCATTCTACCTAATTCACTTGATTTTCAAGCAAGACTCTCAAGGATGGTATTTCTAACTCAACAGGGAGCACTGCCTCCATGCCATATGTCAAGGTATAAGGGGTTTCGCCGGTAGCGGTGCAGACTGATGTTCTGTATCCCTAAAATGCTAGCGGCAACTTCTCGGGCCAATCTTGTCCTCGTAGAGCCATCTTATGAATTATCTGTTCTATTGTCTTGTTGGCCACCTCGGCTGCGCCATTGGCCTGAGGATAGTATGGGGAAGACTTCTTTCGCTCAACCTTGAATTCTGTGAGTAAACAAGCACACTCGGCTTCGAAATGACTACCATTATCGGATATGATGAGGTTGGGGACACCATACCGACACATGATGTTCTCTTTGATAAACTGTTCCATCTTCTTGGAGTTCAACACTTTGTAAGACTGAGCTTCTACCCACTTCGTGAAGTAGTCAACTGCTACAAGGAGAAATTCATGACCATTGCTGCCGGGTGGTGTGACCTTCCCAATGATGTCTATTCCCCAAGTAGCGAATAGACAAGGGGTGGTGGAACTGTACAACTCGTATGGTGGGAGGTGATTAAAGTTGGAGCATACTTGGCACTTATGACACCGTTGAACCCATTGAATGCAGTCCGTATCCATTGTAATCCAGTAGTAGCCCAAGCTGGTAATTTTTTGTCTAAGCATCCTTGCGTTCATGTGAGGTCCACACAAACCGTTGTGTACCTCCTCCATTATCGTATTGGCTTTCTTGCTGTCAACGCACAAAAGTAGCAACCCATCATAGTGCCTCTTGTATAAGGTGTCATCTAATAATACGAACTGTCCGGCCAATCTCTTGAGTACTTGCAAACTCTTGGCCTTCATATCTCCCTCAAATGAGGTTTCTCAGTTCTTAAGGAATTTGTAGATTTGGGCATACCATTGATCTTCGTTCGTCTCTAGCTCGACTTGGATTTCGTAACAATAGGCGGGGTTTTCCCTATGTCCAATTCTGAATGGCTTCACCGATCTCCTCTCAGGAATTTCGACTAAGGAGGCTAATGTCGCAAGAGCGTCTGCAAATCTGTTTTTATCTCGCGGTAACTAATGGAAGGTGACCTCCTTGAATTGTGCTATCAACTCATCCATGTAGGCTTGGTATTGCTGTAAATATGGGTCAATAGTTTTCCACTTCTTCGCTGTTTGGTTAATGATCAAGGCGTAGTCTCCCTACACCTCCAACTCCTTTACGTTGCGTTCTAGGGTAGCTTCTAATCCAGCTATACATGCCTCATACTCGGCAGCGTTGTTGGTTGTTGAGAAGTTCAATCTGATTGATATGGGAGTGTGTTCATCTTTCAGATCAATGAGTAGGAGTCCGACTCCATTCCCTCGCTTGTTTGTAGCTCCATCAAAGAACAATTTCCATTTCTCATCGAGTTCTATGGCAAAAATGTCATCGTCCGGAAACTCAGGGTCCGGCCCTCTTACTTCTGTGCTTGGGAAGTCGGCGAGTTGATCGGCCAATGCTCTCCCCTTAATTGATTTCCTTGGCACGTAGGTGATATCAAATTCTCCCAAGAATACTGACCATATGGCAAGCCTCATAGAGAAAGAGGGTTTGTCGAACAGATACTTGATAGGATCAATTTTCGATACTAACTGTATGGGATGAGACACCATGTAGTTTTTGAGCTTTATCACTACCCATACTAGCCCCACACAGGTCTTCTCGAGTGCAGAGCAGTTGAGCTCGCTGCCTTGTAACTTCCAACTGACAAAGTAGACTGCGCTTTCAATTCGAGAATCTTTGGCTTCTTGTGCTAATATGGCTCCGACGGCGGTGTCTGTCACAGTAAGGTACAGTAGCAACGGTTTCTCCTTATGCGGCGGGCGTAGGATTGGGGTATTCACCAAATACGATTTGATCCTTACGAAGGCTACCTGGCAGTCAAAATCCCATTCTACATTGACGATCTTCTTCATTAGTTTGAAAATTGGCTCACAGATGGTAGACAGTTGGTTGATGAAACGACTAATGTACTGTAAGCGTCCCATGAATCCCTTTACTTTTGTCTCAGTATGGGGAGGCTGCATCTCCAAGATAGCTTGAATCTTTCTTGGGTCGGCTTCTATACCACGCTCGGTGACCATGTAACCTAGCACTTTCCCTCGACTGACACCAAACGTGAACTTGGTAGGGTTCAAACGCATGGCGTGCTCCCTCAGCCTGTTAAAGAACTTCCTAGATCTGTCAGATGTTGACCCTCGGAGCCTTTCGAATGTATGATCATATCGTCCACATATATCTCGATCTCCTTATGGATCATGTCATGGAACAGAGCGGTGACTGCCTTTTGATAAGTAGCCCCAGCATTCCGTAAACCAAACGGCATGACAGTATAGCAGAAAGTACCCCACGGTGTAGTGAAGGCTGTCTTCTCTTGGTCTTCCTCGGCCATCTTAATCTGGTTATAGCTGGCGAACCCATTTACAAATGACTTGACCTCATAATTAGCCGTCGCGTCCACCAACATGTCGATATTGGGCAAGGGGAAGCTGTAACGCCCATCCTAATTCCTGTTAAATTCTTGCCTTGCATATTTATAGGCTATTTTATTTGAGTTACTTATTTAACTAATTGAGCAAGATTAGGTCCTAAGTGTTCAAAGTTGGAACTTGAGGGGCCAAAGTGTAATTCTTGAAATTTGTAAGGATAAAATTGGGTTGCCTCCTCAGATCATTGTTATCCCCAAAATTCTCTCGTTCTTTCTCTCTGTCTCAGAAGAAAGTTAGGGTTTACCCTATTCTTGATCCCTCTTGCTTAATTATGCCTCTGTTCGAAAATCAGACTCCGCATAAATGATCAGGGCGGTGAGTAGAGCATTTCCTGCCGAACAGAAATTAGTTTGGGTGAATTTGATTTCGGAGTAGGTAAGTCACTAGCTCACCCTTGCTTGTAATAACATGCCTATGTGTTATTATTGATACTTGTACTTGTTAATTTCATGATTTGGTTGAATTTTGTGATACTTGTAAATTTGGGACTAAGGGAGTATTAGTATGAATTACAAAGAATTCATAGCCTTTAAGAAAATCTATACTCCTATTTGTGATACTTGTCTTGGGTATGTTAGAAAATTTATACTCCTACTTGTGAGACGGTGAAATATTAACTTGACTTAAATGTTTATACAAGTATATTAGAAAAATTATATTTATACTTGTGGGACGGTGAAATGAATGAAAGTATCCCTAAATGAGTATATTAGTATATTAGAAAATTATACTTATACTTTTGGGATGGTGAAATATTTAATTGGAATAAAAGAAAATTATTCTATTATTTGTGGGACGGTAAAAAAATGAATTAAACTTGAAATAGTGTCCTGGGTATGTGTTAGTACCCGACCTGAAAATGAGTTTATTAGGACTTTCCCAAAAATACAAGGACTTTATAGGAATTAGAAACCTTGCAAAGACTTGTTCCGGAATCCCGAAATACCTCATTTATGACAAAATCTATCAAAATAGGTAATAAATGGTTTCCTTAAAACCATCCAGAATCCCTAGCTTGAAAATTAAGTCAGCCAGCAACGATGGCCACGCGGCCACATTCGCCCAAGCTCCAACCTTGGCCACGCGGCCAACGTCGCCGCCGCCCTCCATCTTGGCCACGCGGCCACATCCGCTCCGGATGATCCTGACCGTCAGATCTCTCCATCAGTTTCCTATTTAAAGACCTCCCTTGCCTCATAATTGGGGGAGATCCGAATTTGAGAGTTCTTAAACACAATTTTGCTCTTTAATTAGCATTCAAACCTCCAAGAAGATCAAGGTTTATTTCTTGCCAACATAGGTAAGTTTTCTAACTTATTTCTTCATGTTCTTGCATTATTTCTAATGTAGATCTTTAATATTCATGTTCTTGCATGTTTATTCATAGTTTCTTCATATGCTTCGCATGTTCATTCATATGTTCATATATGTTCTTCATATGTTCATCGTGTTCATAGATTAAAACCTTATTTATGCTATATTTAGGGTTGCGATCTTCATGTTTGCATGTTATTTCATAGCCGATGATGATCTAGGGTTCATCAACCCAAGGATGATCTAGGAACTACTTCTAAACCCTAATCTTTAGGTAATTCCCCCCTCATTATGCATGATCCCGATTCTTCTGCCTATTCTAAATTCTTTTCGAACTACGCTGACCTGAGCTTCTCACATTGAGAGGAACGTAGGAAATCTTCGGATCCGGTCTCAATCACTAACACACTACATACACCGCATCATGATAGAAAGACCGATCAATTCGGGCAATAGGAGTGATAACGTCCAATATTCTTCTCTTGTTGTAATTTGACCCCCGAACCCATTAAACATGCTTTTTCTCAATGTTTTGGCTTTAATTAAAACGGCATGGCGACTCTCATAATTTTAATGTTGCTATGAATATCCCAAATTCGAACACACGTATTCACAGTGGCGACTCTGCTGGGGACTGATTTGAAACTTTTTCAAACTTAGTGGGTCTAACTTTCGTCACATCATGATGCTTGCCATGTTTACACATGCACGCACCTGCCATGTTTACACATGCACGCACTTGCCATGTTTACACATGCACGCACCTGCCATGTTTACACATGCACACACCTGCCATGTTTACACATGCACCCTACACACACTTGCCATGCACACACTTGCCATGTTTACACATGCACACACTTGCCATGTTTACACGTGCACCTCACACACACTTGCCATGTTTACACATGCACCTCACACACTTGCCATGTTTACACATGCACCCTACACATACTTGCCATGTTTACACATGCACACACTTGCCATGTTTATACATGCACCTCACATACTTGCCGTGTTTACACATGCACCCGTGCACCCCGCAATGTTAATACTTGTACTTTGTTGATACTTGTACCTTGTACCTTGTACCATGTACCCTTGTTATCTTCGCTTTAGTATTAGGGTCAAACAAAACTATGCTATGCTCCCTTGTACATTATTCTCTCTCTTTCTCTCTCTCTCTCTCTCTCTCTCATGCATTGCATCGCATCATTCAAACGTTCAAAGCTTCTCTCTTTTCTCCCTAAAAAGAATTAGTTTCTTGCCTCACACTACCACTAGTCCGTGTCAGCACTGCACATGTCCCTATCACCCGGAGTATTCGATGTGCGGGAATTTGTGCGCTACTGCCGCACTCTTTTCGAGTCACTCGTCTACTCCACTCACCGTGTACGTTCTGCGAGCGGTGGGAACCTTTTATCCTACCTGTGTCAACCCACACATAGAGATTAGGACACTCCTTAGACCAACCATTTAGGATGTAAATAAATGCAAAACTTTTCGCAAAATAAAATGTGCATTGCATCTAGGCGACCTCTAAGGTCCATCGCTCACCCCTTGGGCCATCTATCAAAATTCCTCATTTTGGCCTATCTAGGTTACCTACCCATCATTGCGATCCATTTGGGTCTACCCTTCATCTCGACCCGCTTTGGTCAAAATCCCACCATCCTTTGGCCTCCTAGGTCAACCTTATCACCTTCGACCTCTTAGGTCACCCCTTGACCTCTTAGGTCAACCTTTGACCCCTTAGGTCAACCTTATCGCCTCCGACCTCCTAGGTCAACCTTTGACCCCGTAGGTCAACCTCATCCGCTTTTGACATCTTAGGTAAACCTTTGACCCCTTAGGTCAACCTTATCCGCCTTCGACCTCTTAGGTCAAACCTTGACCTCCTAAGTCAACCCTATCACCTTCGACCTCCTAGGTCACCCCTCGACCTCCTAGGTAACCTTTGACCCCGTAGGTCAACCTCATCCGCTTTTGACATCTTAGGTAAACCTTTGACCCCTTAGGTCAACCTTATCCGCCTTCGACCTCTTAGGTCAAACCTTGACCTCCTAAGTCAACCCTATCACCTTCGACCTCTTAGGTCACCCCTCGACCTCTTAGGTTAACCCTTGACTGCCTAGGTCAACCTCATCCGCCTTTGACCTCTTAGGTCTACCCTTGACCGCCTAGGTCAACTTTATCCGCCTTTGACCTCTTAGGTCTACCCTTGACCTCCTAGGTCAACCTTATCACCCTCGACCTCTTAGGTCACCCCTCGACCTCTTAGGTCAACCCTTGACCGCCTAGGTCAACTTTATCTGCCTCCGACCTCTTAGGTCAACCCTTGACCTCCTAGGTCAACCTTATCACCTCCGACCTCGTAGGTCAACCCTTGACCACCTAGGACAACCTTATCACCTCTGACCCCTTAGGTCAACCTTATCACCTTTGACCCCCTAGGTCAAACTTATCTACCTTCGACCTCTTAGGTCAACCCTTGACCTCCTAAGTCAACCCTATCACCTTCGACCTCTTAGGTCACCCCTTGACCTCTTAGGTCTACCCTTGACCCCCTAGGTCAACCTCATCCGCCTTCGACCTCCTAGGTCAACCTTTGACCCCCTAGGTCAACTTAATCATCTTTGACCTCTTAGGTCAACCTTTGACCCCCTAGGTCAACCTCATCCTCCTAGGTTGACCTTATCACCTTTGACCTCTTAGGTCAACCTTTGACCCCCTCGGTCAACATTATCACCCGTTGACCTCTTAGGTCAACCTTTGACCTCCTAGGTCAACCCAATCACCTTCGACCTCTTAGGTCAAACTTGGACTCCTAGGCCAACCTTATCCGTTTTCGACCTCTTAGGTCAATATTTGATTCCATAGGTGAACCCAATTACCTTTGGTCCTAACCCGCTTAGGTCAAACCGTCATCTTGACCCACCGTCGTCCAGACCAACCTAGGTCAACCCGTTTAGGTCCACACACCATCCTTGAGCGATTTAGGTCAACTTGTCCGTCTTAGGTTAAAACTACCCCTTCACCTTTGACCCGTCAAGGTCACCCCGTGACCCGCTTAGGTCGACTTACCTATCTTGGATCCATCTAGGTCAATCTCCAACCTTCCTTAGTCCACCAACCCGAATAGGTCAACCTTAGACCCGCTTAGGTCAAACCATGTCTATCCCGCTTAGATCATCCCATAGGCAAACCGCTACAACCCGCTATCTTGATTCATTCACCATATAGGTCAATCCAACCCTTCTCATTTAGGTCGACCTATCTTGGATCCATCTAGGTCAACCCACCATTATCGTCGCATCCTAGCTTGAACCATTTCTTGTCTCAAACATTAGGTCAAACCTTAGGTCAAATTTAGGTCAAACCTTAAGTCAAACCTTACCCGATTCCTATAGGTCTTCCTCACCCATGCTTGACTACAGACCGAGTCATCTCCCTCTTTTTGGCCCCTATGGTCATCTCTCACCTCTTTTCAAAAAGTCTAACTTGATTCGAACTACGGCGACCTGAGCCTCTTATTATGTGGGACCTCTCCCCCATGATAAGGGGAACGTAGGCAACTTCGGCCCGGTCAAACATTCAATTTTTTACCAAAATGCATTTCAAAAATATGGAGACCGACTCTTTTCCAAAAAATGATTTTATAACGATGCCTTATCATTAAATACGAATCTAATTTAATTCAACTAAGAGGCTTAATTCTTTCATGACTAGAGTTCTGCATCATGTCGGCTACAAGGAACATCGAAGTTGCAACTGAAGCTGCTACCCAAGATCCCGAGACAATCCTCTACACCGGTACTGCTCTCAGTAAGCAAGCATCCCACTTCGAAGCCATCCTCGATGAACAAGCAATCCACTTTAAGGCCATTCTCAACGAGAAAGCAACACAATTTCAGAAGGAGATGCATACGACCCTAAGAAATATCGAGAGGCGCCATTTGTCTGAAATTCGTGGCGTTTATGATTACCTCAGCCGAGTTCTCCCTCTTGCTCAATGTCAACACCCGTACGCTCCTCAAATGTACGGGCCGCCACATACTTCCCCCGTTGGGATGCCTCTTAAGACTACTCATCAACGACAGGTACCGGTACCTAAACCACCCTCAAATACAGTTCGGAAGGACGAACGCGAGTACAATGACTTGGGTATGCCGTTAGCCAAACTCTACAAAAGTCTAGTTCAAGCCGGAAAGTTGTCTCCTTTGTTCAACTATGAACCAAGTAGGGTGAAGCAAGGCTTGGATCCCTCCAAACACTGCCAATACCACCAGTACATTGGGCATGACACAGAAGATTGCCTCCAATTGAGGAGAAAGATTCAAAGCCTCATTGACAGTGGAGCCATCACCCGCCAACGGAATACATGGGCATGGGCAAAAGAGGAAATTGGGGCTACCTCCTTTAAATAAAAGAAAAGAAAAGGGTCATTCAGTCTTCGTAGGTTCTAGAGTGTCCTTAGTCAAAAGTCCACCTTGGACGATTTTTGTTTCTTTAAGTAAAAGTCCACCCCAGACTAGTCAGTTTAAATCTTTTAGTTCCAATAAAAGGGTGTTTATTTCTTTTCTTTTCTCTCTAGACTTGAGACATAAGCTTGCATATATCAATTTCATGAAAATTGTCTTATTCACCATTTTCGCTGGATTGCTATATCTTTATATGATGAATTAATCTTAATCTTACTCATTAATGACGACTCATTAAAAGGTAAATGGACCCACAAACCATTCACATAACTAAGTAAACGATTAATCTCAAAATAACAAATGCTTCGATAAATTGGGATGAACGAATCACTTTCTCTTCTCTCTACATTCTACCCCCATACACTCTCTCTATACACTCACCCCTTGTACACACTTCATGTACACTCTCTCTATACACCTTCTCCCGTACACTATCCTCATACGCCTCTCATCCCACCATTAGACCCCTTTTCCATACGGTCATGACAAAGAAATGGACTGCGGTTGCTCATCATCAAATAGACATCCATGCTGCCACAATTTAAGGGGTTGTTTGTTCCCTTCATGAGTACTACATGCCGTTACACTGGGGCTGTCCGTATTCCATCGCAAATGTAAGACAAGTGCACGAAGTCATTCATGCCATTAATTGGTTCACGTGATAATCCAATGGAGCTCTACCGGTGAAAATCAAGGGGCTAGGATGCCCGCCGCCAGCAAAAGGCCGCTTAAACTATAAGGAAGCTACCTCGCAATCGAGAGAGGCGAAAGCAAACTAGGGGCTTATCTTGCCCAATGTTTCATGTACAAATATAAAAAAAAAAAATATGGCTCGCTAGGTTGAAACCCAAAAAGGCGACCTAGGCAAAAGTTAGAGCATTGCACAAAAAGAAGCCCGCTAGGTTGAAAACCCGAAAGGGCGGCCTAGGCAAAAAAAAAAAGGTTGTGCACAAAGAGATAAAATAAAAAAGAAAAAGAAAAATAGAAGGGGCTATCACCATGGAAAAGTAAAAGTCCCATTTTCTTTTCACCTCAAATGTTTTATTTTCCTTTCTTTCCTTACAAAGTAGATAAACGGCAGCAACCCATGACAACTACGATGGAGCAATCCACTGCAACAACCACAAAGGAGTAATCCACCGCAATGAGCTACAAAGAAAAACTCACCTCAAACGAACCTCACACCCCTAAACTCAAAACCCAACTTCATCGTCAACCAGGCAACCACTCAAAGCCAAACATAACCTACCTTGGGCCAACTTTCTTTCTTTTCTTTCCTCCCACACATACCTACTGAAACCAGACACCATCGTCAAGCGGGTCATCCCCGAACTACGCGGACCTGAGCTCCTCACCTTGAGGAGAACGTAGGCAACCTCCCGGTTCGGTCCAAAATATACACAACCCACCTTGAACCAATTTCCTTCCTCTTCTCTCTTCCCCATATATTTCTACTTCTGATCTCTTCACTCACAATTGATCAAAACATTTATTATTTCGAGACTACTTGCCTAAAACATAATCATAAGATGAATAACTAATCAACGAGGTCCATTCTCGAGCAATCAAATGAGAATCTTGAATAAAACAATTTTCAAATGTCTCGACAAGTCGTCCGTTCTACAATCTAGGAAAGAGCTAAACACTTACTTTCTGTCAAGCAGGGGCTTCCTCCCTTTTGTACATATATACACTCAGTTGCCCAAAGAGTCAAAATGTGAGTACTATCTCTCTCTCTTACTCTCCCCAAAATGCCCCCGCATGTTTCCAAACAATTCTTTTTTTCCTTTTTTGAGTCGACTGAATGATTTAAAAAAAAAAAAAAAAATGATGACGCAAAAGAGATGTCCGCTAGATTGAAAACCCGCAAGGGCGGTCTAGGCAGAAAAAAGGGTGCGTCTTAAAGGAGGTAGGATACCCCGCTCTACACCCTTATCGAACTGGGGCTTCCCCAACAGAATGGGTCGACTATGTGTTTTCTCGGAGAATACCGAGGTCCCAACAAGAATATACTTAGAAGAAGGGCATCCCTCATCATCAAGTTTGACGTAGTGTTTCTCAAAGGAGGGAGGGTACCCGCTCACAAAATTAGATAATCCCCAACGGAATGGGTCGACTATGTGGTTTCCCAGAGAATACCGAGGCGTCAACAAGGATACACTTAGAAGAAGGGCACCCCTCATCGTCAAACTCGGCACGCGACGACCTATTTGGATTGATTAGAATCATAATTAATTATAAGGCATCTGTATAAGATCATAACACTTTCATAAAGTTTTCTCCTTCCCTGACACTTTGTTTATAAACCCGTACTCTCGGTCTCCACAAAATTGTAAAAACATCCTCGATCCATCTGAGACCCATCTCCATGATTCTTGAGTTGACTCGGTCATTTACCCTATCTCCTACACTTTAGGGAACCCCTAGGCCTAAACCCTCAACTCTCTACGTCCCAATCTGACTTGATTCAAAACCTTAGGTCCCGCACCTACCCGGTCAGTCTTACATAGGTTACACCATAACCCCTTGGCTCGACCCTCCACAAGTTAGTAGCGGGACTCCTAAAGCTTCAAACCAGTCTTATCCAAAACCTCAAGCCTTAAACCAGTCTACCAAATCCAAATCCTTAGAATGACCCATTAGGTCCCGAACCTACTGGTCTCGAGTCTACCTGATCTCTTAGATCCTAAACCTACCAATATATATTCATCCTTACCTTGTCCAGACTATCTATCCCTTATCCTCTTAGGTCCAACCTCTTAGGTCCAACCTCTTAGGTCTACCCAGTCTAACCTGTTGAACGATCCCTTAGATCCCAAGTCCATTCAAGTCTACCAAGCGCCTACCTTGTAGGTCTCTAGCATGTCCGATCCACACTTTAGGTCTCAACTCCAAAACCCTTTAGATCACAAAAATGTCTACCCTCTAGGTCTATAACCTTAGATGTCGACCCTTAGAACTCTTTAGTTCCCAAGCCTGCTCGGTCCAACCAAAACAATGCCATCTACGCCTACCGTCATACCCAAACCATTGCCCTGCCACTCTTAAACCTAGTGTCACTCCTTAGCTTCAAAAGACTTCCTAGTCTGACCTTCAACTCCTTACGACTCTAACCTACTTAATCCAAGTCGAGTCCAAACCTCGCCACCTGCACGATCCTCTCCTGAAACTCTTTAGATCTCAAACCTTTCTTCCCCACGAGTCCAACCTCAAACATGCTTGAACGCATAGGATCTCCCGCGTACCGTGACATGCCATAAAGATATCAAAACCCGTCCGGTCAAAACTCGTGCGCTTAACACCTTTGGGTCCCGTCCCTAGCCTACCTTCACAATCGCCGAACGAGTTTGGTCACGCGCAATGACCTCTAAGACAAACTTCGGTCCTAAGCATACCCAATCCAACTTAGGCACCTATTGTACTCGAGCAAAGTCTTGGACACTCAATCCCTTTACCTAAAGCGCCAATGTGGTCATATATCCAGACCATCTCCCGCACATGGTTCGCACCTAGCACACCTTAGGACCCAAACCCGCCGTGTCCGCCTTACACCCTTAACTGGTTAGGCATTAGGATCATCCAATCCTAATCCGTTTCTCTTTAGCTCCACTTAAACCTGCTTGGTCTTAACCCATAACGCGGTTTCTCTAGGATAAAAGACTTAACCGCTTGAAAGCCTTATGTCCCAACGCTACCCTGCCTAGCCTTTGATCTCCTAGATCTCACGCCTACCATTCCATTAGGCCCCGGTCTCCTTAACACATGTCTGAGTCTTACCCTAGCTAAACCCTAGCACTCTAGCCTAGGTCTAACCTATCGAGCCTATCCAGCCACGAGGTATCAAGCTCATTTGCCCCAAACCGCAACACTCTTAGACCTCAAACTTGCTAAGTCTAAACCAAGACAAACCTTCAAATGCTTTCAGTCTCCAAACCCTGGCCTTAAACCTAGGTAAACACATTCTCTAAACCCTAGACTCAAGCCTAGGTAGTCATATCATTCTCTCTGAACCCTAGCCTCAAGCCTAGGTAATTACATCCTTCCTAAACCCTAGCCCCGAGCCTAGGTAGTTACATCCCTTCCAAACCCTAGCTTAGAGCCTAGGTATTTACACCCTTCCTAAACCCTAGCCTTGATCCTAAGTAGTCACGTATCCTCTCTAAACCCTAGCCTCAAACCTAGGTAGTCATATCATTCTCTATGAACCCTAGCCTCAAGCCTAGGTAATTACATTCTTTCAAACCCTAGCCTAAAGCCTAGGAAGTTACATCCTTCTTAAACCCAAGCCTCGATCCTAGGTAGCCACATCCTTCCTAAACCTTACCCTCGAGCCTAGGTAGTCACATTCCCTCCAAACTCTAGCCTCAAGCCTAGGTAGTCGATATTCTTTCCAAACCCTAGCCTCAAACCTAGGAAGTCGCGTTCTCCCCAAACCCTAGCCTCAAGCCTAGGTAGTCACATATCCTTAAGCCTAGGAAACCGCAACATCCTCTTTAACCCTAGCCCAAGTTCTAGGGAATTTCCAAAGCCCCGCATGCAACATCATTTCCAAATTCCTGAAACCCTAGTCTCGAAACCTAGGAAATTTACAATCTTAATCCCCCGTCTTACTGAACCCTAACCCAAAGCCTAGGATACAATGCCCTGTCCAAAACTTAATCAACCCTAGCCTCAGGCCTAGGAATCCGCATTCGCTCTAAACCCTAGCCTCGAGCCTAGGTAGTCGCATTCGCTCTAAACCCTAGCCTCGAGCCTAGGTACTCGCATTCGCTCCAAACCCTAGCCTCAAGCCTAGGTAGTCGCACTCTTTCTAAACCTTAGCCGAAGGGCCTAGGAGACTATATCCTCACTAAACTCTATCATCGAGCCTAGGATTCAACATTCCCTTCAAACCCTAGTCCTAGACCTAGGAAATTCCTTCACCTTAGTCTCAAAATATAGGAAGTTTACAGTTCTTAGCCTTAAAACCTAGCCTAAAGCCTAGGTTACCACGAACATTTCCAAGCCATAGTCACCAATCCCGGAAAATGGTGAACCCTAACATCAAGCTTAGTGGACCTTCCACAAAAGCAATCCCTCTTCCCAATGGTCCATGGTCTCAAGCCTAGGAAGTCACAACCTTTCCAACTCCCAGCCTTATGTCTAAAAGCCAACGTATTTGCAACCTCTGAGCCTACCACAACTCCAAGCCCTAGCCTCCTAGACCTAGGAAATTCCTAAACCCTAGTCCCAAACCTAGGAGAGTCATGGTCCTTAAACACCAGTTTCCAAACCCTTGTTTGAAACCCTAACATCTAGGAAGTTCCCAAACCTCAACCTTTCCAAGCCCTAACACTAAGCCTAGGATAGAATACTCTCCTCATGCTTAAATGAACTCCAATCCCTAGCCCGTAAGCCTAGGAAACCCACATTATCTCCAAGACATAATCTAAAGCCCAAGAAGCCGTGACATCTTTGGCATCCCTATCTCAAGATTAGGAGATCACCATCTTCCTTATTACCTTTCCTTAAAAAGCCTTGGGTCCTACCTCTAGGCAACCAAGAAAAATGTCCCTTACCTAACACCTTGGTCTCAATGGCTCGTAGCCTCATTCCCTCCTAAATTAGGATAAGCGGAATCCATATCATGTTTCCCATATTAGCAACTCCCCGAGAGTCCATCTCCTTCGCGTCTCCCTAAAGGTCCTTTGCCCTTGTGACTCACCAAAGAGTCCATTGTGACTCCCCGAGAGTCTATCACCTTTGTGACTCCCGAGAGTCCGTCACCCTTGTGACTCCCCGAGAGTCTATCACCTTTGTGACTCCCCGAGAGTTCATCCCGTTTGCGACTTCATAACAATCCATCATCTTTGCCTCCACATGCAAAATTTCAGTTTTACCCCTAGTACATTCCCCTTTGATTCATTTTAGGTGCCCTTAGCGCTATTTTGATTGATATTCGTTACCTTTGGGTACGGGAAGCCTCTTAAATTTCCATTCTTCACCGAATATTTGCTTAGGATTCGTATGGTTGTAGAGACTTCGGCGCCTCTATGACATACGCATCCTAGATCGATCGTGATTGGCAGAAGCCTCGGCGTTTCTGTTTGCGAGAGATCCAACATGCATTACTTTAGCGCGATCGGCAGGAACCCTGGCGATCCTGATTGCGTTTACAATTCCAGCTTGGGATTATTTAGACGACGTAGTCTTTATTTTCCCAAATAACTTCATTGCTTACGAATGTTCGTTCTTCATACAAGATAGTATCCGTAGGTTTATTATCCGCAGCAGAAGTTCGATGTCTCGTCTTTCCCCAATATCTCTGAACTACGACCGGCTTGATTCCTCTGAGGATACGTAGGAAACCTGAAAAGGTTCTGCCACCCGACCGATGCGGTCATCTATCATCCCCAGCAGGTGCATTTTCCCCAGCAGAAAGCGTTGCTCCCCATCAGAGGACAATCATCCCCAATTTCCCATCAGATTTGAACTACGTTTGGCTTGATTCCCCCGCGGATACGTAGGTCGCCTGTCAAGGTTCAGCCGTTCCCTTACCTTTCAGCTGTTTTGAAACTCATGTTTCAGACGGATCCTTCTTTTATCATCGACCCCACATTGCCTTGCAAGAAGCGTCGTCGAGGGGCTACTGTTAGTACCCGACCTGAAAATGAGTTTATTAGGACTTTCCCAAAAATACAAGGACTTTATAGGAATTAGAAACCTTGCAAAGACTTGTTCCGGAATCCCGAAATACCTCATTTATGACAAAATCTATCAAAATAGGTAATAAATGGTTTCCTTAAAACCATGCAGAAACCCTAGCTTGAAAATTAAGTCAGCTAGCAACGATGGCCACGCGGCCACATTCGCCCAAGCTCCAACCTTGGCCACGCGGCCAACGTCGCCGCCGCCCTCCATCTTGGCCACGCGGCCACATCCGCTCCGGATGATCCTGACGGTCAGATCTCTCCATCAGTTTCCTATTTAAAGACCTCCCTTGCCTCATAATTGGGGGAGATCCGAATTTGAGAGTTCTTAAACACAATTTTGCTGTCTAATTAGCATTCAAACCTCCAAGAAGATCAAGGTTTATTTCTTGCCAACATAGGTAAGTTTTCTAACTTATTTCTTCACGTTCTTGCATTATTTCTAATTTAGATCTTTAATATTCATGTTCTTGCATGTTTATTCATAGTTTCTTCATATGGTTCGCATGTTCATTCATATGTTCATATATGTTCTTCATATGTTCATCGTGTTCATAGATTAAAACCTTATTTATGCTATATTTAGGGTTACGATCTTCATGTTTGCATGTTATTTCATAGCCGATGATGATCTAGGGTTCATCAACCCAAGGATGATCTAGGAACTACTTCTAAACCCTAATCTTTAGGTAATTCCCCCCTCATTATGCATGATCCCGATTCTTCTGCCTATTCTAAATTCATTTCGAACTACGCTGACCTGAGCTTCTCACATTGAGAGGAACGTAGGCAATCTTCGGATCCGGTCTCAATCACTAACACACTACATACACCGCATCATGATAGAAAGACCGATCAATTCGGGCAATAGGAGTGATAACGTCCAATATTCTTCTCTTGTTGTAATTTGACCCCCGAACCCATTAAACATGCTTTTTCTCAATGTTTTGGCTTTAATTAAAACGGCGTGGCGACTCTCATAATTTTAATGTTGCTATGAATATCCCAAATTCGAACACACGTATTCACAGTATGATACTTCACTCCTAGGTGCTCTTGATATTGTTATTATATTAGTAATAATACTTATACTTTTGGGACGGTGAAATATTTAAATAGAATAAAGGAAAATTATTCTATTATTTGTGGGACGGTAAAAAGAATGAAATAAACTTGAAAGTAATGTTTTGAACTTGTTTGTATGTCCTGGGTATTGCCTAAGTATTAGTAAAAGTATACTCCTACGCTTGGGACGGAGAATTGTTAACCTGGGAAAGAATTGAGCATTTGCTGTAAATCGCTTTGGTGTGCGACCGCACAAAAGCCTTGGGCGACCGCCCAACTATCTGAAGTATTTTTCAAAGGAGGCACCTACTAAGTGAGCGGCCGCCCGGTCAGGTTTGAGCGGCCACCCGGTTGTCTGAAAATCAAAAAGCTTGTTTAAAGTGAGATCAAGTTGGAAGTAACCCTGGTTAAGGTATATAGCCTTAGTATAAGATGTCCTAGCAAGTGTTGTGACACCTTAGGGGCATCAGAACGTGGTCTTGAACATGAATATCCAAAAGTCAATTGGAATGTAAACTTGAATATAAGATGTTGAACTTACAACATAACCATTGTGTATGAATGATATTGCAAGTGTTATGAAGCACTAGAGGCATCATAATAATGTTTTGAACTTGAATATTCAATGAACTGAATATAGAGAACTTGAGTTTAAGAGTAAGAACTCTTTTATATGTCTTGAAGTGCTATGAACAAGCACTAATGTGTTGTATATGTCTTGAATCCAATGTTTGTGTACCTTAGGGGCACTAGAACAATGTCTTGAGGTTGAACATCCAAAGTATAGGATTAAGAACTTATAAGTATAAGATATGTAACTCATCTACTTAGCTTGAACTTGAAGTATAAGAAATTAAATCTTGTACATGACTTGAATATCCAAAGATTGGAATAATAACTTGAGTATAAGATAATTAATTCCTGTACATGTCTTGAACATCCAAAGAATTGGATTGAGAACTTGAATGTAAGATGAAAAAATCTTGTACATGACTTGAAACCAATACATGTGTATGGTAATGAACTTGAAAGTGTTATGAACAAGCACTAACGTGTTAGAACTATCCTTGGTGTGTATGTGAAAATCTTGCATATAGCTACTTGATAGAATGTGGCTTGTTGACTACTTGATACTTGGTATTAATAACCAAAGAGTTAGAATATGGAACTAAATAGAGAATGAACAACTCTATTACATACTCGAATCTAATACGTGTGTATTGAAGTGCTATGAACAAGCATTAATGTGCTAGTACTTGGTTTTAATCGTGCATATACTCAATGAAGTATATAAAGTATAAAGAAGATATCCTGTTCCTGAGATAGGTTCCTAAAGAAATAGGGACTAGTGTAATATGAAGATAATTCATAAAACAATGATTATAGAACACGATATGTGTTGGAAAATGTATTCGATTGTTAACGATACATATACGCGAGGTATGATTGTGACTAGGTACATAAGGCCTATTCGACTACGTGCTTAGAGTCTAAGATGTTGGGCTCTACTTGAAAGTAAGAGTATCGTAATAGACACATTAGTGTGTTAAAGGTTATACGAATATGTACGTGCAAATATTTCATATGACAAAGTGATATAGTATGAGTTACCCTACTACTTGGTTGGGGTCTGTTATTAATAGACTCTAATTGGGCTTGATTGTGTTACGTGGACACATTATGTGCCATTGTTATGCTGATTTGTATTCGCAATTATTGCGTACGTGTACTTGTATTTGGTGAGCACATGATTACATGGTTCATGAAGGACTGGTCCACTACTTTTGGATTAGTTCTACTCTCGTAGTTCAAGTAAATACCTACTTGTGCATTTTTATGTGAGTCCAGCTGGTCCTTGCTTGTTCGGAGATATATAGGTTCACGCTTATCGCGAGTGCTGGGGCTAAGTGATAATCGGGGATCTATGTAGCTGCGCTTGACCCCTTACTACCGATCATAGTAAGGGCATATAGCCTCCTTTGTTAGAGCAATACGCCTAATAAAGTGACTGCTATACCTCTTGTCTTGAATCTTGTTCTCGAGTGTGACACTGGTTACCGGGTCGTCTTATGTACTGCACAGCAGCAACATGATTGATCGTGATTTGTCAACTGCAATAAGCAACGACAACAATGGTTTACTTAGGAGGAATAAGGTTGGAATATCCTTTGTAACGTGTTAGTTTAGCCTTATGTGTTAGCTACTTGATGAGTTGGCTTAGCCTCTTATATACTTGTTACTTGATGACATCTTGAGCATGATTACTTGATAATCTTCTTGATTTGCATGATTACATGATAACATGCTATGTACTTGTATCTAGTAACTTACTGAGATTTATCTCACCCCGTTCCTTGTTTATTTATCCCCCCCCAGGAAAGCAAGTGGTAATACGTTGTGAGGCTCGACTTAGCAGGGGCCTACTTGGCAGGTTGTTCTTGTTGGGGATTGTTATCCTTTCCAGTTTTGGTGAGGACGATTTGGTATCAGTTTTTTAGACTCAGTATATTGGGTAGACTTGTATAGTTCTTGTAATGCCAGCTTATGTGCTAGGCATGTTTTCCGCTGTGTATAACCACATTTGGTTTAAATTTCTTGGTATAGAACTCGTTGTGAGCTATTTTAGCTCGTTCCTCTTGAGTATATATATGATGTCAGTTTGATATAAGCAGATGTCATTCAGTTTCTCGTTTCTTGTTAGTCACGCGCACCTGGTTCGAGGTTCTATTAGGGAATCTCAGGACTTGGGGGCGTGTCAGAAGTCATCCTTTGGAGTAGCCTTGTTGAGATCTCTGAAGTCTACACATACTCGGACTTTACCATTGGACTTCTTGACTGTCATGATGTTCGACAACCAAGTGGGGTATTCTATTACCCTGATAAAGCCTACGCGGATCATTTTCTCAATCTCTTCCTTTACTTGCAAGGACCATTCCGGCTTAATACAGCGTAAATTTTGCTTGACTGGCTTGGCATCTGGTGCTGTCGGGATTCTATGCTCTACGATCGAGTTGTCAAGCCCCGTCATGTCCTTGTAAGACCATGCAAACACATCGATGTACTCCTTGAGTAGCTCAATCAATGCTTCCCTTTCGGCTCCGCTGAAGAAGCTTTCAATCTGCGTTTCCTTTGGTTCGGCTTCAGTTCCCAAATTCACGCACGTTAGCACCTCATCGACAGCTTAGGCTCGATATTCCTTTTGATTAATAACCTGTTCTGAAATTTCTCTAATATATTAATCATTTAGTATGTCTGTGTCTGCCTCTTCTAATGAATCATTATTAACTAAGTGTATATCATTAGGCTTATTATTAGTTAACTTATCAGTTAAAAGAGTGGCTATGGAGGGATACTCAGAAAGGTCGAGAGCTTCATTCATAGCGAAAGGAAATATGATGTTTGCGACAAGATCATAGTCTTCAGACGTGAGGTCGTCAGACTTAGAGGAAGATTCGAACTCAAAAGACAAAACACTAGACTCAGGGGAAGGGGATTTCGAGGAAGTGACAGGAAATGCTGCTGGAGGCGCGGTAGGAGATCGGGTAAGCCCCAGCGTCCCAACCATAAATTCCAGAGTGGCTATGGGACCTCCGAGTATGCACCAGTTTTTCAGCTTGTCCTCCATGGGCTTCACTAATGTCCTCGGGTTAACATTTTCCTCTGATTCATCTCCAATTGCGGCTACCATGTCATCATCGAGCCCCAGATATCCCAGATGTTGAAGCAGATATTGGCCATCCCACGTCTCAGACGAACTTGGAGTCTCTATGGTTTCCGCTGCTGGCTTATCAAGGGTTGTGGATTTTAGCTGATCAGCCAAGTCACTTGAAACTTCGGCGACATATTCGTTCTTAGTGGTTCTGATTCTGCCCGTCTCCTTGTCGTATTCCATGTAAGTCAGCATCAGGTTGGTCCGGTCGAATTCTACGTCTCTGAAGATCTCGAACCCTTTCTGTAACTTTCCGGTGTGGTCAAACCATGGTTCTGCGAACTCAAAACACGAAAAATCCTCGCCTTTCTTAACGAAGTAACTGTTAAGAGAGAGGCGGTAAGGCCGCATTTCAGGCTTCTTGTATGGCAACTTCACTTTCCTGAGGAGTTATATCCTTTTCTGTTCCACTCTGTCTTCGGGAGTGAGGGTGCATCCAAGGCCAAACAGCCCTTTGTGATCAACTTCTTTAACCAAATCCATGGGACCTTGCAAGTTCTTACCTAGCCCTAGCCCTAGCCCCGGTATGAAGCCCATGTTTCGTAGCGTCTTGACAATGGGTGCCACCTTATCTGAGGTTTTGGTGAGATCGATGGCACAAATCTGTGCTTGAGCGACTATTTCGAAACCATTGAAGAGTCTGCTATCTTCTCCATATTGTATTTGTAACACAGGAATGCCCTAGGTGTCCGTCCCTTGTGCAGTTACAAGATCACTGTAGACAACAGTCACCTCATTTCCAGACTGAAACTTCATACATTGATGCAAGGAAGAAGGAACTGCGCCTGACTGGTGCAACCAAGGCCGTCCCAGGAGGAGAGAGAAGGTCGCCGGTGTTGGGTTTTGATGCATCATGCGCAGCGGAATAAACAGATAAAATCAAACACCCAAGAGCCCGGATCCGTGCATGTTGATTAAATTAAATACAAGACGAAAGAAACATAACCTTGAAGATCGAATCCATGAACACGGACTTTAAGGTGTTAAAGAAAACACCCTCTATCGGTATCCACACGTCGAATAGATATCAAGAGCACCTTCTTGATCTGGATTGCTAGACCCAAGGCTTGATGAAGAAACGATTTCTTTATAGGAATTATTTTGCTCCATTGATTATTGAGTTATGATGATTATAAATCTCAAAAACTAATAATCCCCTCTATATTTGTGTAATTGTTTCTCAAACAACATGTTATGATTTCTAAAATCAACCATTAGGTTTCTCAAACCCGACTGCACACATATATAATAGGGTATAAACCTAATTCCTTTTGGGATCAGAATTCCTTGTCAAACAAGAGATCTAAACAAACTGTTTTCCATCTGGACAAACCATCCGTACGGATTGGTTGGGTGGCTCCCAAACCATCCGTACGGATCCTTCCAGCAGGATCTAGTTTTTCCCCATTTTTGTGCCTTATTCAATCCGTTCTATTGTGTGTGACCCAATAGGATTATACTAAGTTGGCAACGAGTCCGAATGAGTCAGAACCCGTAAGTTATAAGCGGACTTTAGCAAGCCATTATGACTACCCAATTAGTATAACTTTGAAAGCCCAAGGTAACCTTATAGAACATATCATAATCCCTTTGTCACACGATATCATATTGGACATAAGTCATGGTCCACGTCAACTTATGTCGTCCAATGCTTTCTCGATCTCGAGTATATTGATATGAGCAAATAACATTGAACGCTTCAATTCATTTGGGTACGGCCGTACACTATTATCAATCTCACTCATCGAGTGGCCAAGCAGATATCTCTCTTGAGAGAGGGACAAATTCCATCTTGACTTATCATTCTTCCCTACAAGAATCTGATTATGCCAATCGTAGCCTTTATAACCACCCGGTTAGGGGTAGCGTTTGAGTACGTTAAACATAATGTTCATCATGTGGAAGACTATGATAATCTCAGGTCTAAGGATAAATTATATAACTATTATGAGATTTAATTATGACATTTGACCATGACATAAATCTCATAACGGGTCTATCCAGTACTTGTTCTCCAACATGTACCCACAAGTTTAATCCGCATCCTATGCGCTATAACCATCATATGATTATCCATTAAACTCATGCTAGCCCTTCATTAAGTGCTAGGGACAATGATCATTATAATAAACATGCAAAAGATAAAATAATCAGGTTTGTTATCTCTATAACAATGAAGCTATGATATAACGCATAGGCCTTTCTCAAGGGCCTAATGCATAATATCCAATAATCTCTCACTTGCACTAGGCCCAATCAACGCGTATCCAATACTCATTGAGCTTAGTTATGATCTCCATCATAATTGCAAACGAGCTTATGTAGGATAATTATCCTTGTTATTATCATAAGGTATTTTTCATATTTTGACATCTCTTATCTTTGACGATTTCTCGAGTAAGATAGAAACGTCTGAGTATATGTTTAGATAAGATAATAGTCCCTTGATTTGTGTAATAACGATTATTGACACAATGGAGGTACATTAAATTAGTGACACTTAGAAATGATTTCTAGTTTACTAATTAGAATCTTAACATTTTCTATTTGCATCTCATGCCACTAGACACTCAACCCTTATGTAGAATAGTAATGGTCCATTTAGAACTCTTCTAACACCATTATTAGACGTAAACATGTATTTATACTGCAATATTTATCTTTGTTGGTTTGTAAGAATGCATCTATGTAACTATTACAAGATCATCTTTCATTTCATCAAAGATCAAGAACGCATCCTTTAGTTCCTTTTAGAGAACATAAGAGTGTTTCTTAACTAGTGACTTTCACTAGGATCCGATTGGTATTATCTCATCATACTCCAAGTATATGAGACATCTGGTCTTAGTACATTTATATGGCTTACATGATAGATCCAATTGCCGAAGCATATGGAATCCTAATCATGTACTCTTGCTCATTATACTTTCACAAGTAACCTCTCCAAGAGTCTTGCATAGTAAACTTTTCACTATATTGTCTTTACTAGTACTTTGACTTTAACCAAACAACGTTTTAGACATATCTTTATAAATCTAAATTCCAATGATATAGGTGGCTTTTATCCAAGTCTTTCATTTAGAAACTCTTTCAGAATGAATTATATGTCAACCACATATATATGACTAGGAATAATATTACGCTCCCACTAAATTTATTGTAATCACAAGTCTCATCTTTGATGAATTCAAACTCTTTGAATACTTCATCAAAATTAAATTTCACTCCAAGTAGTTTGCTTCAATCCATCTCATGAATTTCTGCAACTTGCATATTTTATTAGAATCTTATGGATCAATCAAAACTTTTAGGTTGTATCAAACACATCTTAAATGTAAGTTCCTGTTAAGGAATATATTTTTGACATCCATCTGTCATATTACATATTCAAAATATGAAGTCATGACAATAAGAATTCTAATAATATTAAGCATGACTATGGGTGATAAAGTTTCATCATAATCAACATTATGAATTAACTTTACTCATTTAGTCGTGCTTTATCAATATGCACCTTGCGATCCATGTATGTTTTCTCCAAGAAAACTCAATTTTCTATCCTATGGTTTTTAAGCCTTAGGGTAGAACAATCAAGTTCGAAACTTGATTATGATACATGGATTGCACTTTTAGACTTTATGACTCAAAGTCATTGATCTAAATTAGGAGCGGACTTTGCATCTTGATAGGCAATAGGTCAATCATTAACAATGATATCTTCCCAATTACTTTCTATTACGAGAAATCAATATTTCTAGTTATAGATAGTATCCTATCAGTTATGCAAATTTCTTGTGTATACTTGAACGAATTTCCACAACTCCTTGTGAAACTTTATTCAACTTCCATCTTAGGTTCCATGTCATTTCTGGGTCTCGAACTCTTCGAGATACATTTTACTCCCACTAGTTCTTTAGAGATAAACGATTTATCTAGAAAGTGCTATTTAGAGTAACAAACGATTTGTACTCTTTAAAGGGTGTAAAATCAATATCATTAAGATATCCCATGAAATTACATTTAGAAGATTTAGGTGTGATTTTGTCCCAGACAACACTTTTCTTAAAAGCATCACATTAGAAATCTTTATGAAAGACAAACCAAGTTTTTCTTTCATTCCATATCTCATATGGCATCAGACAAACCTCCTTAGATGAAACTCAATTTAGTATAAGCACAGCTGTTTCCAGCACATAATTCAGAGGGTTAATTAAATATCAATTTGCCTTTTCATGAGGTGAAAGACAGCAGTTTGCAGACAATATGGAGATTTCTGTCTTTCTTATTCTGCAGACTTTCTGCAGAATTCTCATCAAGTCCAAGGCTCAAATATTCATTACTTTGATCAGATCAGAGTACAATAATACTTTTTCCATGAGATTTTTAAATCCTTTTCCAAGCATTGTTACTTTAATGAATTACATACATCAATATGTATTAGTCCAAAAGAGTACTTCCTTTTACTACTATTAGTAAGAGGTGTCTCAATCAATTTACAAGATCCACATAAATCACATGATTCGAAATCATGCGAATTTAAAACTCCATCCCATGGAATTTTAGATATGCGTTTCTTTTCATTTGATATAGACATTAATGCTTTTAAGAATGCAACGCTTACATCCTTAGATTAAGATTTCCATTATTTACGTTATACTCATTATTTTGTTCTTCTAAGATAAGGGTATAAAGTCACATTTATATGATTAGCAATACAATAAAGAAAATCATATTTAATGAAACACTTTCTTATTCGAAATAAGAAATATCCATAATCTTTTAATGAAGAAACCAAAATAATATTTCTACTTAAAATAAGAACATAGCACCATTTGTTCAAAACAAATATGAACTTATTAGGTAAAGACACTTCGCAAGTTCCTATGATTAATGTTGCAACCATTGCATCATTATTGCCACATATGTTAATCTTTACCCTTACAAGTAGAAATTTTAACGTAAATACTTGAAGTGGTAGTCCAACTACCCTTCCTTTTGATATTTTAATTCAAATTTTAATTTCTCCAATGGTCAATCCTATTGCCAAAGTAGAAATTACTTTCTTTGGATTTTAGGTTTTCGCCACAAATATTTCCTTTAGGCTTGACAACTCTTGTCCTGCCTTTATATTAAATCCTTGTCCTTATTAACCTTAAAGTTTGAGAAGGTTTCCATTTGATATTAAGACACGACATTTTAAACATCAAATGTCGCTTATAAATTAATATCAAATCCGTTTGTTAGTTCCAAACTAACTTGATAACCAAGCCAACTAAGGTAATCAATATGTCTCTCCATGTTCAAAACATGAGAATTTATTAATATATCTTTCATTCATCACATGAATGTTAGGCTCTTAATCAATCTCAAACTTTATCTGTCTTTCTTTGCTTGTAGGAACGCTTCCTACATAATTGCTTATCGCATAAGCATTCATATGTTTCAGATACTTCTAAAGTTCCGATCATATGATAGCAAGTCGTAGGACAGTTGACATCTATAGAATCATCCACATGTTTCTAATCAATGTCTTTGTCCACCCTTAAGGCATAAGGTTTCTTAAGAATATGATTTATTAAGAATTCATAACTTCCGTTCTTGCTTTAGAACAATTCTTAAGCTCATGACTAGGTTAAGGAAGTTAATCTTATTCTCTTTAAGTGGGGTCTATTGCAGTGATTATCATGATTATAGTTTAAGACATTCTACAAAATATGCAAATAAATATACACATATATTTCATACCATTATCATTTAGAGACATATAATGTATTTCATAAATACTCCCACTAAATTATACACCTTCAAATACAAAAATTGTATAATATAATTTAAGTAGGCTAAGATCCAACTTTAATTTAATTTCAAATCCGCTTTGGCGATACTGCTCAAAATTAAATTAATTAGGTAGACAACTCTTTGTCAATCATATCATATATGATTCTTATATCCTTTATGAGATTTGTTAAACATCTTATGTCAGACATGTTTTAATCTCATCTTGTGCCTTAGGCCCAAAACTTTGTCTTTTGATAGCCTAATTAAGTCAAGCCACGTTAAGCGTATAGGAAACTCGCATTCCTCATCTTGCTCATACAATGATAGAATTAATGCAACTCGCTTTGGCAGAGCCCACATAAAAATACCCGGTGTACTCACAAGTGTTTTAATAATGGATTGGCACATGACTTAAGTTTTAAGAAGGTTTATTTGCTTAGAGATATGCATCATATATTTAATTATGTCATAATATAATATAGTCTTTGCATAATCAAGGTTAACTAATCAAATTAATTAACAGAAGCAAAATCTTGTGATTCAATTATGAAGCAACATTGTGGGGACGGAATCTAAATTATCTGTAAACGATTTACAGATTGGATATTTCATTCGCATTCCCAGAAACAAGGCGTAAGCCTGCCATTAGTCCATGCAATGAATTAATCCAAATATAGTTTCCTTCTCACTCATCGACTGGCCAAGCAGATATCTCTCTTGAGAGAGGGACAAATTCCATCTTGACTTATCATTCTTCCCTACAAGAATCCGATTATGCCAATCGTAGCCTTTATAACCACCCGTTTAGGGGTAGCGTTTGAGTACGTCAAACATAATGTTCATCATGTGGAAGACTATGATAATCTCAGGTCTAAGGATAAATGATATAACTATTATGAGATTTAATTATGACATTTGACCATGACATAAATCTCATAACGGGTCTATCCAGTACTTGTTCTCCAACATGTACTCACAAGTTTAATCCGCATCCTATGCGCTACAACCATCATATGATTATCCATTAAACTCATGCTAGCCCTTCATAAGTGCTAGGGACAATGATCATTATAATAAACATACAAAAGATATAATAATCAGGTTTGTTATCCCTATAACAATGAAGCTATTATATAACGCATAGGTCTTTCTCAAGGGCCTAGGGCATAATATCCAACAGCCAGGATGTCTATGACTTGGAATTCGGTGGGTAGAATATTAGTTCCAACGGTGATGGGCAGAGTGACAATGCCTATAACTGAACGGTAGGTGGAGTCGTAAGCCTTGATGGTTTGCTTAGAAGGCTTTAAATCAGTGGTACGAACCCCAACAACATCCATCATTCTTGACGGCAAGATGTTGATAGCAGAACCATTATCAACGAACACACGGGGAATTTTCTTTCCATCCACCTCTACTGTGACATACAACGGCTCATTGTGATCAGCCCCAAACATGGGTTTGTCTTTCCATAGTGGATGTTACCGATCATGTGTGTGACATTCTCAGGAGTAGTGTTTGATGGGACCATCGTAGTGTTGGGTTTCGTAGTAACACGCGCAGCGGAATAAAGCATTTAAATTTTTCATGAAACCCAAAGCCCATAGATCCATTCATATGATTAACTCAAATACATGCATAATGAATACTAGAATACTAACCCTTGATGACTTTGATTTTGCAACCTTGAATTCGGTAGAGGCTTGAAAGCTTGATCACGAACAGAGCAAGAACACGAACTTTGAAGATGATAAGTTTCACCCTCTAGCGATATCCACAACACGAACGAATATCAAGAACACTTGATCTTGGTTGCTAGACCAAATTGTGAAACACGCTTTCACAATGTATAGAACTATATGGAATTATTATGTGTGTGATATTCTTGTTCTTCAATCTATGGATTTCTTAGAACAAAAAAAATCATCCTCTCAAACCCTTGGAGGCACTCAAAAACATATCATAATCCTTAGGACTGATTAGGGAAACTAGAGATAGGTTTTATACTTGTTACACCTATTCCAAATAGGAAACAAGTGGTCAAACCCGCAAGAAAATAGAATAGGAAAGTTTCTGGCCGAAACAGCCCTGCCCGACCGGGTATAGCAATCTGCCCGACCTGGCATTGCAGATAGCCCGACCAGGTGTTATGGCTTGCCCGACCGGTGCTTAAGGAGGTCCGACCGGGTCCTTTGCAAGGTCCGACCGGACCCTTCCCCTTTTTCCATATTCCTTCGTTTCTCCTCTAAGTTCCCAAAATCCTCGAAAGGTCCTTCGACCCATATTCCAATATAGTCCTTTAGGATTTGTTCTATTGTGTGTGACCCTCTAGGATTACAATAATTTGACAATGGGTTCAATCATAAACCCATAAGATATGATTAGGCTCTAGCAAACCATCATACCTACCCAAATAGTGTAACTAGATACAAGTTCACATTCCTTTAGAACATGTCATAATCCCTTTGTCCACGATGTCATTGAACAAAATTCATGGTCAACAACTCAACTTGTATTGTTCAATACTTTTCTCGATCCCGAATATGTTGATAATCCAAATGACATTGATCCAATCAATCCATTTGAGTTTGGCCAAACATTTCATCAACATCATTCCTTCGAGGGGCCCAAGCTTGACATCTCTCCAAAGATGGACAAATTCATTTAGCTTATTATTCTTCCCTGCGTGAATCCGATTATGCCAATCATACCCTTTATAACTACCTGGTTAAAGGTAGCGTTTGAATATGTCAAACATAACCTTCATCAAGTGGAAGACTATAATAACTTCATGTCTAAGGATTCAAATGACATAACTAATATGAGATATATATGTACGACATAGACCATGATATAAATCTCATACAGCGGGTCATGTCCAGTACCTTGTTCTAAATAAGTACCCATAAATCTAACATGATCATCCCATGATCATTTAGCCTATATACTAGTGCTTAACAAGCTCTAGGGACAGAGATTATTATAAGAAAACATGAGCAACAATAATAATCATAACATCTCTTCATTAATATGAATAGAATGATAACATATACAACGTTTAACAAATGTGCCTAGGCCACCAACACCAACATGTAGCGGTAAGATTCTTCTCAAGCATGAGGCGGTGAGCAAGAGAGGAGGTGAGTAGGGACCAAAGCGAGATGTGTGCTTGGGTTTGATTGATTTGTGTAAGGATATGATCCTCCTTCTCGAGGTCGGCTTGCTCAGGCTCTTTGCCAAAGATTTTTTTGGCACCCTTTGGGTCGGATTGGTACACTTGACCGGATCTTGTAAGCAGGCAAACCTCCACTCGTAGGTCATCTAGGGAGAGTGGCGCCTCATGGTGAGAGGGGGGGAATTTCTACTTTCTCAGCTTCTTCGAAGATTTCAGCCCAAGACAAAGTTGGTCGGGTTTGGGACTTTCCTTGTCTAAATATTCTACTTCACTAGCTAATTCATCCATAGACAACAAGTAGCAAGAAGTTCCTTTATCATTAATCATTGGAGTACAACTTGTACTATCACAGTTCGCCACAACAGGCTCGGTCGGATCAGTGATTTCACTAATTTCTACCATGAGTACATCACCAGCTAAAGAAATTCTAGGGTCTTCGACAACACCGGCATAGATGAGCTCTTGTATAGATTTCTTGAGGGCGAAGCATTTTTCGGTAGTATAACCGGTACACTTGTGGTAGTGGCAGAACTTTGACAGATCACAGTCGAGATAAAAGAGATGCCCTTCTAGTGGTTTGAGGACTTTCATCTTCACAAGCACCTCGAATACACTAGCAATCGTCACCTTTGCTTTGGCGAAGGAATGCATGAGCTCTAGTATGCAATTCTCGTTTGTTTACACCATTTTAACCCCACCGTTGTTGGGGAGGGGATTGTTCACTACATTGGGACCCTTCGGCTTCTCAATCTTCTTGTCATTGATCAATCCTTGAACTATGCGCTTCAATTGGAGGCAACCATCCGTCGTGTGTCCCATGTACTTGTGGTAATTACAAAAATTGGAGGCATCCAAGTTGTCCTTTGGGTTTGCAGGTTAGTAGTTCTCTAGCGGTTTGACAAGTCCTCTCTTGACTAGCACATCAAAGACTTTTCCCATAGGCATTCCAAAATCATCAAAATGCTCTCTCTCTCTCTTTGCGGTGGAGCCCCATTCCTTATGACAGCTTGAACATCGAATGGAGTTTCATTTTGGACCATGTTGATTTGTCCGACCGTCTCTTTTCCACCCTTGGGAGGCGCAGGGTTTGTAGGAGCCTTGTAACGGAAGGAGTTGTTGTTGTTTCTCTTGGTGTCATCCTTTGGTGGTACAATTTTGGTGATGCCCGCCTCATACCTTATTCCGGCGTCAACCATTTCCCGAAAATTAGTGAAATAGCCATTACCGATGGCCACATTCAATTCGGGGAGCAAACACTTGTAGAAAATCTGCTTTTGTTCCTTCGCTTTAGGTGGATATTGAACCTCACACAGCTGTTGGTTCCACCTTTTGTAGAAGTCATAAATAGGCTCGACGCGCCTTTGCATGGTGTTCTCAAGGTCGGTTCGATTTCACATGCCAATCCAAGTTTGCTTGGTACTTCTCGCAAAACAAGACACTAATTTGATCCCAAGTTTGCCTCTCATTCGGGTCTAGTCCCAAAAACCATCGCAAAGCTATACCATCGAGAGTACTATGGAAAACACGGGCCATTTGCTCGTTGATGCAATCTTGAGCTCTCATCGCCAACACATAACTATCCAAATGATTTTTAGGACATGAATCACCATGGAACATCGCCACCTTAGGCATCTTGAAATCCTTCGGGAGAGCCCCAACTTGGCTAGGATTGATTGTCTTGGTAGTAGGCGCAGTTTGCTTGTCCACAGTCTCCATCAACTTACGCATTTTCTCTTGCATTGCCATGACTACAGGGTGATTGGAGATATCAGGGACGGATTCTGGCAGAGTGCTAGGAGGAGTCATTGAGGTAGTGGGAAGGGCCATCCTAATACTGAGAGGTAATGAAGGTGTGGGCATCTTGCTAGCAGAGAGGTAGCCACCAAGTAATTCAGGGGAAGGCTCATAGACACCTTTGTTCTTGCTCATGGTAGTGGATCCCTTTTGGGCATAAAGAGAAGAAGGTGGGACACTTCTATAGTTTGGCAAGTGGAAGGTAGGGGCACCAGTGTTAACGGGGTAGTTGGCATTGACTTCTTTATCCTCGACATAGATGAAATTTTCACCATCGGGTATTACCTCGGCTCCTTTCTTTTGGATGTGGCTCCTCAACTATTGGTTGTGGTTCTCCAAAGTCTTGTTACTTTCCTCGAGATTCTTGATCTTAGCTTCGAGACCGGCGAGGAAGTTCTGAAGGCTAGGGGGAATGTCATTGAGAGTAGCCTCGGTGTTACTAGTAGTAGGAGCGACGAAGGCTGCAGAGACAGCAGATGAGGCGGGGGTTGCCATTGCTGATGCTGAGACTGAGAACAGGGACGGATCAGAAGCTTCACGTTGCAGTCGACCACCCGAACGGACCCAAACTTGCTTTGCTAAATGGTTGGAGTGAGGTGAATTTTAGGAGGGGAAAGGCTCATGCAAAGTACATTTTTAATTCACAGAAATTTGTACATTATTTACATCCTAATTGGTTGGAAGGGGTACCCCTTTTTCGCAACTAACCTAGAAACTACGATTAGTGGAGGCCATCACTATGTCTATAGACCACTCGTTTTTCACCTGTCTTGCACACCCCCAAACGGAAAGTTCGGGCGAGGGTCCTATAGGGCAAGTGGCTTCCACCAATCAACGGATCGTACGACTAACCCGTCCTTAGAGACATTTAACATGAAACCTATGTTACATCCTACACAAGTTAATGATGAGTGGAGATCTTGACAACAAACACTCACCTTACCATGGCACGTCCCTTGTAGGGAAATCAATTATTTGTGCACTTTCTCTTGAAGATCTCGACTCATCATTGATTTGGGGATGACTCGACATAGACAATACGTTATTTGTCTAGTAAGAAAAAGCTAGCCAAACTAATCGGTCAAAAGTTTGGAGTGTTTTAACCTCTACGTGTGGGTTGACAGGGGTAGGATAAAGGCTCCCACCGCTCGTAAAGTGTACACGGTGAGTGGAGGAAACGAGTGTCTCGAAAGAGGGCGAAAATATCACCACCAATTTCTGCACATCTAATGCTCCGAGGGTAATAAGGGACATGTGCAGTGCTGACAGGGACTGGTGGTAGTGTGTGGTAGAAAACTAGATTATTTTTTAGGGAGAAAAAAGAGAAATTTTTAATGTTTTGAATGATGCAATGCAATGCAAGAGAGAGAAAGAAGATAGATAAGAAAATAACATCACGATGATAACGAAAGTTAGACCCACTAAGTTTGAAATAAATTCAAAGCAGTCCCCAGCAGAGTCGCCACTGTGAATACCCATTTCCGATGAAGCGACGCATAGGAAGTATCTTGTAATAATTATTAATAATAAAGGGAAATATTCATACCAACATTAAAATATGAGAGTCCCCACGCTGTTTTAATTATAGCCAAAACATTGAGAAAAAGCATGTTAATAGGTTCAGGGGTCAGACTACGACAAGAGAAGAATATTAAGCTTTATCACTCCTATCGCCCGAATGGTCGGTCCTTCTATCATGATGCGGTGCAGGTTGTGTGTGGTGTTTAGAGACCGAATCCAAAGATTTCCTACGTTCCTCTCAATGTGAGAAGCTCAGGTCAGCGTAGTTCAAGAAGAATTTAGAATAGGCAGAAGAATCGGGATCATGCATATTGATGTGGGAAATTACCTAAAGATTAGGGTTTAGAAATAGTTCTAGATCATGTTCGGGTTGATGAACCCTAGATCATCATCAGCTATGAAATAACATGTTAATATGAATATCGCAACCCTAAATATGGCATAAATAAGGTTTTAATCTAAGAACACGAAGAACATGCGAAGAACATATTATGAACATATGAATAATATGATGAACATATGAATAAACATGCTAAGAACATGAATATTATGAATCTACACTAAGAACATGTGTAGACACCCGCCTTGGACCGCTCACCCCGATTGCACACTTGATTTTGTGTTTCTCCCTCTTTTAAGTGTTTCCTGTTAGTTTCTGTTACTTTGGTTAAGTTCCAGACGGACTCCGTTAAGTCCCGGGACTAAACTGAATAACAGTTCTAACTTTCTAGTCCATTCTGTTAAAAATTGCTTCTCAAAGTCGCGCGCCTCCGCCCCTTGAGGCCAGACGCGCGCGCCTTCCACCGCCTAGGCGGGAGGCACGCGCTTCTGGGGCGTGTCAGTTACAGATTCTGCCCAAGAATCTCTCCCTTGCTCGTTATACATGATTTTGCCCGGGAAAGATTTCTTGGAGACTCCGTTTGGCTAAAAAAAAGTCACTTTTCAACTATAAAAACCCCTCCAATCCATCATTGGAGGAAGACTTGGAAAATCATTACTTTCAAACCTTTTTACTCACTTCTTTCATAGACTTTTCTTGGGACTTCTTCAACAAAGTATTCAACATCTTCTTCAAGGCTTTACAAGAGGTTCTTTCTGAAGGATACTATAGGTAAATGTCTTAAACATTTTCTTCTCTCCTTCTTCTTCTTCTTCTTCTTCTTCTTCTTCTTCTTCTTCTTTTTCAATCAAATGTGCAATCACCCAAAACCATTTGGGACATGACACCAACGGTCCTTTCATTACATTGAATTGGCCTAAGAGTCATCTCCTTACATTTCAAACTCTAAAACCCCTTTTTATCATCATTTTAATACGAAGAACACATTTATCTTTAAAAGTGAATTATGAACAAACAAGACCGACTTTGCTCGGGCGAAATGGGTGTTTAAGTACTTCCCATTTCGTAACCTAACCCCCGAACCCCTCATCCCAAAGAATCTCTGTTTTCTTAAATCAAACTTAGGCTCATAAACATTAGGTTTTCTTACGTTCCTCAAAAACGTGGGTGGCGACTCTAAAACATCAATTAGACATCCTAGGACGACTCACGCGCTCTAGCCTAAATCCGTGGTGTCCCCCCCGGGGTATCTACAGTGGCGACTCTGCTGGGGAGATAAGAGGGTTAAACTTGTGTTTCTGTTCATAATTCACTTTTCTGGGCATTCTAGAAATTGACATGGGAAGCACGCGCCTCGGACCTTCATGGTCCAAAGCGCGCGCGTCCCGAGTCAAATTCCAGAATCGCCTGCCTTCCATGTGTTCTTCCTATTATTTCGTGCTAAAAAACATCGCAGGGGTTCCATCACACAATCAGGACCAGGGCAATCCCTTGAGTCCATAAGTTTTCTGATAATCTGACAGGTGAGCCCAGAAGCGGGCGCCTCCCAGTTTCTATGCGCCAGTCGTGCGCTTCCCACAACACTAGCCCGAGGCGCGCGCTTCTGGGCCAATTTCCAGGGCAAGAACAGGTTTCAGTGACTGAACAGAACAGTGGGGTGTGGGCACAGTTGCCTGCATCAGAACAGAATTGAACCCTTGGACTGTTTATTTTTATGTTTTATTTACCGGTCACACGGGTGATTCGGGAGTTGTAATTTATGTGTTTACGTGTTCTTATCTTTTCAAAAAAAAAAAAAAAAAAAAAAAATTGTCACGTGATAGACCTCACACTACATGCACATTACTCCTATAAACTGCTCACTATCGAGTCGCACAAGTCCAACCCCAAACCCGTCGAGGCCCGTCCTAGAAAGTTTCAAGCGTCACTCGACCTTGGCTCTTTCGAAGCTTTAAACCTCAGCCCGTGGCGTAGTTCATGACTACATGCCGGGGGTGACCTTTAAACCTCTCTTTAGCCGAGCACAAACCACACAATTCTAGTTAGGATCTAACACTCCGTGACTCAAGTCGGTTTCCATGTGCCGAGATTTCCCTAAACTAATGTCTTCAAATCATACATGCCAACTTGTTGAAACGGACGCAATAAAAATCCGTCCCCAAAAGTGGTTGTTTTGGACGAAAATAAAAATCCGTCCCCGCATGTATGCTTTACTACATTAATTTAGTTTAATCCCGATACATGTAGGATTCACAAACGTGATGGAATCCGATGAGTATATGGGACCGTGAGATGGTCTATATACTAGTGTGACGATTCCATTATTTTCTTAGAAACCCCAAAAGGGACCCATTCCCTCCGACTTATAAAATTAAAAAAAAAAGAGTCTTTTTCTTATGTGGTTCGAGTCGTGTGCCCAACTGTGTGTTCTCAACCTCCTCATGGACCAAAAGTGTGAACCGAGAGTGACAAGGGCTACTTCTCCAATTATAGGTCCGATTGGTAGTCTCCGCATCTACATAGATTCATCCAACAGGCTTGTCCGTGAACCGATCACTCCAACAGCTTCTACATCATCATTGGCCGGCGACTCCGACACCAACAACACCATGACTCTCGAACAGCTTTCTGCCATGGTTCAAACGCTCCAACAACATGTCTCTACCCTTAACCAAGAGGCTCAAACCAAAGAAGCCTTGTGGCAAGCTCATGTCGACAGTCAAAGGGAGGCCCACGAGGCCGAGGTTGACCAACTGAAAGCCAAGCTCCTCAAGCTCTCCAAGAACAAGGGGGTTAATGACAACGAGGAATCCGAGTGGACCGAGGGTTTGTTTGAAAGCCCATATGTCAGTGCCCGTACCAAAAAAGTGGGGAAACCAAGCACCGACAACAGCGTCCCCAAAATGGTCGATTCCATCATGGCCTACATTGATCAGAAATTCGACGGCCTCAACATGGGAAAAGGCTCCAACACAAGCCTTTATCAGTCATCCATCCTCATGAGCACGATGGCCTCTCTCCCCGACAAATTCAAGATGCTCGACATTAGCAAGTTTAAGGGCAACTCATGCCCGATGGCTCACATCGAGACTTACATTTGGGCTATGGTTCCGAAAAAGGTCTCCCCAAAAGTTATGGCTCAATGCTTTCCTCTCACCCTCGAGGGGGCGGTAAAGGATTGGTATGCAACTCTCCCGCTCACTGTCCGTCTTGATTGGGATGCCGCTATGCTTGCCTTCAAGAATCAATATCAAGGCAACACCACTCACCGGCCCACAAGGAAAGAGCTCGAGAATACCACTCAAAGAGACAACGAGTCCTTCATTGACTTCACAAGGAGATGGAATGACAAGCTCTCTGAAATTGTTGAGAGGCCGAACACAAAAGAGCAAATGGACATCTTTCTCAAATGTCTCAAGATTGATCTCCGCACCCACCTAAGTGGGGCTTGCTACTCCGACTTCTCCCAAATGTATGAGGCGGGAGTATGCATGGATGACTTGCTCAAGGAGATTAAAAAGGCCACTCCTACTTACCTATACAAGGCCGCCTCTAGTTCAAACAAAGAGGCTTCTGTTAATGCCGTTACCACCGACAAGGGGAATTACAAGAAGGTCCCTCCACCACAAGGCAAGCGGTTCCAAAACGACCGCGTCTTCACTCCTCTCAATGGCATGACCATCACCGAGGCCTATGAAGCTCTAAAGGCCAAGGGACAAATCACCCCTCTTCAAGGGTACAAGCAACCACAACCGCTCCGTCCCAATCATGCTCACCACAAATGGTGTGACTACCATCAATGCACCAGCCACCTCACCGAGGATTGTTTCTCCATCCGCAACACCATCCAAGACCTCATAGACAAAAAGGAATTCATAATCCCTAATGAGGGTGGTGTCAATGTAATAGAGGTAGGAGAGTTTGAAGGAACCACTCATTCGATCCCAATTGTGAATGAGGGCTCCGATGATATGAATAAACTTGATAATTCTTGTTATGTTGTGACTTATGATGAGATTATGAGGGAAGTCTTAGAGAATAGGAAGAAAAAGCTACAAGGGACCATGAACGTGCTCACTCGCAGTGGCCGAGTAACAACGAGCACAATCCCTCCCAATACCGCAGTAACCAACACCTCTTCTCAAAGATCGCAAGCACGCGACATACCCGAAGATCCTTTGTTAACATAACTCAAGAAGACGCAAGACAACATATCCATCTGGGACCTTATTGCGTCATCAAAGAAACACCGAGACCTCGTCATCAAGAACTTGGATGACACATCAGTCTCTCCCGACAGGACTCCTGAGGACCTCACAGCAATGATAGGTCACATTCACTTCGGCAATGTCATCACTTTTGCCGACATGGACCTCCCACCATTTGGGTCCGAACACAATGAAGCCATCTACCTCAAAGTAAGAGCAAGGGGGAAACCCATCTCAAGAGTTCTAGTAGACGGTGGTTCTGCACTCAACTTAATGCCGAGCCGAGTCATGGGCATCCTGGGGCTCAAAAGCTCCGATTTACAACCCTCCTCACAAGTCATTCGAGGGTACGACAGCACTGCCCGTACAGTCATGGGAATGTTAGAAGTTGATATCGAATTTGGAAGCATGATCATGTCCGTCCCATTCCAAGTACTTGATGTCCCTGCTTCATTCAACCTACTTCTGGGCCGACCTTGGATCCACAGTTCCAATGCGGTACCTTCCACTCTCCATCAGTGTGTCAAGATCAGAAATGGGGACGAGATAGTCACTATCTTGGCCGAGAATGTCACCGTCCACAGAAATGGGGGACAACCCGTTTACCAAGTCCAACACGGGATAGAAGATGCCACTCTCTCCGGTGTCAACACCATTGACAAAGAAGGGGGAAACAGACAATGGGCCCCCGGCAATCCTAAAGTCCTCCGCATGATGAGGAACATGAATCACTTTCCCGGTCTTGGCCTAGGGAAACATCAAGAAGGGATATTACACCCCGTGGAAGTTCGTTTTGTCAAGAACAAGTTTGGTCTGGGATACGAGCCTACCAAGGATGACTTGAAGTACGAGCAAGCAGTCAAGAATCAAAGGACCCAAGCTCGCAAAGAAGGTCGACAATATGAAATCCCTGACTTGAGACCCTACCGCAACACACTAAACGGTTATTTTGTTCGCCAAGGGGAAGATGTTCTGTACATGATCTTTCCCGAACCGTGGGTTAACGACAAGGGCGTCAGAAAGCCCGGTATCGAGATCTTCACCGATTGTGAAATACCGGCACAAGAAAGGGAACCTACTCCAATGTCACCCCGAGAGTGGTGGGGCAAGAAAGTGACCATAGAGTCCGAGGTAGAGGTTACCGTGGGGGAAGAACTATCTGATCTAGCCTCCATGTTCGAAGAATTTGCCATCATGAACGATTGTCAAGTCAACACCATCTCCGACAACACACAAATGGAGAGTCCATCTACTAGCGAGATTCAGCCAAGCTCCGAGCCAATCAACAACTGGTATTCAACGAAGGGGACTATAGTATCTAAGGATTTCTTGATCCGAGAAATGGGTTGCATACCCCGCACATCAACAAAGGAAGAGCGGCTCACACTTACTTTCGAGTCCGAGAGTGTTTCTAATACCCTCACCCAAAAAGATATGGAGGCCATAGCCGAGCGTGTGTTTCCTTTCTTTGCTAATGAAAAATTTGATATTTCTGAGTACCCCAAGATTGCAAACATCATAAATGATGAATTAACTAATAATGAACTCAATGAACAAGTTAATAACGATTCAAATTATGATGAAGTAGACCACGAAAACATAACATACCTAAATGAACTAGATCAACAGGTTCGTTGTCGTGGTGAAAGTGGTCCAGGGGCTGATGAGGAATTGCATGTTGTTAATCTGGGTACCGACGAAGAGCCGAAAGAAACGAAGATTGGCAGCTTCTTCAAAGGGGAAGACAAAGACAAACTGACTGCACTGCTCAGAGAATTTGTGGATGTATTCGCATGGTCATACAAAGACAAGCCGAGTTTGGACAGAAAGGTCGCGGAGCACAGAATTCCGATCAGAGAGGACGCCAAGCCAGTAAAGCAGAAGCTAAGAAAGATCAAGCCAGAATGGTCTCTACAAGTCAAAGAAGAGATTGAAAAGCTCCTCAGTGTGGGTTTCATCAAAGTCATTGAGTATCCGACTTGGCTAGCCAACATTGTGACAGTCAGAAAGGCAAATGGCAAGGTTCGAGTTTGTGTGGACTTCCGGGATTTGAACAATGCTTCCCCGAAAGATGATTTCCCACTACCAAACATCGACAAGCTCGTCGATTCAACTGCCAACTATGAAGTCCGCTCATTTGTGGATGGTTTTGCCGGTTACAATCAGATTCTCATGTCCGAAGAGGATCAACACAAGACAGATTTCACAACTCCGTGGAAGACCTTCTGCTACACAGTCATGCCGTTCGGACTAAGGAACGCCGGGGCTACTTACCAGAGGGCTGTTACGGATCTATTCCGCGACATGATTCATAAAGAGATCGAGGTCTATGTGTAGATACCCCAGGGGACCACGGCTTGGCTAGAGCGCGTGAATTAACCTAGGATGTCTAATTGTGTTTTAGAGTCTCTACCCACGTTTTTGAGGAACGTAAGAAAACCTAATGTTTATGAGCCTAAGTTTGAATTACGAAAACAGAGATTCTTTAGGATGAGGGGTTCAGGGGTTAGGTTACGAAATGGGAAGTACTTAAACACCCATTTCGCCCGAGCAAAGTCGGTTTTGTTTGTTCATAATTCACTTTCTAAGATAAATGTGTTCTTCCTATTAAAATGATGATGAAAAAGGGTTTTAGAGTTTGAAATGTAGGGAGATGACTCCTAGGCCAATTCAATATAATGAAAGGACCGTTGGTGTCATGTCCCAAATGGTTTTGGGTGATTGCACATTTGATCGAAGAAGAAGAAGAAGAAGAAGAAGAAGAAGAAGAGAAGTGCTTAAAACATTTACCTATAGTATTCTTCAAAAAGAGAACCTCTTGTCAAGCCTTTAAAGAAGAGGTTGAGTACTTTTGTTGAAGAAATCCTAAAGGAAAGGTCTAGGCAAAGAGTGAGTAAAAGGTCTAAAATGATGATTTTTCAAGTCCCCAAATAATGATTTCCAAGGTCCTCCTCCAACGATGGATTGGAGGGGTTTTTATAGTTTAAAAGTGACTGTTTTTGGAGCCAAACGGAGTCTCCAAGAAATCTTTCCTGGGCAAAATCATGTATAATGAGCAAGGGAGAGATTCTTGGGCAGAATCTGTAACTGACACGCCCCAGAAGCGCGCGCATCCCACCTAGGCGGCGGAAGGCGCGCGCGTCTGGCCTCAAGAAGCGGAGGCGCGCGACTCTAAGAAGCGATTTTTGACAGAATGGACTAGAAAGTTAGAACTGTTATTCAGTTTAGTCCCGGGACTTAACGGAGTCCGTCTGGAACTTAACCAAAGTAACAGAAACTAACAGGAAACACTTAAAAGAGGGAGAAACACAAAATCAAGTGTGCAATCGGGGTGAGCGGTCCAAGGCGGGGTGTCTACAGAGCCCCTCGGCGGCGTGGATTGCGAAGCAAACACGCCGACGAAAGACAGACATCCGCCTAGGACATCACCAAGAAAAGGAAAAGACTCGATAAAAGCAGGAATTTGAAATTGCGGAGGATAGGGGTGCGCTCCCTGTGTGAGCGGCTTTGAGAGATAAGGGTACGCTCCCTGTGTGAGCGGCTTTGCCAATAGCGGGATCTGTTTGCTGGAAGCGGGATCTGTTTGCTGATAGCGAGATCCGCTTGCTGAAGTGCGGGACCCAGAGGACCATTTGCTGAAGTGCGGGACCCGGAGGACCGTTTTTTTAAGTGCGGGACCCGGAGGACCGTTTGCTTAAGTGTGGGACCCCGAGGACCGTTTGCTGAAGTACGGGACCCGGAGGACCGTTTACGGAAGTGCGGGACCCGGGGGACCATTTGCTGAAGTGCGGGACCCGAAGGACCGTTTGCTTAAGTGTGGGACCCGGAGGACCCTTTGCGGAAGTGCGGGACCTGGGGGACCGTTTGCTGAAGTGCGGGACCCAGAGGACCGTTTGCTGAAGTGCGGGACCCGGGGGACCGTTTGCTGAGGTGCGGGACCCGGAGGACCGTTTGCTGAAGTGCGGGACCCAGAGGACCGTTTGCTGAGGTGCGGGACCCGGAGGACCGTTTGCTGAAGTGCGGGACCTGGAGGACCGTTTGCTGAAGTGCGGGACCCGGGGGACCGTTTGCTGAAGTACGGGACCCGGGTGACTGTTTGATTTGAATGGATGTAGATCTTGCTTGATGATGAAGCAGTGATTCCATAGATCATCCCAGACCAAGTTGTTGTCGTGAGTCGTACTTTGACTATTTGACTTTGACTTTTGACGGGGTGCGGGCACAGTTGACTGCGGAATGTTTTGTGCTGGGGATGAATTGTAAAAATCTGATTTTTGAGAATTAACGGTGTCTGTTAAGAATTTCACTCAGCTCGTAGTGGTGGAGCTGAAAACTCAGATGAGCATGGATGTGACACCTTGATTACCGCGTGGGGAGTTGTGTTTGAATTCCTCAGGGAGCAAAGGCGCGTGCGTCTGGTCTTCGCCGTGGGAAGCGCGCGCGTCTCAGTGACACAGCAGGGGGCGCGCGCATTCCGTTCCAGTTCAGCATACATAAACAGACAGTTCACTTTTCAGCGATTTTTTTCAAAATTTCGAAGAGCCCTCCAAATTCTGAACCAAATTTTCGCGGAGAAATCACCCCAAAACACTTTCTGGTTGTTCTAGGTGCGATTCTATCATAGAAACGATGTCGGATCGTCAACAATCTCCTCCATTCGAGATGCCACAGGGCGAGGAGCCCGAGGTTGGAATTGAGGCGATGGACCCGAGTTTGCTCACGTATCAGCCGCATACCCATATCTCCCACTTTGTCACAGCGGGATTGGTAAGAATCTTTCGTTCTCTTTGTGATTTTCGTACTTTTGGGGCTGCTCTGTTTCACCCGTATTTTTTTGCTGCAACTTATTTCGTTGATTGTCGCTGTTGATTTACTGCAACATGTTCGGATACCCCTTTTCATACCCACACACTCGTATGCATGTTGAAGTTTCTGTTTCGGGTTTGTCCGTTTTCTAGCCGTTATGCTGACGAAATTTTCGTTGTTTCTTGTTTCTTTCAGGAGTGGAGCCGCCTGTCGGAGATTCGAGGCGGAGCTCATGGCCCGGTCACCATCTGGAGTAAGCTGCCCGAGAATGTCAGGGCTCGGGTTCAGGCCACCCATTTTGGCCTCTTTATTACCAGTCTGTCGGCGTTGAAGAATGATCCGGATGTTATTCAGGCTCTGAGAGAGAGATGGTGGGACACCACCCATACTTTCCATCTGCCTATGGGAGAGGTCACGATGACGCCCACTGATTTCACGGCATTGACTGGTCTGCCGTTTGCGGGGGAGCCTGTCCCTTGTGTTTTGAGAGGGACCCTTCGGACTGCTGACGAGCTGTTGGCCCTGGTTGACTGCGGCTTCCCGGTGAAGAATTATCAAGTCACTTAGGGGAGCATCCATCGGTATTTTAGTATTCTTGCAGCCGAGCCTTTAGGTGTCACTGCTGAACGGGTCGATGCTGTGGCCCGTTGTTTTATATGGTACCTGTTGTCCCATACTCTGTTTGCCAGTGGAGGGTCATCGACTTCCTTGGCTTTGCTTGACTTGTTGGTAGACTTGGACCAGGCTGGTCATTATAACTGGGGTGCAGCGGGCTTGGCTGCTTGTTATCATGGTATGGATCTGACCAGCCGTTCGACCACTAGTTCGGTCACGGGTTTCAGCCTGTTGTGGGAGGTATACTGCTTTCCCTTTTCTTTTCGGCCTTCTTGTCATTTGCTCTACTGTATCTTTGAACTGTCATTTAATTCTGCTCTTGCCTCTGTTTTGCAGCTATGGGCCTTTGATGTCTTGGAGCTGAGGGACTTCAAGATTAACAGAGAGGGTCAGCCCCAGTATCCGGACTGCGTGAGGTGGTCATATAGGGAGAGGAACGTGAGGACTGGCACAGTTCCCATCATCCTGCTTTCAGCTCGGCGCCACTTGGATTCTTTGAGGCCAGAGGCTGTCGCCTCTTCTTTGTTTCCGTGGAGAGGTATTTATGCCTTTATTGAGCATACCCTGATTCCCACTCGCTCGAGGCTTCTGATGAGCTCAGTGGAGTGTATGGCGATGTATCATGGAGAGAGAGTGTTTTGGCAGCATGGTGGTCAGGTGACGGACTTCCACCACCCTCCTAGGCCAGCGGTTCCTGATGTTCCTCCTTTTTGTCCTCGTAATTAGAGGGCTCTTTCAGAGGCAGACCGGGTAGTCTACCTTGCGGGGGTTGATGCTGTCCCTTTCATTCATCTGGAGCAGGATTACGGTTTATTCCGGGAGCATAACCTCCAACAGGGTTTCATGTTTACTGATCCGAGGGAGACACATGCTGCTCCATAGACTTCGGCTCGATTTTATCCCACCGGTTCTGGATATTGCTTTGATCCCCCTTTGCCTCCTTCATATTATACTTACTCGAACTTTGGGGTGTATGAGGAGCAGAGGGAGATTGTTCCCGAGGACATGTCGCCGGAGAGAGAGCCTCCTGTTCAGGCTACTGTGGTATATTTTCCTGACTGTCTTTGCATTTCTCAGTTCTAGTCTCGCTTCTCTGTATTAATGCAACTTCCTTTTTCTGTTCTCTGTTGTGACAGGTACCTGTAGCTGCTTATAGGCACTTGGGCAGACAGAACAAAGGGATGAGGAGGAGACACCGTCAACTGGAGGAGAGGGTGCTAGGGCTGTGCAGGGATATTGCTGCCATGACTAGAGATACTGCTGGTGCTGTCTCTGGTGCTGCGAGAGGAGCTGCCCGAGGTGCTCGGGGCATGGGACGAGGCTGCAGGGATGCTCCACTGGACATTGATGAGGATGTCTCTTTGGCGAGGCAGTCATTGAGCAGGAGTCTGAGCCGCGGAGGTAGCCATAGTAGGAGTCAGAGCCGAGGAGGTAGCCAGAGCCGGGGTGGTGCTAGTTCATCAGGGAGAGCTGCCAAGAGGACCCGGCATGATGTTGTGGTGGAGACATCTGAGAAGGAAGAATCCGTTGATGATGATGATGATGATGACGAGGAGACTGAGAGCGGCAGTGGGGGTGGACACGGTGCTGCCGATGATGATGATTCTGAGTAGCCTTCTGGGGAGGATGAGAGATTGAAAACGTTTTTATTTACCTGTAATAAACTGTTAGCATGTATTTATAATCCTAGCTATTTACTACGCTTTTTAGTTATCTGTCTAGACTCGTTCCTAAGCGTCGACTCTTTACAAACAAATGTGTGCCCAAATGTGTTCATTATGGCTGCTTGAACTCCTTTTCTGTGCTGGGATCTGATTTCTTGCAGGTCGAAGGCATTTGAACGTGCTTGGGTTTCTTTCTTGAACTGACAAGGGCATGTTCTGTTTCTGTCTGCTGTCAAACGCGCGCACGTCTGGCTTTGGTAGCGGGAGGCGCGCGCGTCTGGAATCGCTTGTCGGAGGCGCGCGCTTCTGGCTTGCTGAATTCCAGCCCCTTTCTTTTCTGAGCAGGGCACTCCAACAGCTATAAATTTAAATCATTTTCGATCAGGATGATCACACAGCAACACTCTGCATCCTTTTCTTTACCCTATACCTCAAAATTCTTGTAGCGATGGCCCCGATGACCTTTACTTTTGAAGTCAAGGTTTCCGTCCCCGAAGGTGATAAGTCCGTCCCTGTTGCTCCAATTGTGAAGACGAGTCCTAGCGTTTTTGATCGCTTGTGAAGACCAAATGAGGATGTTGTTGCCGTGGATTCCGTGAAGCCGGTGGTCCATGTGAGGGATTATAGGCCTCGTTATTTGCCTAAGAAGAAGAAAGGCAAGGGGAATTCTTCTCATGTGTGGAAGCGTCCCGTGGTTGTTCCGGTCAAAGCTCCTTCCGGCAAGGGTAAGGAGAAGGTTGTTGATGAAGCTCCGTCTCGTCCGAGTGTATTTTCTCGTCTTGGTGGTCTCGAGAATGCTCTGCCTCCCTCCAAGAAGACTAAAGGCCGTCCCCAAAAGCGATGAGTCCCCAAACCGAAGAAAGATAAAATATTTCTTTGTACCCCACGAGATTGCAATTTAGAATAGACCACTTGTTTAGGATTTAATGTTGTAAGTCTTTTAATAGCTCAACATTTTCTTTGTAATGATAAGAATAATTTAGTGAATGAATAAAAATTGCATCTCGTTAATTTTGAAATGATTTGGGTATTTGTTTATGTTTTAGACCGCACCCGAAGGTTGCCTACGTTCCTCCAAGTGTAGAGGCTCAGGTCTCCGTAGTTCAAACAAACGAAAACCATTTTTTTTTGTGCACCCTGTTTTTTGCCTAGACCGCCCTTTCGGGTTTTCAATCTAGCGGGCTTCTTTTTTGCACATGCTCTAATTTTTGCCTAGGGCGCCCTTGCGGGTTTTCAACCTAGCGAGTTTTTTTTTTGTTATGGTCTTTGTTTATTAGACGTAAAACCTCTTTAATTTGTTGAGGTTGACTTCCTTTGGCAGCTGATCTCCGTCTAAATCCACGAGCCGGACTGCACCGCCGCTTAGTATCTTCTTGACTACGTACGAACCAATCCATCGGGGTCCCCATTTTTCAAGGTGGTTCATGGCATTAGGAGGGTGTTGTCTTAGGACCAAATCCCCCACACTGATGTTTCGGGGCTTCACCTTTTTGTTGAAATCCCTAGCCATTCTTTGTTGATATGCCCTCGTACGTTCGATTGCCCTTAGCCTTTTCTCGTTGAGTAGGGCTAGCTGTTCATATCGACTTTGCATCCAATCAACTTCATTGACTTGGTTCTCGAGGAGGACCCGCAGGGACGGAACTTCGAGCTCTATTGGTAGCACAGCTTCGGAACCATATACCAGTGCGTAAGGAGTTTCTCCAGTCTCTCTCCGTATTGACGTGCGGTAGCCCCATAATGCTAGAGGTAACTTTTTGGGCCAATCCCTTCCAGTGGAGGCCATCTTCTTCACAATGGTCTCGATTGTCTTATTAGCTGCCTCGACCGCGCCGTTTGCTTGAGGGCGGTATGGAGATGACTTGTGCTTAGTCTGAGATGATCTCATGAGGAACGCCGTATCGGCACATGATGTGGGTTTTCACGAATTCGGCCACTTTCTTGGCATTAAGAACTCGGTAAGCTTGTGCTTCGACCCATTTTGTAAAATAGTCCACGGCTACTAGGACGAAAGTGTTGGTAGTGGTGCCCTAGGCACGTTTAATAAACGTTGTAATTGTTATCATTTATTTCATATCAATAAAGAGATGTTTTGATTATTATTGTTGTTCATGTTTACTTATAATAATCTCCGTCCCTAGTACTTGTTAAGCACTAGTATAAAGGCTAAATAATCATAGGATGATCATGTTAGATTTATGGGTACTTGTTTGGAACAAGGTACTGGACATGACCCGCTCTATGAGATTTATGTCATGGTCTATGTCATACATATATCTCATATTAGTTATGTCATTTGAATCCTTAGACATGAAGTTATTATAGTCTTCCACTTGATGAACATTATGTTTGACATATTCAAACGCTACTTTTAACCGAGTGGTTATAAAGGGTATGATTGGCATAATCGGATTCACGTAGGGAAGAATAATAAGCTAAATGAATTTGTCCCTCCTCGGAGAGATGTCAAGCTTGGGCCACTCGTAGGAATGATGTTGATGAAATGTTCGGCCGGAATCAAGTGGATTGATTGGATCAATAGCATTTGAATTATCAACATATTCGGAATCGAGAAAGTATTGAACAAAACAAGTTGACTGTTTGACCATGACTTGTGTTCAATGACATCGTGGACAAAGGGGTTATGACATATTCTAAGAGGAATGCGAACTTGTATCTAGTTATACTATTTGGGTAGGTATGACGGTTTGCTAGAACCTAATCATATCTTATGGGATCATGTTTGAGCCCATTGCCAACTTAGTATAATCCTAGAGGGTCACACACAATAGAACGAATCTTTAAAAGGACTACATTGGAATTTTGGAAATTCTGGACTTTCTGGGAAGTGGGCGACCGCACATAATGGACTGGGCGGCCGCACAATTATCTCAGAAATGTACCAGTTTTGTTTCAGATAGTTGTGCGACCGCACAGAGGTTTTTGGGCGGCCGCACAGTACTGTCGGGTGACAGATTCCTAATTTGATTAGGAAACGAATTTTGGACGGATTTTGACACAAGTTTCCTATTTGGAATAGGTCATGCTTGTGTATAAAAGACCAAATTCGGCCAGCACTCTAAGCTAATGATTTTGTGAGTCTCAAAGAGTTTGAGAGAGGGTTTATTTTGTTCTAAGACATTCTTGGTTGAAGAACAAAATAATACACAAAATAAATTCCATATAGTTCTTTTGATTGTGAAAAAGTGTTTCACAATTTGGTCTAGCAACCAAGATCAAAGAAGCTACTTTGATATTCGTTCGAAGTGTGGATACCGCTAGAGGGTGAAAATCATCATCTTCAAAGTTCGTGTTCAAGCTTTGTGATCGTGATCAAGTCTTCAAACCTCCACCAAAGACCAAGAGAATTTGATAGCCATCAAGGGTTAGTTTATTCCTTTATTCTTATGTCGTATTTGATTTAATCATATGAACGGATCCATGGCTTTGGGTTTCAAAATTTTAAATGCTAAATTCCGCTGCGCATGTTTGATCGAAACCCAACAGTGGTATCAGAGCCCCGTTCATGTTGATTATTTCAATACCTAGATCATGTCATGTGTATATAAATTGTTTATGTGCCTTGCATGATATGAATATTGGAATATGTGATGTTTATGTGTTATGTGATTTTTGTAGTTTATTGTTTTACAACTTTAATCACACGATTCAATCGCAATAAATAAATTATGATGGATTCAGAATTGTTGGTTATTAATTTTTGATTGGATCAAAGTTTTAATAATCTGGGAAAAACAATTTTGAGACAAAATTTTCGAACTTAAAATTCTGCACCTTCTGATTGAACTGGGCGACCGCACGGAATATACTGGGCGGCCGCATGGTTTTTGGGCGACCGCATAGGTAATTTTGGGCGGCCGCACAAGGGGATTAGAAGGTCTGATTTTGCTCAAAAATCAGAATTTGGAATTTTCGAAAGGTTCAACAAAACCAGTAACAGAACCAATCCAGACCTGCTGATCTGGAATGGGTTTTGGGTAGTTGGTTTGTGTGTGGATCTCGGGGTTTGATTTTCCTATTTGTTTTAGTCTTGTGATTCTAAGATTGGTTCAAGTTTTGGATGGCTAATCTGCGTTCATCGAGATTGTGTTTCCCAAAATTGATCACAATCAAAGTTTCAAAGATAAAACGAAGTTAGAATTATGAAGAGTTCATAATTGCTAAAATTGAGAAACAAAGTTCTTGATTCAAAGTTTGGAGATCCATGTGGAATTGTGAATGCAATTGGCCTACGTTCATCGAGACCATCTATTTCTTAGTTTCGGCCACATGGACTACTTTCTTGGTTTCTTGAATTAGTGCGGGATTGTGGTTGCCTAATGGCTTAGTTCGACCGCACTTCTTGTTGTCTTGATTTGGAGATAATAACCAAAGTTGAAATAGTCTCATCCTCATAATTATAGAGAAACTAATGACACATAAATATCATGCTTAAATTAATGGAGATTAATTTAGTGGCTAAACTTGATGTGTAACATGTTTATATTATGTGCTCATAAATATGTTATATGCTACATGTGATGAACCTTCAAAAAAAGTTTTAAGTCTTTTATTGCCATGCCATGATTAAAACACTTGTTAGTACATGAGTGATTTTAATGTAGATTCGCCCTAGCGAGGTGCATTAAATTTATTTATGTATGAGCAAGATAGATAATGTGGGCACGCCCTAGCGGGACACATTAACTATGTGTTTAAAATGGTTAGACTTAATTGGGCGTCAAAACAGTTTTGGGCCTAGGCAAAGATGAGGTTTAACATGCTTTTTGAAATTGGATTTCTTAAAGAATCTCATAAAAGGAACTAAGAGTCATATGAGATATGATTGACAAGAGTTGTCTACCTAATTAATTTGATTTTGTGTAATCCGCCTTAGCGGACTTGAAATTAAATTAAAGTTGGATCTTAACCCATTTAAATTATATTATACATTGGATGTATATGAAGGTTATATAATTTAGTGGGAGTATTTTGTTTGAAAAATACATTATTTATCTCTTTAATGAAGATCGGTACTTATTAAATTTTGGAAATTTTGCATATTTGTAGATAATGACTAATAACACTCAATCAATGTCGTTGCGATCGATCCTTGAGAAGGATAAGCTCGAAGAGAATGGTACTAACTTTATGGGTTGGATCCGTAGCATAAGAATTGTTCTTAGGCAAGAAGATAAGTTGTACATTCTCGATGGGCCTCTCCCTGCTGAACCACCGCCTACTGCCCCTAGGGTAGAAAGAGACAATTACAAGAAACATCGTAATGATTCTAGAGATGTAAGTTGTCTCATGCTTGCTGCTATGTGTTCAAAACTCCAACAAAGTTTGGAACATTTGGAAGCCTATGAGATAGGCGTGGAGTTAAGAACTATGTTTCAAGAGCAAGCTAGGCAAGAGAGGTACAAGACCATTGTTGCATTCACTACTAGTAAAATGAATGAAGGGCAACAAGTGAGTCCTCACTTTCTTAAAATGAAAGGTTATGTAGAGCACCTTGAGAAACATGGCTATCCAATCCCATTGGAGCTAGCCACGGATCTCATTCTTAATTCATTGCCTAAAAGTTATAATCAGTTTGTGATGAATTATAACATGCATGGAATGGATAAGAATCTCTCTGAGTTGCATGGGATGCTCAAAACTGCAGAGATGAAAATTGTGGAGAAAGGTTCTCCTGTGCTCTTGGTTCATGATGGGAAGAAGGCTGGTGCCAAAGGAAAGGGTAAGGCAAAAGTTGTCAAACCCAAAATAAGCAAGGCAAAGGTTGCCAAGGCTTCTGAGGCAAAACCCGATACACAAAAGGATGCAATTTGTTTCCATTGTCAAGAAATTGGTCATTGGAAACGTAATTGCAAGGCTTTCTTGGAAGAGCAAAAGAAGAAGAAGAGCAGCAAGGCTGCGTCGACTTCAGGTATCTATATGATAGATATTCTCCTTTCTACCACTGATTCTTGGGTATTGGATACCGGATGTGGTTCTCACATTTGTCTAAATGTGCAGGGACTAAAGAATAGGAGACTGCTTAAAGAAGGTGAAGTATTTGGACGTGTGGGAAATGGAGCAAGAGTTGCTGCATTAGCCGTAGGGACTTATGAAGTCACTTTACCTTCCGGATTAATTCTTGTTTTGAACAATTGTTATTATGTTCCGGATTTAAGCAGAAATATTATTTCAATTTCTTGTTTGGATAATGAAGGTTTTAAGTTTCTTATTGAGAATAAGAAATTTTCTATTTATTTAAATGATGTGCTTTATGGTATTGCTAATTCATTTAATGGCCTTTATATCTTGGATGTCAAGAATGAAAATAATGTCTATCATGTAAATAAAAAATCTAATACTAATGATGTAAATCATACTTATTTGTGGCATTGCCGTCTTGGTCATATTAATGAGAAGCGTATCTCAAAACTCCATGGGGACGGACTTTTGGGTTCATGTGACTTAGAGTCATATGATACTTGTGAGTCGTGTCTTCTTGGAAAAATGACTAAGACACCTTTTACCATGTTAGGTGAAAGGGCAAGCGACTTATTGGGGTTGATACATTCCGATGTATGCGGACCATTAAGTAGCAATGCTAGGGGAGGATTTCAATACTTCATAACCTTCACTGATGATTATAGTAGATTTGGGTATGTTTACCTAATGAAATATAAAAGTGAAGCATTTGAGATATTTAGAATATTTCAAAATGAAGTAGAAAAACAACTTGGCAAAAGTATAAAGGCACTTCGATCAGATCGAGGTGGTGAATACTTACGTCAAGAATTTGATGATCATCTAAAGAATTGTGGAATAGTTTCACAATTGACTCCGCCCGGAACACCACAATGGAATGGTGTGTCTGAGAGGAGAAATCGGACTTTGTTAGACATGGTTCGATCAATGATGAGTCAAGTTGATCTTCCAATATCCTTTTGGGGTTACGCCCTAGAAACCGCTGCTTTCACACTAAATCAAGTTCCAACTAAATCGGTTCCAAAGACTCCATATGAGATGTGGAGTGGAAAGAAACCTAGTTTATCTTTCATGAGGATTTGGGGTTGCGAAGTTTATGTCAAGAGACTTTTCTCTGACAAACTAGCACACAAATCTGATAAATGTATTTTCGTGGGATATCCTAAGGAAACTAAAGGATATTACTTTTACAACCGAGAGGACAACAAAGTGTTTGTTGCCCGAACTGGTGTCTTTCTAGAGAAAGAGTTTCTCTCCAAAGAAATCAGTGGGAGTAAAATAAATCTTGAAGAAATTCGAGACCCAGAAAATAACATTGAACCAATAGTGGAACAAGAACAAGAACCACAAGGAGTTGTGGAACCTGTTCAAAATACACAAGCATCTCGCAGATCTAGTAGGTTACGATCCGAGCCCGAGAGATATGGATTTCTCGTAACGGATAGTAATGAGGTAGAAATCATTGAGAATGATGAATCGTCATCCTACCAAGAGGCGATGTCTTCTCCTGATTCGGACAAGTGGCTTGGAGCCATGGAATCCGAATTGCAATCCATGCAAGACAATCAAGTTTGGAATTTGATTGATGCGCCCGAAGGTGTAAAAACCATAGGATGCAAATGGGTCTTCAAGAAGAAGACTGACATGGATGGGAAGGTGCATACTTACAAAGCTAGACTTGTAGCGAAGGGTTATAGGCAAGTTCATGGTATTGACTATGATGAGACCTTTTCACCCGTAGCAATGATCAAGTCTATAAGAATTTTGCTTGCCATTGCCGCATATCATGACTATGAAATATGGCAGATGGACGTCAAAACCGCTTTCCTGAATGGAAAACTCCAAGAGGATGTGTATATGACACAACCAGAAGGTTTTGAACAAGATTCTAAGGTATGCAAATTGCAAAGATCCATCTATGGATTGAAGCAAGCTTATAGGAGTTGGAATCTGCGTTTTGATGAATCGGTCAAAGAGTTTGGTTTCATCAAAAATGAAGATGAGCCTTGTGTATACAAGAAGATTAGTGGGAGCATAGTGCTATTCCTTATTTTATACGTGGATGACATATTTCTCATTGGAAACGACATTCCTACACTTCAGTCTGTGAAGACTTGGTTAGGAAAGTGCTTCGCGATGAAAGATATGGGTGAAGCCGCATATATTCTTGGCATTAAGATCTATAGAGATAGATCAAGGAGGCTACTTGGTTTAAGCCAAAGTACATACATTGACAAGGTCATTAGAAGATTCCGTATGGAAAATTCTAAGAGAGGAACTTTGCCCGTGTTACATGGAATTTCTCTAAGCAAGACTCAATGTCCTAAGACAAAAGATGAGCGTGAGAAAATGAATGATGTTCCATATGCTTCGGCAATTGGGTCCATCATGTATGCCATGATTTGTACTAGGCCGGATGTATCTTATGCTTTGAGCATGACAAGTAGATACCAATCCGACCCTGGCGAAAATCACTGGATAGCTGTAAAAGCGATTCTTAAGTACTTGAGAAGAACTAAAGACTCGTTTTTGGTCTATGGAGGAATGGAAGATGATCTCGTTGTAAATGCTTACACGGATGCAAGCTTCCAAACCGACAAAGATGATAGCCGATCGCAATCGGGTTTTGTGTTTATGTTAAATGGTGGAGCTGTAAGCTGGAAGAGTTCCAAGCAAAGTACAACCGCTGATTCTACAACAGAAGCTGAGTATATTGCTGCATCGGATGCTGCAAAGGAAGCTATTTGGATTAAGAAGTTCATAACTGAACTTGAAGTGGTTCCTAGTATTGCTAATCCAATAGACCTTTATTGCGATAATAATGGTGCTATTGCTCAAGCAAAGGAACCAAGAGCACATCAGAAATCCAAACACATACTTAGGCGTTTTCATATCATTCGAGAGATCGTTGATAGGGGAGACGTAAATATATGCAGAGTACCTACTGATGACAATGTTGCGGACCCGCTAACAAAGGGACTTCCACAAGCTAAACATGATGGTCATGTTAGGTCCATGGGTATTAGATACATGGGAGATTGGGCCTAGGGCAAGTGGGAGATTGTTGGTAGTGGTGCCCTAGGCACGTTTAATAAACGTTGTAATTGTTATCATTTATTTCATATCAATAAAGAGATGTTTTGATTATTATTGTTGTTCATGTTTACTTATAATAATCTCCGTCCCTAGTACTTGTTAAGAACTAGTATAAAGGCTAAATGATCATAGGATGATCATGTTAGATTTATGGGTACTTGTTTGGAACAAGGTACTGGACATGACCCGCTCTATGAGATTTATGTCATGGTCTATGTCATACATATATCTCATATTAGTTATGTCATTTGAATCCTTAGACATGAAGTTATTATAGTCTTCCACTTGATGAACATTATGTTTGACATATTCAAACGCTACTTTTAACCGAGTGGTTATAAAGGGTATGATTGGCATAATCGGATTCACGTAGGGAAGAATAATAAGCTAAATGAATTTGTCCCTCCTCGGAGAGATGTCAAGCTTGGGCCACTCGTAGGAATGATGTTGATGAAATGTTCGGCCGGACTCAAGTGGATTGATTGGATCAATAGCATTTGAATTATCAACATATTCGGAATCGAGAAAGTATTGAACAAAACAAGTTGACTGTTTGACCATGACTTGTGTTCAATGACATCGTGGACAAAGGGATTATGACATATTCTAAGAGGAATGCGAACTTGTATCTAGTTATACTATTTGGGTAGGTATGACGGTTTGCTAGAACCTAATCATATCTTATGGGATCATGTTTGAGCCCATTGCCAACTTAGTATAATCCTAGAGGGTCACACACAATAGAACGAATCTTTAAAAGGACTACATTGGAATTTTGGAAATTCTGGACTTTCTGGGAAGTGGGCGACCGCACATAATGGACTGGGCGGCCGCACAATTATCTCAGAAATGTACCAGTTTTGTTTCAGATAGTTGTGCGACCGCACAGAGGTTTTTGGGCGGCCGCACAGTACTGTCGGGTGGCAGATTCCTAATTTGATTAGGAAACGAATTTTGGACGGATTTTGACACAAGTTTCCTATTTGGAATAGGTCATGCTTGTGTATAAAAGACCAAATTCAGCCAGCACTCTAAGCTAATGATTTTGTGAGTCTCAAAGAGTTTGAGAGAGGGTTTATTTTGTTCTAAGACATTCTTGGTTGAAGAACAAAATAATACACAAAATAAATTTCATATAGTTCTTTTGATTGTGAAAAAGTGTTTCACAATTTGGTCTAGCAACCAAGATCAAAGAAGCTACTTTGATATTCGTTCGAAGTGTGGATACCGCTAGAGGGTGAAAATCATCATCTTCAAAGTTCGTGTTCAAGCTTTGTGATCGTGATCAAGTCTTCAAACCTCCACCAAAGACCAAGAGAATTTGATAGCCATCAAGGGTTAGTTTATTCCTTTATTCTTATGTCGTATTTGATTTAATCATATGAACGGATCCATGGCTTTGGGTTTCAAAATTTTAAATGCTAAATTCCGCTGCGCATGTTTGATCGAAACCCAACAGAAAGATTGTCCGTTGCTGCCAGTAGGGTGGACTTTGCCAATGATGTCTATGCCCCAACAAGAGAAAGGCCAAGGCGTGGTCATATTGTAAAGCTGTGAGGGTGGAGCGTACTGTAGATTGGCATGGAATTGGAATTTGGCGCACCTTTTGACTTTCTTGATGCAGTCCCTTTCCATGGTACTCCAATAATAACCTATGCGGAGTATCTTCTTGGCCAACATAAACCCGTTTATGTGAGGCCCACATTCTCCTTCGTGGATCTCATGCATTATTTCTTGAGCTTCGGTCTCATTTGCACATAGGAGATTAACCCCCTCGCGGTGCCTTTTGTAGACTCTGTCCCCAATCAGTACATATCGGGAGGCTAGTCTTTGCAATGCCATTTGAGACTTCTTATTGCTGTTCTCGGGATAGGTACCACCCTTGAGGAAATTCATGATATCTGTATACCATGGGGAGTTTGCTTGGACCTCGTTGATCTCGATACTCATGCAGTATGCCGAACTGTTTCGTCGGGAAATTTTGAAGGGTTTCACCTTTTTACCCTCAGGTATTTCGACCAGTGAAGCGATGGCGGCTAGTGCATCAGCAAAACGGTTCTTGTCCCTTGGCAGGTAGTTGAAGGTGATTTCTTGAAATTGTTCAACCAACTCCTCGAGATGTTGACCATACCGTTATAGAGTCGAGTCTTGGATCTTCCATTTTCCAGATGTCTGATTGATGATGAGCAAGGAATCACCGAATACTTCTAAACTTGTGACATTTCTCTCGAGGGCTGCTTCGAGCCCCGCTATGCAAGCTTCGTACTCAGCGGTGTTGTTAATGGCTTCAAATTCAAGGCGGATGGCAATTGGAGTATACATGTCCTTTGGATCAACAAGTAACATTCCTATGCCATACCCATGCTTATTGGCTGCGCCATCGAAAAAAAGTTGCCACTTATTTTCCTCTGTTGTAGCGCAAATTAAATGCTCGTCCGGGAACTGTACATCTTCCCCCTTCACTTCGTCACACGGAAATTCAGCAAGCTGATCACTGAACACTTTCCCCCTGATGGACTTGAGTGTGACGTAAGTGATATCGTAGCCGGCGAGCATGAAATACCATTTGGCTGTTCTTGTTGACATGAAAGTCTTCTCGAAGATGTAGTGGAGCGGGTCCACTTTTGCTACCAACTTGATTGGGAAGGCCTCCATGTAATGCTTGAGCTTTTGAGTAACCCAAACCAATGCAGCACAAGACTTCTCTAAGACAGAGTAGTTCTTTTCAGCTCCTTGAAACCGTCGACAATCAACGAAAGAAGTTGCAGCGAAAAAATACGGGTGAAACAGAGCAGCCCCAAAGTGCGAAAATTACAAAGAGGATGGAAGATTCTTACCAATCCCGCTGTGACAAAGTGGGAAATATGGGTATGCGGCTGATACGTGAGCAAATTCGGGTCCATCGCCTCAATTCCAACCTCGGGCTCCTCGCCCTGTGGCATCTCGAATGGAGGAGATTGTTGACGATCCGACATCGTTTCTATGATAGAATCGCACCTAGAGTAACAATAAAGTGTTTTGGGGCGATTTCTCCGCAAAAATTTGGATCGGAATTTGGAGGGCTCTTCGAAATTTTGAAAAAACTCGTCGAAAAGTGAACTGTCTGTTTATGTATGCTGAACTGGAACGGAATGCGCGCGCCCCCTGCTGTGTCACTGAGACGCGCGCGCTTCCCACAGCAAAGACCAGACGCACGTACCTTTGCCCCCTGAGGAATTCAAACACAACTCCCCACGCGGGAATCAAGGTGTCATATCCATGTTCATCTGAGTTTTCAGCTCCACCACTACAAGCTGAGTGAGATTCGTAACAGACGCCGTTAATTCTCAAAAGATTAGTTTTTACAATTCATCCCCAACACAAAGCATTCCGCAGTCAACTGTGCCCGCACCCTATCAAAAGTCAAAGTCAAACAGTCAAACATCAAAGTACGACTCACGACAACAACTTGGTCCGGGATGATCCACGGAATCACTGCTTCATCATCAAACAAGATCTACATCCATTCAAAGCAAACGGTCCTCCGGGTCCCGCACCTCAGCAGACGGTCCTCTAGGTCCCGCACTTCAGCAAACGGTCCCCCGGGTCCCGCGCTTCAGCAGACGGTCCTCCGGGTCCCGCGCTTCAGCAGACGGTCCTCCGGGTCCCGCGCTTCAGCAGACGGCCCTCCGGGTCCCGCCCTTCAGCAGACGGCCCTCCGGGTCCCGCACTTCAGCAGACGGCCCCCCGGGTCCCGCACTTCAGCAGACGGCCCCCCGGGTCCCGCACTTCAGCAGACGGCCCTCCAGGTCCCGTACTTCAGCAAACGGCCCTCCGGGTCCCGCACTTCAGCAAACGGTCCTCCCTGGGTCCCGCACTTTAGCAAACGGTCCTCTGGGTCACACACTTCAACAAACGGTCCCCCGGGTCCCGCACTCCAGCAAACGGATCTCGCTATCAGCAAACAGATCCCGCTTCCAGCAAACAGATCCCGCCTTCAGCAAACGGATCCCGCTATTGGCAAAGCCGCTCACACAGGGAGCGCACCCTTATCTCTCAAAGCCGCTCACACAGGGAACGCGCCTCTATCCTCCGCAATTTCAAATTCCTGCTTTTATCGAGTCTTTTCCTTTTCTTGGTGATGTACTAGGCGGATGTCTGTTTTTCGTCGGCGCGTTTGCTTCGCAATCCACGCCGCCGAGGGGCTCTGTAGACACCCCGCCTTGGACCGCTCACCCCGATTGCACACTAGATTTTGTGTTTCTCCCTCTTTTAAGTGTTTCCTGTTAGTTTCTGTTACTTTGGTTAAGTTCCAGATGGACTCCGTTAAGTCCCGGGACTAAACTGAATAACAGTTCTAACTTTCTAGTCCATTCTGTCAAAAATTGCTTCTCAAAGTCGCGCGCCTCCGCCCCTTGAGGCCAGACGCGCGTGCCTTCCATCGCCTAGGCGGGAGGCGTGCGCTTCTGGGGCATGTCAGTTACAAATTCTGCCCAAGAATCTCTCCCTTTCTCGTTATACATATTTTTGTCTGGGAAAGATTTCTTGGAGACTCCGTTTGGCTCCAAAAACAGTCACTTTTCAACTATAAAAACCCCTCCAATCCATCATTGGAGGAGGACTTGGAAAATCATTACTTTCAAACCTTTTTACTCACTTCTTTCATAGACTTTTCTTGGGACTTCTTCAACAAAGTATTCAACCTCTTCTTCAAGGCTTTACAAGAGGTTCTTTCTGAAGGATACTATAGGTAAATGTCTTAAACATTTTCTTCTCTCCTTCTTCTTCTTTTTCAATCAAATGTGCAATCACCCAAAACCATTTGGGACATGACACCAACGGTCCTTTCATTACATTGAATTGGCCTAAGAGTCATCTCCCTACAATTCAAACTCTAAAACCCCTTTTTATCATCATTTTAATAGGAAGAACACATTTATCTTTAAAAGTGAATTATGAACAAACAAGACCGACTTTGCTCGGGCGAAATGGGTGTTTAAGTACTTCCCATTTCGTAACCTAACCCCCGAACCCCTCATCCCAAAGAATCTCTGTTTTCGTAAATCAAACTTAGGCTCATAAACATTAGGTTTTCTTACGTTCCTCAAAAACGTGGGTGGCGACTCTAAAACATCAATTAGACATCCTAGGACGACTCACGCGCTCTAGCCTAAAGCCGTGGTGTCCCTCCCGGGGTATCTACAACATGGCAAGAACATGAAGAAAAAGTTAGAAAACTTACCTATGTTGGCAAGAAATGAATCTAGATCTTCTTGGGAATCTTAAATGTGTTCTTGAATGCTTCAAATGCTTAATTAGAGAGAAAAATCATGTTTAAGAACTCTAAAATTCAGAATTAAAGCTCTCAAAGTCGGACCCTAAACCATGAGGCAAGAGGGCCTTTATATAGTAAACTGATCAAGGGATCAAACGGCTGAGATCGGCTGAGGCGAACATGGCCGCCTGGCCAAGGTCAAGGACGGATGTGGCCCCGTGGCCATCATTCCTGGCTGACGTGATTTTCAATCTAGGGTATTATCTAAGATAAGGAAACCCTATTTTGGCCATTTTTTGTACATTCTAGAACATTGAGCTATATTTTGGGAATCCGGGACAATTCCTATAAAGTCCTTGTGTCCTTGTATATTTGGGAAAGCCCTAATAAACTCATTTTCGGATCGGGTACTAACAATCATATACCCATAAATCCACCCCTACCGCAGGAGTTAATTTTCTTTGTACAGAGTTCAAAATCCTTAAGGTAACCCACAAAAGAGGAGGGGATGGGTTAGAAGCCTAGAATGAATGAGTGATTATTCAACCATTACTCGTCCATATACTCTCTGTCCTTAAATGAGTGTCCAAATTTTATTTTAAGATACATAACTTTATGTACAATTTTGTGGACAAAGTTATGATCAAAGTGGACACTCATTTTAGGATAAAAATTTCCTGAAAATAAACATGTTTTTAGGGACAGAGGGAGTACAAGTTTTTATATCCTTTCCACGTACAATGATGGGTTGAACTCTAGTATTCAGTTTTTCTCTCATACGTACATCATACTCCCTCTGTCTTATTTGAAATAAAAATTTTGGTCTCAACATGAATATAAAGATTAAAAAATATTAATATTTTAATAAAAAGTGGTTTAAAAGGTAATTATTGTGAGTACGGAGGAGTGAGAAAGTGGATAGGAAATATTAAATGAAAAGTTATTATGCGTATGACAAGTGAGTCCTATTAATATAAAAACTTTCTAGTTTGAGATGTTTTATTTTGAATGAAACACTAAAATTTGTTTTATTTCGAGTGGGACGTCAAGGAATATCAATCGTGCCATATTCATTTCATTTAGCCAATATATATACAAAGAGAGTCCTATTCTAAGAGGGAGATTACATGCCTAACTAAGAGATATACACAATCATATACAATATTCACATGCTATAATTATCTGAACTATATATTCTATCATACCCCGGCAGTCGAAGCGGGAGGAGGACGGATGCTAAGACTGGCTCGGAAATCATCAAAGAGTACGCGCGGAAGTCCTTTATTGAAAATGTCAGCCAGTTGATGTCGAGTGGGAACATGTAGCACCCGTACCTGTCCTTTAGCAACCTTTTCGCGGACAAATAAAATATCCAACTCTGTGTGTTTTGTCCACTGATGTTGAACTGGATTACCGGAGACATATATGGCACTAATATTATCACAGTAAACTAAAGTTGCCTTCAAAATTGGAACATGAAGCTCAAGGAGTAGATTTCGTAGCCAACACGACTCGGCTACAACATTCGCAACCCCCCTATATTCGGCCTCAGTACTCGAACGAGAGAGAGTAGGTTGGCGTTTGGAAGACCAAGAGATGAGATTATCACCCAGAAATACGCAATATCCAGAAGTTGAGCGACGCATATCAGGACACCCACCCCAATCAGCATCAGTGAAGGAGGTGAGGTCGGACACAGACGACCGGGAAAGATGGAGACCGAAGAAGGTAGTACCACTGTTGGTCCCAAATGGGCAACAAGGGTATGAAAAATGCTAGAGGGGGGGTGAATAGCATTTTTAAAATTCTTTTCAATCCCTTTTGCAAATCAATGGCTTATTCACACAGTTCTCAAATAAGCTAAGTATAGCGCGCAGAGAGAGTGTGAAATGCACAGCGGAAGTTTAAGCAGCACCTGCGCAGGAAAAAGCTGCGCAGAGATAAAAACGCACGCGCTAAGTTTAGGCTTAAAGAGTTGGATAAAATGTTCTAAGGCAATGAGCAATAACAAACACAATAGAATTAAAAGCAATCTGATAAGATCAAATAAAGCAGTTATTCAGAAATGATTAAGCATGAAATAAACAGCGAGAATAATGAACAAGCTATTTGGAGAGGTTCGATCAATGAAAGATCTACGTCCTCTACCAAGATGGTTAGTCTTGGATTTTCTAATGGAGATCTAAGCATATGGGAGAGTTACAAGATACAACAATGTAGAACAAACTATCTTAAAGATCTATGATCTATGAAGAGCAAATCCTAGACTAAACCGGTGTATCTCAAGAAGTAAGATCTAGATGATCGAAGATTCAAGAGGTGTGTTGTGTTCAGAAATTCTGGGCTCTATGAATCTATGAGATGAAGAGCACGAAGAATTCTGGTGATTTAAGGCTTAGGATCTGGGCAAGAGTTTGAAGGTATGAAGGTTGATCTTGAATCTGGGAATAGAAAGCAGCAATCTTCAGAACTTCAAGGATATTAGAAAGCACAAACTCTAGCAACTTGGAAATGAAGATGTAGATGTGCAGGCTATTTATAGCAGAGAGCTTAAAACTAGCCGTTGGTGCTCTGAGCAAGGACGGTGAGCTGGCACAATATGATTGGTGCGCAGGTGTCCTTTATAGCCGTTTGGGCTCTGATCAAAGTTTATGACCTGGCACAATATGATTGGTGCGCAGGTATATTAGAGACGTTGGAGACTGAGCATGAAGACCAAATTCAAAAGCTTCTTCTAGAAGGTTGACAGCTGTCTTCATCTGAAATATTTCTCTTGAGCGTGTCTCCACCGTTGGATCTGCTGAGTGTGCTTGCTTTGTCGATTCTGCACACCTCAGCATTTTTAATAAGCGTGCATCTTCTAAGCGCTTTCCAAGTTAGGTGATCTGAATGCATCGAAAACTGAGCAAGATAGAATGCTGCGCAGGTCCTGCGCAGTAGTGTCCTGCGCAGAGAAGTCCTGCGCAGTGACCACTGACTTGCTTAGATCTTCATTCCTTTACACTCCAAGTCCTATATTCTAAGCCTATACTATAAAGTGGACTAGGCTAAAAATTGAAGTTATAAAACTTCTTACATAGGGTTCTAAAGTCCATAGAATATTCTTAGGTGATGGTATCAATCAATTCTAACATAATTAGGAGGACTGAGAGATAAGCATACCCAACAATCTCCCCCTAAATGATTGTGTTAGTACACGACCTGAAAATGAGTTTATTAGGACTTTCCCAAAAATACAAGGACTTTATAGGAATTAGAAACCTTATAAAGACTTGTCCCGGATTCCCGAAATATCTCATTTATGATAAAATCTATCAAAATAGGTAGTAAATGGTTTCCTTAAAACCATGCAGAAACCCTGGCTTAAAAATCAAGTCAGCCAGCAGAATTGGCCACGCGGCCAACTTTGCTACGCGTCGACCTTGGCCACGCGGCCACTCTTGTCGCCGGCTTCAATCATGGCCAGGCGGCCACCTTTGTCCCAGATGATCTCAGCCGTCAGATCTTCCCCTCAGTTTACTATATAAACCAATCCCATGCTATTGGTTTAGGGTCCGATTTTGAGAGCTCTAAGTCTGAATTTTGGAGTTCTTAAACACAATTTTATCCCTAATTAAGCATTTAAACACTTAAGAAGATCAAAGGTTTATTTCTTGCCAACATAGGTAAGTTTTCTAACCTTTTCTTCATGTTCTTGCATCATTTTTAATGTAGATCTTTTATATTCATGTTCTTACATGTTTATTCATAGTTTCTTCATATTCCTTGCATGCTCATTCATGTGTTCATAATATGTTCTTCGCATGTTCTTCGTGTTCATGGATTAAAACCTTATTTATGCTATATTTAGGGTTGCGATCTTCATAATCACATGTTATTTCATAGCCAATGATGATCGAGGGTTCATCAACCCGAGGATGATCTAGGAACTACTCCTAAACCCTAATCTTTAGGTAATTCCCCCCTCATTATGCATGATCCCGATTCTTCTGCCTATTCTAATTCTCTGCGAACTACGCTGACTTGAGCTTCTCACATTGAGAGGAACGTAGGCAATCTTCGGATCCGGTCTAAATCACTAACACACTACTAACACATTTATCATGATAGAAAGACCGATAAATTCGGGCAATAGGAGTGATAACGTCCAATATTCTTCTCTTGTTGTAATTTGACCTCCGAACCCACTAAAAATGCTTTTTTCAATGTTTTGGCTTTAATTAAAACGGCGTGGCGACTCTCATAATTTTAATGTCGTTAAGAATATTCCCTTTGTAAATAAAAATAATCACAAGATACTTCCCATGCGTCGCTTCATCGGAAAGGGGTATTCACAGTGGCGACTCTGCTGGGGACTGCTTTGAAACTTTTTCAAACTTAGTGGGTCTAACTTTCGTCACATCATGATGCTTGCCATGTTTACACATGCACACACTTGACATGTTTACACATGCACACACCTGCCATGTTTACACATGCACACACCTGCCATGTTTACACATGCACACACCTGCCATGTTTTCACGCACACACCTGCCATGTTTTCACGTGCCCCCTACAGTTAAGCCATGTTTACACATGCACCCGCGCACTCCGTCATGTTAATACTTGTACCTTGTACCTTGTACCATATACCCTTGTTATATTCGCTTTAGTATTAGGGTCAAACAAAACTCTGCTATGCTCCCTTGTACATTATTCTCTCTCTCTCTCTCTCTCCCTCTCTCTCTCATGCATTGCATTGCATCATCCTAACATTAAAAAACTTCTCTCTTTTCTCCTTAAAAAAGAATTAGTTTTTACCACACACTACCACTAGTCCGTGTCAGCACTACACAGGTCCCCATTACCCGGAGTATTCGATGTGCAGGAATTTGTGCGCTACTGTCGCACTCTTTTCGAGTCACTCGTCTATTCCACTCACCGTATTCGGTGGGAACCTTTTACCTAACCCGTGTCAACCCACACTAGTATAGGTAACACACCTAGGTTTTGACCGGTTGGTTTGGCTAGCTTTTTCTTAATAGTCAATTAACGTGCTGTCTATGTCGAGTCATCCCCAAGTCAGTGATGAATCGAGATCTTTGAGAGAAAGTGCACAAAAAAGTGATTTCCCTACAAGGGACGTGCCATGGTGAGATGAGTGTTTATTGTCAAGATCTCCGCTCATCATTAACTTGCGTAGGATGTAACATAGACATCACGTTAAATGCCTTTAAGGAAGGGTTAGTCGTAGGATCCGATGGTTGGTGGAAGCCGCTTGCCCTATAGGACCCTCGCCCAAGTTGTCCGTTTGGGGGTGTGCAATACAGGTGAAAAACGAGGGGTCTATAGACGTAGTGATGGCCTCCACTGATCGTAGTCTTCTAACTAGTTGCGAAAAAGGGGTACCCCTTCCAACCAATTAGGATGTAAATAATGTATGTTTTTGTAAATTAAAATATACTTTGCATGAGCCTTCCCCCTATCCTAAAGCTTCATTGCCCTTCAACCTTTCAGCAAAGCAAGTTTGGATCCGTTCGGGTGGTCGACTACAACGTGAAGCTTCTACTCCGTCCACGTTCTCAGTCTCGTCATCAGCAATGTCAACTCCCGCTTCATCTTCAGCCTTTGTTCCTCCTGCTGGTGCCGCCGAGCTCAACACTGAGGCTACTCTCAATGGTATTCCCCCAAGCCTCCAGAACTTCCTCGTCGGTCTCGAAGCCAAGATCAAGAATCTCGAAGAAAGCAACAAGATGTTGGAAGACCAGAACCAACAGTTGAAGGGTCACATTCAACAAAAGGGAACTAAACTGGTGCCCGATGGTGAGAATTTCATTTATGTCGAGGATGAAGAGGTCAATACCAACTGTCCCCCCAACACCAATGCCACTGCCTTCCCATTCCCAAGCTACCGCAATGTTCCACCTCCTTCCCTCTACACCCAACAAGGTTTCACTACCATGAGCAAGAACAAGGCTGTCTATGAACCTTCCCCCGAACTGCTTGGTGGCTACCTCTCTGCTAGCAAACTACCCGCACCCTCGTTGCCTCTGAGTATTGGGATGGCCGATGCTACTACTTCCACTACTCCTCCCGTCATTCTATCAGAATCTATACCCGACATCTCCAATCACCCTGTGGTCACGGCCATGCAAGAGCAAATGCGCAAGTTGATCGAGACCGTGGATAAGCAAAGTGCACCGACTACTAAGACAATCAACCCTAGCCAAGTGGGGGCTCTCCCCAAGGATTTCAAGATGCCTAAAGTGGCAATGTTTCGTGGTGACTCGTGTCCTAAGACTCATTTGGATAGTTATGTGTTGGCCATGAGGGCTCGTGACTGCACCAACGAACAAATGGCTCGCGTATTCCATAGCACTTTGGATGGTATTGCTCTGCGTTGGTTCTTGGGGCTAGAACCAAGCGAGAGGCAAACGTGGGATCAAATCAGCGCCATTTTCTGTGAGAAGTATCAAGCTAACTTGGATTGGCATGTGAATCGAACGGATCTTGAGAACACTATTCAAAAGCCCGGCGAGGCTATTTATGATTTTTACAAGAGGTGGAACCATCGGTTGTGTGAGGTCCAATACCCACCAAAAGCAAAGGAACAGAAGCAGATTTTCTACAAGTTCTTGCTACCGGAGATGAAAGCAGCCATCGGCAATGGTTATTTCCCTGACTTGCGGGAAATGGTTGACGCCGGAGTAAGGTACGAAGCAGGGTTCACTGGGATTGTGCCGCCAAAAGAAAGTCCAAAGACCAACAACAACAACTCCTTCCGCTACAAGGCTCCTAATGCACCTGCGCCTCCTAGGGGTGGAAAGGAGGCCGTCGGCCAAGTGAATATGGTCCAGAAAGAGGTCCCGCTAGATGTCCAAGCCGTAACAAGGAATGGGGCTCCACAACAGAGGGAGCATTTTGATGATTTTGGCATGCCCATGGGAAAGGTCTTTGACGTGTTAGTCAAGAGAGGTCTTATCAAGCCTTTAGAGAATTACCAACCCGCCTACCCAAGAACCGATTTGGACGCCTCCAAGTTCTGCAAGTATCACAAACACATCGGGCACACAACGGATGGTTGTATTCAACTGAAACGCGTAGTTCAAGGGTTGATCAATGACATGAATATTGAGAAGCCGAAGGGTCCTAATGTGGTGAATAACCCTCTTCCTAACAATGGGGGTAGGGTGAATATGGTGCAAACATGCGAGATCAGTATCCTAGAGCTCATGGATGCCTTTGACAAGATAGGGCTCACGATGGTGGATATCTTCATGGCATTGGTGACGTTAGAAATTCTCGAACCATTAGAAGGACACCTCCCCCGTCTTGGTTGCGATTTGTCAAAGTTCTGCCACTACCACAAGTGCACCGGTCACACTACCGAAGAATGCTTTGAACTCAAGAAAGCCGTGCAAGAGCTCATCCATAAGGGAGTTATCGAAGACCCTAGAGATTATGTAGCTAGCAATGTACTCATGGTAGAACTTAGTGAGATCACTAATCCGGCCGAGCCTGTTGTGGCGGACTGTGATGAGGTGGATTGTATTTCAATGACTAATAATAAAGAACCTTCTTGCTAGTTATTGTCTTTAGAAGAATTAGTGAGTGAAGTCGAATCCCTAGAGGAAGAGAGTCCCAAACCCTCTCAACCTCTTTCTTGGGCCGAAATCTTCGAGGAGGCCGAAAAGACCGAAGTTTTGCCCCCTTGTCCTGACACGCCATTGTCTTTGGAGGAGCTACGTGCAGAAGTTTGTCTCCTTACGAGATTCGGTCAAGTGTACCAATCTGACCCAAAGGGTGCAAAGAAAGTCTTTGGGAAGGAACCCGAGCAAGCCGACCTAGACAAAGAAGACCCTATCCTCACTCAACTCAAACAAACCCAAGCCCACATCTCGCTCTGGTCCCTACTCACCTCCTCCCTAGCCCATCGCCTCATGCTCGAGCAAAACCTCACCACCACCATGGTAACATCCACTATTACCCCGGAAGACGTCACCCACATGATTGGTAATATCCACTATGGAAACATCATCACTTTCCCGGAGCTAGACAAGCCAGTGTTCGGAGTTGATCATAATGAGCCTTTATACATCACTGTCGAGGTAAATGGCAAGAAAATTCCCCGTGTATTCATTGATAATGGTTCTGCTATTAATATCCTGCCTTCAAGGATGATGGATGTGGTTGGCGTTCATGGTGTTGATTTACGCCCATCCAAGCAAACCATCAAAGCTTATGACTCTACATGCCGCGACGTGATAGGCGAAGCCACCTTGCCCATTACCATCGGAACAAAGATCCTACCAACTGACTTCCACGTCATAGACATCCCCACAACCTTCTCACTCCTCCTTGGCCGGCCATGGTTACATCAATCGGGCGCTATCCCATCTTCCCTGCACCAGTGTGTGAAGTTTCAATCTGGTAATGAAGTGACCATCATCTACAGCGATCTCGTAACTGCCCAAGGGACGGACACCAAGGGCGTTCCTGTCTTACAGATTCAGTATGGGGAAAAGAGCCGACTCTTCAATGACTTCGAAATAGTCGCTCAGGCACAGATCTGCACCATCGACCTCACCAAAACAACGGATAAAGTGGCACCTGTTGTCAAGATACTGCGTAATATGGGCTTCGTACCGGGGCTGGGGCTAGGTAAGTGCTTGCAAGGTCCCACAAGTCTGTTTAAAGAGATCGATCACCGGGGATTGTTCGGTCTTGGATACACCATTACTCTCAAGGACAAAATGGAGCAACAAAGGATAGAATTGCTTAAAAAGATGAAGCTTCCCTACAAAAAGCCTGAAATGCGGCCATACCGCCTGTCCCTGAATAGCTACTTTGTCAGGGAAGGCGAGGAGTTTTTGTGTTTTGAGTTCGCCGAGCCATGGATTGACCACACCGGGAAGTTGCAGAAAGGGTTCGAGATTTTCAGAGATGTAGAATTCGATCGGTCCAACATGAAGCTGACTTACATGGAATATGACAAAGCCACGGGCAGAGTTAGAACCATCAGGCATGAGTACTCCACCAAGGTTGCAGATGACTTGGCAGATCAACTTGAAGCCGCAACCCTTGACAAGCCAGCAATAGAAGCCGCAGAAACTCCGAGTTTGACTGAGACGTGGGACGGCCAATATCTGCTTCAACATCTGGGTAATCTGGGGCTGCACGAAGACATGGTTGCCGTCATTGGAGACGATTCTGAAGATAAGGTGGACCCAAGGACATTGGTGGTACCCATGGGGGACAAACTCAAGAATTGGTGCATCATTGGGGGACCTATAGCTACTCCGGAATTTATGGTGGGAACATTGGGGCTTACTGTAGACACCTCGCCTTGGACCTCTCACCCCGATTGCATACAAAGTATTTTTATTTAACTTATTTTCATTAATTTCTGTTACTTCGGTTAAGTTCCTAACTGATTCCGTTAGTTTTGGACTAAACTGCATAACAGAGTTAACTTTTAGGGTCATTCTGTCATTCTGTCATTTTTCACCCGCGGGCGCTTCCGACACTGTCAGTGAGCCGCGCGCGCGTCCCGCCCCAAAAGCCGGACTCGCGCACTTCCCATTTTGGCAGTAACGGATTGCACCTTATTTCCCTCCCTTTTCTTATTTGCAACATCTCTTTCTTGATCACAAAAGACCTCTTTTCTCATCCACATTCATCCCCCCTTTTCTCATTAACTCACAATCCCAAATTCTAAGCCTTTTCCCAAAAAACTAATATTTCTTTTATTTCTTTTATTTCTCTTTTATTCATTTATCTTATTTGTGATTGGCTCATTCCATTTCACATGGATGACCAATTTTCCTCCATCATTTCCCTCTCTTTTTCACCTATAAAAACCACCATCTTCTACCTTAGAAAGGGACCCAATTTTTGAGACTTGAACAAAAACTCTACACAAATCATCTCAACAATCCTTCCCTACAAAACACTACACAAAGTGTTTGCACAACATTTTCTCTACAACAACACCATTTTCAAGTCCAAGTTTGAAGTCCTCTTTCCTAAGGTACAACATCTCTTTTCTTCTCTTATTTTATTTGTCTAGTCTTACTAGTATGCAATCTCCATAAAAAGGGATACAACCAAAAGGCCACTTCACTATTGAAGTTTGGCCAAGGTTACATCCCGACATTCCAAACTTCATTTAATTTATATTTCATTTCTTAATGTAATCATTTAGCACTAGTCCAACATGTAACTATTTAGCATTAAATTAATAAAATCATTCTTTTCCCCTTTTTTCTTTACATTATAATTGTTAGCATTGTTAATAAATTGAAGGACATTTAGCATTAGAACACCAATAGTAGCAAGACCCGCATAAGCGGGGCGGAGTGGGTGTTTAAGTACTTCCCACTCCGTCACCTAACCCCCGAACCCTTCTCTCCCGAATCTCTGGTTTTGTACATAAATTAGGCTATTTCTAGGTTTTTCTTATGTTCCTTTAAAAACATAGGTGGCGACTCTAAACAATCTAAAACAAGTTAGACATCCTAGGATAATTCACCGATCTAGCCAAGCCGTGGTTCCCCGGGGTATCTACAGTGGCGACTCTGCTGGGGACGATAGAGGGTTAAACTTGCGTTTTCATTTTTGGTGTTCTTTTATTCTGTTTTCTGGGCATTCTGGTAAAAAGGGTAGGAAGCGCGGGCCTCCGGCCTTCTTGGCCTAAAGCGCGCGCGTCCGACCCTTATTACCAGAATCACCCGCCTCCTTTCTTGTCCTTCAATTCCATGTTTCTGTGCTAACAAATTTTGCAGGGGAAAGTTTTCTTAATTAAGGGTCAAGGCAATCCCTTGAACCCACTGATTTGCAGGTTCTCACCCAGAAGCGGGCGCCTCTGCCCTGCTTCCTCTCACGCGCGCGCCTTCCGCATAGGCAACCCAATGCGCGCGCTTCTGGGCGCATTCCCGGAACAGAACAGTGCACAGAAACAGAACAGAATGACAGTGTGTGGGCACCGGGCCTGCATACAATTTCTTTTACTTTCTGTTTATTTTTATCGGTCACACGGGTGATTCGAAAGTTGTAAATTACGTGCTTATTTGTTTTTTTTTTTTTTTTTTTCCTTTGAAAAAAAAAAAAATGATTTGTCACATGTTAGACCTCACACTACATGCACATATTCTTATCAACTGCTCACTATCGAGTCGCACAAGTCCAACCCCAAACCCTTCGAGGCCCGTCCTAGAAAGTTTCAAGCTCCACTCGACCTTGGCTCTTTCGAAGCGGTACCTCAGCCCGTGGCGTAGTTCATGACTATATGCCGGGGGTGACCTTTGAGCCTCATATTCAAGCCGAGCACAAGCCACACAATTCTAGTCTAGGGTCTAACACTCCGTGACTCAAGTCGGTTTCCATGTGCCGAGATTTCCCTAAACTAATGTCTTCAAATCATACATGCCAATTTGTTGCAATGGACGAAATAAAAATACGTCCCCAAAAGTGGCTATTTTGGACGAAAATAAAAATCCGTCCCCGCATGTATGATTTACTACATTAATTTAGTTTAATCCCGACACATGTAGGGCTCACAAGCGTGGTGGAATCCGATGAGTATATGGGACCGCGAGAAGGTCTATATACTAGTGTGACGATTCCACTATTTTTTCCTAGAAACCCCAAAAAGGACCACGTCCTTCCAACTTTGTAAATAATAAAAAAAAAGAGTCGTTTTTCCTTATGTGGTTGAGTCTTTTTCTTTGTTTGTGGGTTAATTCATTTTATCAAAAAGGTGTTTGTGGGGCCAATCTAAGATCAACCGTGCTCTTCCAATAGGTCCAATGGCTTCCAACGGCAACAACAACAACGGTGGAAATGATTTCGTGTCCAACGAAGGGTTACTCAACATAATGAAATCAATGGGGGAACAAATGGATAGGATTGTCGAGGATGCCCGCCGTAAAGACAATTTGTGGCAAGCCCGTTTCGATATCGACAAGAGGATTCACAAAGAAGAGGTTTCCGAACTCAAGGCTCGCCTTGATTATGAAAGAAGAATTCACGAGGAAGAGGTTTCCGAACTCAAAGCCCGTTTGCAAGAGCTCACCGACGGCAAAGCAAAGTTTAAGGGTAAAGCATGCTCAAGTGGCCCGTCCCTCAAAAGCTACAAAGGTACCGCCAACAACCGAGTTTTCACTCCTCTCCTAGGAGTAACCCAAGCCAAAGCATTTGAAACTTTGGTGGCAAGTGGAAAGGTCAAGCCTTTAGAGGGGTACAATCCGAAGACGATACCGAAGAATCATGCAAATGGTGAATGGTGCGGCTACCACAAGCATAGTGGCCATACTACCGAAGGGTGCTTCCTTCTCCGAAACATCATCCAAGATTTGTTCGACAACGGCGAATTTACTGTGGGTGAAGAGCAACCTTTAGAAAGTGCCAACATGCAAGAACTCATCAAAGAAGAATGATTTGGTTTCGAAATGGGGCTTCTACAAGAAATCATGCCACAAGGAGACTACAACGACAATGGGGACTACAACAACAATCTCCGTTTCTCTTTCTCTACCTAGTAGTAGGAATAAAAAAAAAAAAGAGTCAAAAGTCCTCTTTTGTGTGCATTAATGTTTTCTCTCGTCCCATGTTAAGTGTCGAGTCTTCTTATCAAATAAAAGTCGTTCTTGTCCTTATACACTCTTCCAAGTTGTTCAATCTAATTCTTGGCAAAATGATGAAAAGATGTCTAAACGAGTTTTGGAATGAAGGCCATCACTTGAACGCCTAGTGGCTAAACATTGTGACGAAGGCAACATCATCAACGACGAAGACAAAGCCAAGACATCAAAGGTGAAGCAACAACCATGAAAAAAAAAAATCAAGCAATGTTTCAAAGGGGGGATTAAAAAAAAAAAGAGCTCGCTAGGTTGAAACCATCAAATCAACCTAGGCAAAAGTTAGAGCACACAAAAAAAAAAAAAAAATCCCCCTCAATCAAAGAAGTTCACATCAAGATCATCATCATCATCCACCAACGAAGGACGAAGCAACAATTCATCACGAAGAATGGAGAATCCACAAGATCTACGGTGACCTGAGCCTCTACACTGGAGGAACGTAGGCAACCTCCGGGTCCGGTCTCATGCAAGAAAGAAGATATGTTTAGCCCTAGCGCGTTATGGTGATCGGCCTTCATCTCGAACTTGTCAAGACATCTTTGTACGATTCATTTGCCAATGAATTAATCACCAAAAAGATTGAACAACTTTCTTAGATTTGGAATCATTTCGTGTTCCTTGTCGAGTCTAGAGACTTCTATTCTTTCTGCATACTCCCAATTTCTTGCAATCAAATTGGGGCTTTCCTTCTCTTCTCTCTTAATGACTTACTTGCCTTCGCGAGTCATTCAATTCAATAAAAAATACATGTCAATACTAGGGACACTTCCCTAGTCAAGTCAATGTCACTCATCATTAGTGACAAAAGGTCTCCACCGCAAAATCACATGTCTTATCTCCTCAGCTAGAGTCAATGCACACTTCCTCATCAATTGAGTAAAAAAAAAAGTGATGAAGACGCAAAAGAGATGTCCGCTAGATTGAAAACCCGAAAGGGCGGTCTAGGCAAAAAACAGGGTGCGTCATAAAAAAAATGAGAGAGTGAGAGAGAGAAGGGAAAGAGAAATGGAGATCCCCGGCCTCTAAAGAAGACAAGTTCTACATTGAATCTCCTCAGCAAGTCAATTCCCCACCGAGTCAACTTTGGGATTGCAAAAGGCCCGACAAGATATAGCACCATCAAAGGTTGTCTTGGGTTATCGGCATCATTCTCCAGCAGTGTGCATTTTTGGGTTCATGAAAAGAAGGCCCGTGGTAACCAAGACCCATCCGAGAACAAGCCCATCATAAAAGGGCACGAGGCTGCATGAATAATCCCTAGCTGTCAATTGGCTTGGGCAGCAAATAGCAACAACATGTGTCTCAGTTTTCGAAGCTTCTGCAAGTATGTGCTTCTAAAGTACGCCGAAAGGCTCCCGAGAAATGGAGTAGCTCTTGCCATATCCTCTCATGTTTATTCTCTCACACGAGGATGAGTCACTCTTGCTTTGCTCAACAAATGGTGACGCCCTAGGGGCTATGTGACTCAAGAACAAGGGATTCTTTTGCTTCATTTGGCAATCAATACGCCCTAGGGGCTATGCTCAAGAAAGATGTGTGAGACTATTCTCAAAGTCCCTCTAAAGGGATGTCAAAAAGCCATCTTGTCACGTGTGCCCGTGCTCATTTCCCCAATCAAGGGTGGACCCTTCTCGCAATCAATGATGGCACTCTAGGGGCTACGGTCAAGTCTTAAAGGCTCCCTCGGCAAAGAGCAATTAACTCCCCAGCAGTATCCCCAGCCAAGTCATGTGCAACATTGGAAGCTTCCTCAATTCGGCACCGAAGGTCTCAACGGGCTTCGCAATCTACAATCTTTTGGGCTACGGCATTACAGTAATCCGAGCAAAGGGCAGTATTAGGGCTTCGCGACCGACAGTCTTTTGGGCAACAATACTCGAGCAAGTGCAATGTGGAGTAGTCTTATGGCTCCATGAGAACAATCAAGATTCAAGGGTCTCTCAACACTTCAAAGGCCTCTTGGTTTTAAATGAAGACTCCGATGTTATGAATGAAGTTGATGATTTTTGTTAGAACTTTCAACGAGATCATGAAGAAAGTCTTAGAGAAAAGGAAAAATATTCAATATGCTAAACTCTAATCAAAACAGGGTTATAGCGGGAAATGCCACGGCCAATCCCAATGTTTCTGCAATTCAGCACCCCCTTCTCCAAGATCAAAAGCACAAGGTGCAGCTCAGATAAAGTTGGGCCACAGCACTAGTTGCATCTGAAGATCCGTCATTAGTTCAACTCAAGAAGAGTCAAGCAAGCATACTTATTTGGGACTTTATCACAGCAAGACCTTATCCTATGCGACCTCGACGGCACCGCAAGACATTACTGCATCCTTTGACATAAGCCCTCAGCCATTTGGGTATCGACCACAATGAGGCCATTCATCTCCCCAGTAAGAGCAAGAAGGAGATCTCTATCAAGAATTCTACCAAACGGTACATCCGCTCTCAATGCCGAGCCAATCACGAGATAATTTGGGGCTTTACAATGAAAGGTTTTCACATCCCGCCATCTACAAGACCACGACACTTAGGGCTTTGAAATCTCTCGAAGCTTGGCATCAACGACCTCCTCTTGGGGCTTGCTCACTACAACAACAAAGGGCGATTTACTCGAATGGGCCAAAAGCTGATTTATCTTAGAGTTATGAAAGTCCCTCAAAATTTGGCATCAAAGGCATTCTGGGGGCTTTACAATCAGCAACCCCTCATCTCGGCATCAAAAGCCTTTTGAAGCCCCATAATCGACAAATCTCTTGGGGCTAGACATCAATCTTCGTTGGGCACACCAGCGACAACAAAATTCAAGCGAGGCAATCCGGACTTCGACTGAGCATGACTTGATCTTGGGTTGGCTTTACAAACACACAATGGCTAAAATGGTTCACCCGCGAACTAAAAAAAAAAAAAAAAAAGATTTTTTCTTTCTTTTTCTCCTTCTATGTGCAAAATTATGTGCTTTACTTTGCTTTGCTCCTAGCCTCTCCTCCAGCATTCTCCATCATCCGTGAACTACGCTGGTCTGATTCTCTTAAAGAGATACGTAGGCAGCCTTCTGGTACGACCGACCCATCATCCAGAGTACCATCTCGCCAACCCAACATCAAGGGCATTCTCTCATCAACATCTAAAGAATGGACATTCTCCATCAAAGCATCCTCCGCGGACATCAGGAATCCATCTCCACTCAAGCGGCAATGGTAAGTGAAGGTATGAATACATCCAATGCTTTCCTCAAAATCACACCGCACACAAGATCACTTTCTACATTCTTACTTCTCTCTCATTACAAAGGTGCTTTCAAGATCATATCACACCACAATCACAATTTTCTCTCGCAATTCCTATTTCACATCTCACACAAGCACGTATATCTGCAAAGCATACACATAACAGGTGCCGGACAGAGCACCAGGTGCCGCACAAAGCACCAGAATCAACAAGTGCCGCACAGCGCATCAGAATATGCCGCACCGCGCACCAGAATCAACAAGTGCCGCACAGCGCATCAGAATATGCCGCACCGCGCACCGGATTCAACAAGTGCCGCACAGCGCATCAGAATATGCCTCACCGCGCACCAATTTTGGTCCATGGTGGACCGCTCAAATCACCATACCGCCGCACAGCGCATCAGAATATGCCGCACCGCGCACCAATTTTGGTCCATAGTGGACCGCTCAAATCACCATACCGCCGCACAGCGCATCAGAATATGCCGCACCGCGCACCAGTTTTGGTCCATGGTGGACCGCTCAAATCACCATACCGCCGCACAGTTCATCAGAATATGCCGCACCGCGCACCAATTTTGGTCCATGGTGGACCGCTCAAATCACCATACCGCCGCACAGCGCATCAGAATATGCCGCACCGCGCACCAATTTTGGTCTATGGTGGACCGCTCAAATCACCATACCTCTTCCATCAGCAAAAGTTGCTCACACAGGGAGCGCATTTCTATCCTTTGTAATTTCAAATTCCTGCTTTATCGAGTCTTTGTTTTCTCTTGTCGATGTCCTCGGCGGTTGTCTTTCTTTCGTCGACGCGTTTTGCTTCGCAATCCACATCGCCGAGGGGCTCTGTAGATACCCCGCCTTGGACCTCTCACCCCGATTGCATACAAAGTATTTTTATTTAACTTATTTTCATTAATTTTTGTTACTTCGGTTAAGTTCCTAACTGATTCCGTTAGTTTTGGACTAAACTGCATAACAGAGTTAACTTTTAGGGTCATTCTGTCATTATGTCATTTTTCACCCGCGGGCGCTTCCGACACTGTCAGTGAGCCGCGCGCGCGTCCCGCCCCAAAAGCCGGACTCGCGCGCTTCCCATTTTGGCAGTAACGGATTGCACCTTATTTCCCTCCATTTTCTTATTTGCAACATCTCTTTCTTGATCACAAAAGACCTCTTTTCTCATCCACATTCATCCTCCCTTTTCTCATTAACTCCCAATCCCAAATTCTAAGCCTTTTCCCAAAAAACTAATATTTCTTTTATTTCTTTTATTTCTCTTTTATTCATTTATCTTATTTGTGATTGGCTCATTCCATTTCACATGGATGACCAATTTCCCTCCATCATTTCCCTCTCTTTTTCACCTATAAAAACCACCATCTTCTACCTTAGAAAGGGACCCAATTTTTGAGACTTGAACAAAAACTCTACACAAATCATCTCAACAATCCTTCCCTACAAAACACTACACAAAGTGTTTGCACAACATTTTCTCTACAACAACACCATTTCAAGTCCAAGTTTGAAGTCCTCTTTCCTAAGGTACAACATCTCTTTTCTTCTCTTATTTTATTTGTCTAGTCTTACTAGTATGCAATCTCCATAAAAAGGGATACAACCAAAAGGCCACTTCACTATTGAAGTTTGGCCAAGGTTACATCCCGACATTCCAAACTTCATTTAATTTATATTTCATTTCTTAATGTAATCATTTAGCACTAGTCCAACATGTAACTATTTAGCATTAAATTAATAAAATCATTCTTTTCCCCTTTTTTCTTTACATTATAATTGTTAGCATTGTTAATAAATTGAAGGACATTTAGCATTAGAACACCAATAGTAGCAAGACCCGCATAAGCGGGGCGGAGTGGGTGTTTAAGTACTTCCCACTCCGTCACCTAACCCCCGAACCCTTCTCTCCCGAATCTCTGGTTTTGTACATAAATTAGGCTATTTCTAGGTTTTTCTTATGTTCCTTTAAAAACATAGGTGGCGACTCTAAACAATCTAAAACAAGTTAGACATCCTAGGATAATTCACCGCTCTAGCCAAGCCGTGGTTCTCCGGGGTATCTACACTTACTCCTTCTCCTGTCGCCACTCCTGCAGCATCTCCTGTCACTCACCCAAAATCCCCTCCCCAGAGTCTAGTGTTTTACATTTCGAATTTGAGTCTTCCTCTAAGTCTGACGACCTTACGTCTGAAGACTATAATCTTGTTGCAAACGCTATATTCCCTTTTGCCATGAATGAAACCCTCGACCTTTCCGAGTATCCCTCCATAGTCACTCTTTTAACTGATAAATTGGCTAATAATCAAACTAATGACATACACTTAGTTAATAATGATTCATTAGAAGAGGCAGACACAGACACATTAAATGATGAATACATTAAAGAAATCTCAGAACAGGTTATTAATCAAAAGGAATCTCAAGCCCAAGCTGTCGATGAGGTGTTAACGTGCGTGAATTTGGGAACCGAAGCCGAGCCTAAGGAAACGCAGATCGGAAGCTTCTTCAGCGGAGCCGAAAGGGAAGCACTGATTGAGCTACTCAGAGAATATGTGGATGTGTTCGCATGGTCTTATAAAGACATGCCGGGGCTTGACAACTCGATCGTAGAGCACAGAATCCCGACAGCACCAGACGCTAAGCCAGTCAAACAGAAGCTGCGCCGCATTAAGCCGGAATGGTCTTTGCAAGTGAAAGAAGAGATTGAGAAGCTACTCCATGTGGGTTTCATCAGGGTGATCGAGTATCCAACTTGGTTATCAAATTTGGTGACTGTCAAGAAATCCAATGGTAAAGTCAGAGTATGTGTGGATTTTCGGGATCTCAACAAAGCTACGCCAAAGGATGACTTCCCCTTGCCAAATATCAACATGTTGGTGGACGCAACCGCCCATTATGAGGTCAAGTCATTCGTTGATGGGTTTGCCGGCTATAACCAGATCAAGATGGCCGAGGAGGACCAAGAGAAAACAGCTTTCACCACCCCATGGGGAACTTTTTGTTATACTGTCATGCCGTTTGGACTAAGGAACGCTGGGGCTACCTACCAACGGGCAGTTACGACTTTATTCCACGATATGATCCACAAGGAGATTGAGGTGTACGTGGATGACATGATTATACATTCAAAAGGGTCTGATGGCCAACACTTGATAGATCTCAGAAAATTCTTCAACAGGTTAAGAGAGCACGCCATGCGTTTGATCCCGGTGAAATGCACCTTTGGAGTTCGCAGAGGTAAAGTATTGGGTTACATGGTCACCGAGAATGGGATCGAAGCCGACCCAAGGAAGATTCAAGCCATCCTGGAGATGAAGCCGCCCCGTACCGAGACGGAGATAAAAGGATTCATGTGACGCCTGCAATACATTAGTCGGTTTATCAATCAGCTGACCACCATCTGCGAACCAATTTTCAAGTTAATGAAGAAAACAGCCAGTGTGGAGTGGGATTATGACTGCCAGATAGCCTTCGAAAGGATCAAACAGTATTTGGTGAATACCCCAATCCTGTTCCCGCCGCATAAGGAGAAGCCGTTGCTATTATACTTAACTGTGACAGACACCGCCGTCGGAGCCATGTTAGCGCAAGAAGCCAAAGATTCCCGGATTGAGAATGCAGTGTACTTTGTCAGTCGAAAGTTACAAGGTAGCGAGCTCAATTACTCCGCGCTCGAGAAGACCTGCGTAGGCCTAGTATGGGTGGTGACGAAGCTCAAGCACTACATGGTATCCCATCCGATCTTACTAGTCTCGAAAATGGATCATATCAAGTATCTGTTCGATAAACCCTCCCTTTCTATGAGACTCGCTAAATGGTCAGTATTCTTGGGAGAGTTCGACATTACTTATGTACCGAGGAAGGCAATCAAGGGGAGGGCAATGGCCGATCAGCTCGCAGACTCTCCGAGCACCGAGACAAGAGGACCCGACCCCGAGTTCCCGGACGACGACATCTTCGCAATTGAGGTCGCAGAAAGGTGGCAATTATTCTTTGACAGAGCTGCAAACAAACGAGGGAATGGAGTCGGACTCCTACTTATTGATCCCAAAGATGAGCACACTCCCATAGCCATCAAGCTAAACTTTTCAGCAACCAACAACGCCACCGAGTATGAGGCGTGTATAGCCGGATTGGATGCCTCCCTAGAACGCAACGTGAAAGAGTTAGAAGTGTACGGAGACTCTGCTTTGATTATTAACCAAACGGCGAAGAAATGGAGAACTATTGATCCTTGACTACAGCGGTACCAAGGTTACATGGACAAGTTGATAGCACAGTTCAAAGAGGTTACCTTCCATTTCCTGCCGCGTGACAGAAATAGGTTCGCGGATGCTCTAGCTACATTAGCCTCCTTAGTTGAAATTCCAGAAGGAAGGTCCGTGAAACCATTCAGGGTTGGACGGAGAGAGAACCCCGCCTATTGCTGTGAAATCCAGATCGATGCAGAGGTAAACGGAGATCAATGGTACGCCCAAATCTACAAGTTCCTTAAGCACGGAGAGATGTCCTTTGACGGAGATGTGAAGGCCAAGAGTCTGCAAGCACTCAAAAGGTTGGCTGGGCAGTTTGTGCTGTTAGACGATACTTTGTACAAGAGGCATTACGACGGTTTGTTGCTCTTATGTGTCGACAACAAGAGAGCTGAAGCAATAATGGAAGAAGTACAGAACGGGTTGTGCGGACCCCACATGAATGCAAGGATGCTTAGACAGAAGATCACTCGGTTGGGCTATTATTGGATTACCATGGAGACAGACTGTATTCAATAGGTTCGACAGTGTCACAAGTGCCAAGTATGCTCCAACCTCAACCACATCCTCCCACACGAATTGTATAATTCCACCACGCCTTAGCCATTCGCCAGGTGGGGTATAGACATCATTGGAAATATCTCGCCGGCCGGTAGTAATGGTCATGAATTCGTCCTCGTCGCGGTCGAATACTTCACAAAGTGGGTCGAAGCTCAGTCTTACAAGGTGCTGAATTCTAAGAAGGTGGCGCAGTTTATCAAAGAGAACATTATGTGTCGGTATGGAGTCCCTAACCTCATTATATCAGATAATGGCAGTCATTTCAAAGCCGAGTGTGCTCGCCTACTCGTAGAATTCAAGATCGAACGAAAGAAATCTTCCCCATACTATCCACAGACTAACGGCGCTGTTGAAGCGGCCAACAAGACGATAGAGCAGATAATTCGCAAAATGGCTTTGCAGGGACGGGATTGGCCCGAGAAGTTACCATTGGCACTTTGGGGGTACAGAACGTCAGTCCGCACCGCTACTGGAGAAACACCTTACGCTTTGACATACGGCATGGAGGCAGTACTCCCTATTGAGTTGGAGGTGCCATCTTTGAGGATCTTGCTCGAGAACCAAGTGAATGAGGTAGAATGGCTTCGTATTCGCTATGATCAGTTGGCAACGCTCGATGAACGCAGATTGAAGGCTATGGAGCACATCCGGGCCTATCAAAGGAGAACGACGAAGGCCTTCAATAAAAAAGTCAAGCCTGTTGACATAAAGGAAGGAGACTTGGTGCTCAAAGCACGCCTGCCCAACAATTTCAACCCCCTTGGAAAGTGGGCCCCCACTTGGGTAGGTCCGTTTGTAGTGCAGAAGATCTTCTCCGGAGAAGCGGTCAGAATGGCAGATTTGGATGGCAACCCGTTCAAGGAACCAGTCAATCTCAGCAAGCTCAGACGCTACTATGACTAGACTCCCCTTCTAAAAAAAATGTTTACTACGCAAAAAGAAGCCCGATAGACTGAAAACCCTTAAAGGGCGGTCTATGCAAAATAAGGGTGCATACAAAGCTCGCTAGATCGAAAACCCGCAAGGGCGGTCTAGGCAAAAGTTAGAGCATTCCCCCTTCTATCTTCCCTTTCTCTAAAATCATTCTAGTCCGACTGGAGTGAACTACGGTGACCTGAGCCCCTTAGTCCTATTTGTAAAAGGGGAACGTAGGCAGCCTTTCAAAAAGTGCGGTCTAAAAAACAAATAAACATCCAAATCCTGTCATAAAGCAATAAAGATAGAAGTTGTATTTTCTGAAAGCAAAAAACTTTTATTTTCATAGTCATTGCATGTTAACACTTATTTGATGAGTCTAAGCTTTACATACTTTTTGAATAAATAACCTATTCTGAAATTGAAACTAAAACAAAAGTAAACTAAATTAAAATAATGTGTTTGCAACGACTATGGAAGGATCCTCGGAATTACTCTTTAGTGCCACTCGCTTTGACCATGGCGAATCTTTTTCTTGTTAGGGTTCTCGCAAAACCTCCTCTCAAATTCATTAACCCCTTTAGCTTTGACACTAGGAGTCTCGCCATCCTTTCTCTTCCTTGAAGTCCCCGCTCCATCTCCATTAGCCATGCTCTTGCTCCTCTTCCTCTCATAGGCCATCGCCTCCTTTATCCTCAATGAACAACTAGGAGCACAGGGTGCCAAAATAGCGCCCCTTAGGGTCTCTAGAGTCTGCTCCGCTTGCCCAAGTCTCTCAATAAACCAATCCAAATACTCTCGTGATAGGTAGGTGTTGTTGGAGCGTGTGATGAGAGTCCTATGGCTAAAACCGGCCTCGCCCCACATTTGAGAAAGGAGAACCGAAGCGCTATCATCCAAATGAAGTATGCCAAAAGGAAAACGGGTCCTCTCCTCATCCCAACCCTCGGGGATGGTTTGCACTAGACCATATTGACGGAGTACTCTGGCGGGGTAGTAAAAAGTGGTCCCAGAAAATGACGGAACTTTAATCATGTGCAGTCCTACTTGCTTCTCCCTCACAGAATTAATGTGCCAATGGGGCACCACCCACTTGATATCATCGGTCACCATCTCCGCCAAGTACCTTTCCCAACCCTTGAGAGTCATGCCCTCGAACCTCTCCTCCATACCTCTGATACGGTGCATCCATGGGGCCACCGCCGAAGAAACCGCTGGCTTGTTCACTCGGAGCCTTTCTTGCACCCACATAGTCAAAAGTCTATCACTGCCGCACGGCATCCCTCCATAAACCGCAAGATGAGGAATCCCACAAATGAGCTCCCCAAGGATGGCTGGTACAATGCCATGTCCCGAACGAGCCGCATTCACCATGGTCAAACATCCCTCACTAGCACATCCGACTTCGGAAGGGAAAAGAATAGAAGCAAATAAACACAAGGCAAGATGGTCCAAAGAACGGTCCGAGGTCACATCCGCGTGCATGAAGTGCCTTGGCATCCAAGAAAGGTCGACGTAGCCACCTCTAGCATACTTACCAATGTCATCTGCGGGCACACCAAAGGTTATCAACTTGTCATGCAAAGGAATAAGATCGAAGGGCAATGCAAGTGTACCCTTCCCTTCACAACCGCAAAGCGCCTTGATGTCTTCATAAGTGGGTACCATCTCATTAAAAGAAAAGTTGAAAACATGAAGAGTGTTATTCCAAAACTTCCCACAAGCTTGCAAGAGGTTAGTGTTGGAGTTCATGTGCAAAAATGACCAAAGACACTTGATCCCATAGCGCTTCTCAAACTTCCTACGACAAAGACCGGATATCTTGGCAACCCATTTCTCCAAAGATGTTATGAAAGCTCCTTTTTCAAGTCTAGAAAGCCTTGCATTGTGATCCATGGCAAAAGAAGAGCAAGTTGATGATTGGAACTCAAAATTGATCAAAAGAGCTGCTGGTACGAAGTTGAATAGGACACAAACTCCCATTAAATACTACACAACTTCCGATTCTTGCCAGGAAAAGGAAAACCGGAGGCGGCGCGGGACTTGGCCACGCGGCCACATATGCTCTTGACCACGCGGCCGATGTTGTCCTTGGCCAGGCGGCCAACTTCGTCCTAGGCCACGGGGCCAACATTGCTCCGAGTCTTGCCATGGCCATGCGGCCAACATTGCTCCGGGCCTCGCCATGGCCATGCGGCCAACATCGCTCCATGCAGAAATCCAGTTTGTTTCCTCCCACTCCATAACGGATCCATGCAACTACGTACCTGCCCCGTCCCATGGCTCATGCATTGTATAAATTAGGCACATTGTAAAGTGATTAGTTTGTACAAATAGGTTATCACAAATCATTTTCATTTTAGTACATAAATACATTTGCATACATATTAAATATTTGTCCAGTACATATTTGCTTATACTAACTAACAGTGTAGGGAATAAAGATGGAAAGATGGGCCCGGCCTAATCAGAATCCTCCTCCGTGGTGTCTCCACGCCGCGCTAAAGCTCGAGAGCTACCGGCACCCGAACTCCGTCCCCGAACCGCTAGACCACCAGTGTGAGAAGATCCCGCACCATTCGAAGACCGTTCCCGACGCTGGGGTGACGCAACGTCATCCCTCTGACAAGTACATGAATGGTACGCCTCCCTCAGTAAGCGCATCAACACGTTCTCCCGCCGAGCTGAACGGATATATGCCTCCCGAGTCACCTGAAAGGGAAGCCAAGGCAAATGATTACAATGCAGAAAGAAATAAGTGTGTGCAAACATGACTAATATAAAGTACAAAGCCGTACCCCAGTGTCGGGCGGAGGAATGAATGTCTCCTCAACAAGATCTGCATCAGTCGGCTCCAAGCTAAGCTCCACCTCCCAGCCGCCCCTCATCACTCTCACGCTACTCGAGCGAAGGGGCATGTCAACCAAAGGCCGACTCCGACCAACATACCGGGCCGAGCTCGATCCCTCTCCCGATAGCATCCTAGCCCGAACCTGAGGGCTGATCAGCCGTGTCCGCACGTAGCCGGTATAGTCATCACTCCCTCTGTAATGCTCTGCCGGAGTGGGAGCCAAGAAAGTCGCCAGCCTCGCGGGACGAAGCATATCCCGAGGAGGGTCATAAGGAGCCCACGGTAACGCACCAGCCTTGTGCTGACGAATCACCCTCTCTCCGAGATACATGGCCTCCCCGGTAAGACCCACAAGCAGAACCCTAGAAGCGGTCAACTCCACTACATAGGGACCCACCGAAGCCTCATTGGCCGGACTCCATGGGTAAAATCTAACCCCGACAGGCTCAAACATCGCGAACACCTTCCTCAGATCAGGAGCATCCACCGTCTTCCTATCCCGGTTTCTGCGGGGAGGAGCCCTATCGCCCTTGCACCAGTACGACATAATGGGAACAACCTTGTTGGTACTCATCACCAACTGAAAAGAGGCGACGCCGAAGATCTCGTACACCCAAGCCTGTGCATACAATGAAAGAGACATTTCAGACCAAAGGATAGAGCAGAAATCTCAACAATGTGAATAAGAAGGGTAGTCAAGAGCATACCTCAAAGGCGAACTTAAACCCGTCAAAGGCCGATGAGCTAGCCCTCGAGCAATGGTCCAATGCCCGGTAAATCTCAGCCAAACCGGCTCCACCCCAAGAAATCCCACCGACTAGGTCCAAGTCCATAAGAGCCCCTAGCAGTGAGTACCTGCAGACAGTAGCCCCACTGGGAAACAAGATCTCTGAAAAGCTGTACCATAAGAACAGCCGGACCAAACAATCCAAATCATACTCCCCCCTACCAAAGGCCTCAATAGCCACCTCCACCAAACGGTTCACTTTCCCAACCTCCACTCCATAACCCTTGACACCTCCTCCCAGATCAGTGTCAACTCCCAACAGAGCCTGCCTATAGTCACGCCGCTCCGCCAAGCTCTCATCAAAAGGCAAAGGGGTAGCAGTAAACCTCAACCCCGTGATAGCCGCAAAATCCGTCGGCGTGATGGTAATCTCTCCCCAACTAAAGTGGAAGGTATGGGTGGTATCCCACCAGAACTCCCGGCACACCTCTATCACCGCTGCAACCTTCAGGGTGCCCCCAACCATGCGGACACTGTCAAAGAATGGGCCAAACCCCATAGCCTCGATCCGAGCACGCAAACCGCCCGGTCCCTCCGGCAGGGATGCCCACAGTATGCCCACAGTTACTGTGGACCCACGAGCCTTGATCCTCTGCAGGTAAACACAACACAGGTATGTTACCATTCTAGCAATTTAAATTCTAGCATTCCATTATTCTGGCATCTCATACTATGTATAAAACATGCAAATGTGCGAGAAGGAGAGGAGTGAAAATTCGAAATTTACCTCTCGCGTCTCCGGAAGCCCCATCGACCAATGACGCTCAGAGTCGATGTAAAAATCGTAATCTTGGTCGAACGTAGACCACAGCAGATTATTGCGATAATTCCGAGTCGCGGCTCGTGGCCTCAAACCGCCCCGTGGAATCAAGGGCGCCGCTTCAAAACCCGCTCCCGGGTCAACCCCTACATTTCCCTCGCCCTGAGCATCACCGTGCCCCTCTCCTTGTTGCTCTTGTTGTGGAAGCATATACCCACCTTGGCCTGGAAAATCCCTGAATAACGCCTCATTGATCCAATCTGCCATAGCTTCAGGAAATATGAGCTTTCTCTCTCTAAAAACTCAATTTTCTCTCTCTAACTCGTCAACAATGGAGGAAGGAAGAAGAAGAAAAAAGAAAGAAGGAGAAGAGGGGGGGTTTCTGGTGATGTGACCAAGGAGTCAGCACGACGGCGACCTTGGCCACGCGGCCACTTGTGCGCTAGCAATCCCAGCCGTCGAATCAGCGATCCGCGTGAAGGAGATCTGACCACTCAGCGGTCATGGCCATGCGGCCACTATTGCAATTCAGTGTGTTTGGCCACGCGGCCAACATTGTCCCTTCAAATAAAATTCAATTTTTGCCCTTGATCTTTTCCCTTTAATTCATTTTAAATGCCCTTAGCACTACTTTGACTGATATTCGTTACCTTTGGGTACGGAAAGCCCCTTAAAATTTCCATTCTTCACCAAATATTTGCTTAGGATTCGTATGGTTGTAGAGACTTCGGCGCCTCTATAACATACGTATCCTTGATCGATCGTGGTTGGCAGAAGCCTCGGCGTTTCTGTTTGCGAGAGATCCAGCATCTATTATTAGGATTCGTATGATTGTAGAGACTTCGGCGCCTCTATGACATACGTATCCTTGATCGATTGTGGTTGGCAGAAGCCTCAGCGTTTCTGTTTGCGAGAGATCCAGCATCTATTATTAGGATTCGTATGATTGTAGAGACTTCGGCGCCTCTATGACATACGTATCCTTGATCGATCGTGGTTGGCAGAAGCCTCGGCGTTTCTGCTCGCGAGAGATCCAGCATCTAATACTTTAGCGCAATCGGCAGGAACCCTGGCGATCCTGATTGCGTTTACCATTCCATCTTGGGATTATTTAGACAACGTAGTCTTTATATTTCCCAAATAACTTCATTACTTATGAATGTTCGTTCTTCATACAAGATAGTATCCGTAGGTTTATTATCCGCAGCAGAAGGTCGATGTCTCGTCTTTCCCCAATATCTCTGAACTACGACCGGCTTGATTCCTCAGAGGATACGTAGGAAACCTGAAAAGGTTCAGCCACCCGACCGACGCGGTCATCTCTCATCCCCAGTAGGTGCATTTTCCCCAGCAGAAGACGTTGCTCCCTATCAGAGGACAATCAGTCCCAATTTCCCATCAGGTTTGAACTACGTTTGGCTTGATTCCCCCGCGGATACGTAGGTCGCCTGTCAAGGTTCAGCCGTTCCCTTACCTTTCATCTGTTTTGAAACTCATGTTTCAGACGGATCCTTCTTTTATCGTCGACCCCACATTGCCTTGCAAGAAGCGTCGCCGAGGGGCTACTGTTAGTACCCGACCTGAAAATGAGTTTATTAGGACTTTCCCAAAAATACAAGGACTTTATAGGAATTAGAAACCTTGCAAAGACTTGTCCCGGATTCCCGAAATATCTCATTTATGACAAAATCTATCAAAATAGGTAGTAAATGGTTTCCTTAAAACCATGCAGAAACCCTAGCTTAAAAATCAAGTCAGCCAGCAGAATTGGCCACGCGGCCAACTTTGCTACGCGTCGACCTTGGCCACGCGGCCACTCTTGTCGCCGGCTTCAATCATGGCCAGGCGGCCACCTTTGTCCCAGATGATCTCAGCCGTCAGATCTTCCCCTCAGTTTACTATATAAACCAATCCCATGTTATTGGTTTAGGGTCCGATTTTGAGAGCTCTAAGTCCGAATTTTGGAGTTCTTAAACACAATTTTATCCCTAATTAAGCATTCAAACACTCAAGAAGATCCAAGGTTTATTTCTTGCCAACATAGGTAAGTTTTCTAACCTTTTCTTCATGTTCTTGCATCATTTTTAATGTAGATCTTTTATATTCATGTTCTTACATGTTTATTCATAGTTTCTTCATATTCCTTGCATGTTCATTCATGTGTTCATAATATGTTCTTCGCATGTTCTTCGTGTTCATAGATTAAAACCTTATTTATGCTATATTTAGGGTTGCGATCTTCATAATCACATGTTATTTCATAGCCGATGATGATCGAGGGTTCATCAACCCGAGGATGATCTAGGAACTACTCCTAAACCCTAACCTTTAGGTAATTCCCCCCTCATTATGCATGATCCCGATTCTTCTGCCTATTCTAATTCTCTGCGAACTATGCTGACCTGAGCTTCTCACATTGAGAGGAACGTAGGCAATCTTCGGATCCGGTCTAAATCACTAACACACTACTAACACATTCATCATGATAGAAAGACCGATCAATTCGGGCAATAGGAGTGATAACGTCAAATATTCTTCTCTTGTTGTAATTTGACCCCCCGAACCCACTAAAAATGCTTTTTTCAATGTTTTGGCTTTAATTAAAACGGCGTGGCGACTCTCATAATTTTAATGTCGTTAAGAATATTCCCTTTGTAAATAAAAATAATCACAAGATACTTCCCATGCGTCGCTTCATCGGAAAGGGGTATTCACAGATTGATGCCATTACCTACTATAACAAAGGAAATCCATTGTACTTGATAATAACATGTTCATAAAAATGAAAATGGTAAATCATGCCTCAAGTCAATGCACACACTAGCCTATGCTATAGATTTCTAGTATATCCAAAAGATTAACTTACAGTATAGGAAAGACAGAAATAACATGCAGCGCATACAAATGATATGAGTTTTAGTTTAAGTATGCGTTTAAACTGAATGTTTAAACATTATGCGTAGAAAATGTGAGTAGTTAATAGAATGCGCATGAGGTGATATAAAACATTCATTGTTCCACAAACAAATAGTTTGAATGAACAAGGTTTTGGAAACTAATGATGCGATTTTTCTCATTAAAACTTGGACTGTTAAGAGTTGAGAATACAAGTTTGAAAGAGAAAAGAAATATGCGCACAAAAAGGAATAACTTGCGCAAAGCAAAAAAAAAATACATAGATCCTAATCTATGTTGATCCGGTGAAGGGCTTCACACAGCTCATTCTGCAGACTGTTGAACTTGTTCATAAGCTCAACTTTGAGCGCTTGAAACTATTCTTTGAACGCAACAGCTTCTTCAACATAAACTGTGATTCCTCTGCGCACATCCCTGTTATCTGCTTGCAGTTCTCGGAAGTTTGCTGCGTAGGCCATCTGATGCCCAGTCTTCTGGTTGTAATATGACTGCTCAGCAGCATTGATGGTGTCGATGATGGTGGCCTGCGTAGCTTCAAGGCGAGTGTCAGTGTGGAGACGCTGGGTGTTCACACTGGCTTGAATGTCAAACATTGCTTGGTCCATCCTAGCGTTGAACCCGTCAGCGAAATCAGTCATTGCTTGAGTAATGTTCTCCCTGACGCTTTCCATATTTAGTGCACCAGCTTGCGCAGGACCACCTTGGCCAAATCTCTCCACTATCTATGCTTCAAGGCCAGCAAACCCTTCAAGTAAACCATCGGCCAGGCTCTTGCATAGACGCTTCAGCATTCCTATAAACCCATCATTTATAGCGGTGTAGGTGCAAACATTTTCGAGCATCCCAGCACTTGACTTCAACGAGTCCAGGATCATTTGATCTAAAGCATCCGGGATACGCTGCGTAGAGGGCCGGTGGCATAGGTACTTGCCTTTGATGCATTCTCCCCCTTAATGGCAGCAATCTCCAATCGCTGCGCATCAAGTTGATCTTGAATAGCGGTTTGCGCAGTGATGAGTTGAGCCATCTGAGACTGCGCATCAACTTGATTCACTTGAATGGAATTCAAGGCTTGTAAGATCTGGCGTAGCTCATTGGAGGAGGAAAGAGACGAGGTAGATACCACAGGAACCGTTGAGGTAGCAGGAGGCGGTTACCGTGGAGGAGATGGATGCGCAGGAGATCTATGCGCAGAAGAATGTTCACTGCTTTCAGAGGCAGTGGCACCATCCTTAGCAGAATATTCTGGGATAGGATCAGCAGCAGGAGGAGGCGCTAGAATCTCAGGCGCAACAAAGTCAGGTTTATCAGTGGGCGCAGCAGTAGGCTCAGGAGCTGCGCCATCACCACCAACAGTCTGATCCACTTCATCAGCATCATCCTTATCCTCAGGCTCAATGTCCATGCCTTCATCCAGGACAGAGGTAACCCTGTGAGTGTTGCCAACAGGGATATTTACGCGCTGAAATGCGCTGGATGTTGGTTCTCGAGGAGAGCTTAGAGGAGAGGGAGTTTGGCGCTTTTTGGAGCCCTTTGCGCGACTACGCACCTTCTGTTTGCGCCGAGGAGAAGAAAGAGGGGCATCAGCAGGAGGCGCGGGAGCAACATTAGGGTCTTGCACAGCTGGGGCCTTGGGATGAGTCTCCCCCTGAATCTCACCATCTTCAGAATCACCAGTGTGATCCATGCGCGACTCAGAGTCATGCGCAGAAGGGGGAATACGTTGGAAGGCACCCTTGGCAGTCTTGGTCTTCTTCGGGGAGGGCGCAGGCACATCAGCCTTGCGTTTCTTGGAAGGAGGCTTTGGAGCAGCAGGGGCAAGCTCTCTGATCTTAATGCCTGCAGTGGATTGGACGTTGGGAACATCCTTGTGCTTCTTTGACTTGGGCTCAGCAATGTCCTTGCCCTTGCGCTTGGAGGCTTCATCATCCGTTGGAGACTGAGCATGAAGACAAAATTCAAAAGCTTCTTCTAGAAGGTTGACAGCTGTCTTCATTTGAAATATTTCTCTTGAGCGTGTCTCCACCGTTGGATCTGCTGAGTGTGCTTGCTTTGTCGATTCTGCACACCTCAGCATTTTTAATAAGCGTGCATCTTCTAAGCGCTTTCCAAGTTAGGTGATCTGAATGCATCGATAACTGAGCAAGATAGAATGCTGCGCAGGTCCTGCGCAGTAGTGTCCTGCGCAGAGAAGTCCTGCGCAGTGACCACTGACTTGCTTAGATCTTCATTCCTTTACACTCCAAGTCCTATATTCTAAGCCTATACTATAAAGTGGACTAGGCTAAAAATTGAAGTTATAAAACTTCTTACATAGGGTTCTAAAGTCCATAGAATATTCTTAGGTGATGGTATCAATCAATTCTAACATAATTAGGAGGACTGAGAGATAAGCATACCCAACAATCTCCCCCTAAATGATTGTGTTAGTACACGACCTGAAAATGAGTTTATTAGGACTTTCCCAAAAATACAAGGACTTTATAGGAATTAGAAACCTTATAAAGACTTGTCCCGGATTCCCGAAATATCTCATTTATGATAAAATCTATCAAAATAGGTAGTAAATGGTTTCCTTAAAACCATGCAGAAACCCTGGCTTAAAAATCAAGTCAGCCAGCAGAATTGGCCACGCGGCCAACTTTGCTACGCGTCGACCTTGGCCACGCGGCCACTCTTGTCGCCGGCTTCAATCATGGCCAGGCGGCCACCTTTGTCCCAGATGATCTCAGCCGTCAGATCTTCCCCTCAGTTTACTATATAAACCAATCCCATGTTATTGGTTTAGGGTCCGATTTTGAGAGCTCTAAGTCCGAATTTTGGAGTTCTTAAACACAATTTTATCCCTAATTAAGCATTCAAACACTCAAGAAGATCCAAGGTTTATTTCTTGCCAACATAGGTAAGTTTTCTAACCTTTTCTTCATGTTCTTGCATCATTTTTAATGTAGATCTTTTATATTCATGTTCTTACATGTTTATTCATAGTTTCTTCATATTCCTTGCATGTTCATTCATGTGTTCATAATATGTTCTTCGCATGTTCTTCGTGTTCATAGATTAAAACCTTATTTATGCTATATTTAGGGTTGCGATCTTCATAATCACATGTTATTTCATAGCCGATGATGATCGAGGGTTCATCAACCCGAGGATGATCTAGGAACTACTCCTAAACCCTAACCTTTAGGTAATTCCCCCCTCATTATGCATGATCCCGATTCTTCTGCCTATTCTAATTCTCTGCGAACTATGCTGACCTGAGCTTCTCACATTGAGAGGAACGTAGGCAATCTTCGGATCCGGTCTAAATCACTAACACACTACTAACACATTCATCATGATAGAAAGACCGATCAATTCGGGCAATAGGAGTGATAACGTCAAATATTCTTCTCTTGTTGTAATTTGACCCCCCGAACCCACTAAAAATGCTTTTTTCATTGTTTTGGCTTTAATTAAAACGGCGTGGCGACTCTCATAATTTTAATGTCGTTAAGAATATTCCCTTTGTAAATAAAAATAATCACAAGATACTTCCCATGCGTCGCTTCATCGGAAAGGGGTATTCACAGATTGATGCCATTACCTACTATAACAAAGGAAATCCATTGTACTTGATAATAACATGTTCATAAAAATGAAAATGGTAAATCATGCCTCAAGTCAATGCACACACTAGCCTATGCTATAGATTTCTAGTATATCCAAAAGATTAACTTACAGTATAGGAAAGACAGAAATAACATGCAGCGCATACAAATGATATGAGTTTTAGTTTAAGTATGCGTTTAAACTGAATGTTTAAACATTATGCGTAGAAAATGTGAGCAGTTAATAGAATGCGCATGAGGTGATATAAAACATTCATTGTTCCACAAACAAATAGTTTGAATGAACAAGGTTTTGGAAACTAATGATGCGATTTTTCTCATTAAAACTTGGACTGTTAAGAGTTGAGAATACAAGTTTGAAAGAGAAAAGAAATATGCGCACAAAAAGGAATAACTTGCGCAAAGCAAAAAAAAAATACATAGATCCTAATCTATGTTGATCCGGTGAAGGGCTTCACACAGCTCATTCTGCAGACTGTTGAACTTGTTCATAAGCTCAACTTTGAGCGCTTGAAACTTTTCTTTGAACGCAACAGCTTCTTCAACATAAACTGTGATTCCTCTGCGCACATCCCTGTTATCTGCTTGCAGTTCTCGGAAGTTTGCTGCGTAGGCCATCTGATGCCCAGTCTTCTGGTTGTAATATGACTGCTCAGCAGCATTGATGGTGTCGATGATGGTGGCCTGCGTAGCTTCAAGGCGAGTGTCAGTGTGGAGGCGCTGGGTGTTCACACTGGCTTGAATGTCAAACATTGCTTGGTCCATCCTAGCGTTGAACCCGTCAGCGAAATCAGTCATTGCTTGAGTAATGTTCTCCCTGACGCTTTCCATATTTAGTGCACCAGCTTGCGCAGGACCACCTTGGCCAAATCTCTCCACTATCTATACTTCAAGGCCAGCAAACCCTTCAAGTAAACCATCGTCCAGGCTCTTGCATAGACGCTTCAGCATTCCTATAAACCCATCATTTATAGCGGTGTAGGTGCAAACATTTTCGAGCATCCCAGCACTTGACTTCAACGAGTCCAGGATCATTTGATCTAAAGCATCCGGGATACGCTGCGTAGAGGGCCGGTGGCATAGGTACTTGCCTTTGATGCATTCTCCCCCTTAATGGCAGCAATCTCCAATCGCTGCGCATCAAGTTGATCTTGAATAGCGGTTTGCGCAGTGATGAGTTGAGCCATCTGAGACTGCGCATCAACTTGATTCACTTGAATGGAATTCAAGGCTTGTAAGATCTGGCGTAGCTCATTGGAGGAGGAAAGAGACGAGGTAGATACCACAGGAACCGTTGAGGTAGCAGGAGGCGGTTACCGTGGAGGAGATGGATGCGCAGGAGATCTATGCGCAGAAGAATGTTCACTGCTTTCAGAGGCAGTGGCACCATCCTTAGCAGAATATTCTGGGATAGGATCAGCAGCAGGAGGAGGCGCTAGAATCTCAGGCGCAACAAAGTCAGGTTTATCAGTGGGCGCAGCAGTAGGCTCAGGAGCTGCGCCATCACCACCAACAGTCTGATCCACTTCATCAGCATCATCCTTATCCTCAGGCTCAATGTCCATGCCTTCATCCAGGACAGAGGTAACCCTGTGAGTGTTGCCAACAGGGATATTTACGCGCTGAAATGCGCTGGATGTTGGTTCTCGAGGAGAGCTTAGAGGAGAGGGAGTTTGGCGCTTTTTGGAGCCCTTTGCGCGACTACGCACCTTCTGTTTGCGCCGAGGAGAAGAAAGAGGGGCATCAGCAGGAGGCGCGGGAGCAACATTAGGGTCTTGCACAGCTGGGGCCTTGGGATGAGTCTCCCCCTGAATCTCACCATCTTCAGAATCACCAGTGTGATCCATGCGCGACTCAGAGTCATGCGCAGAAGGGGGAATACGTTGGAAGGCACCCTTGGCAGTCTTGGTCTTCTTCGGGGAGGGCGCAGGCACATCAGCCTTGCGTTTCTTGGAAGGAGGCTTTGGAGCAGCAGGGGCAAGCTCTCTGATCTTAATGCCTGCAGTGGATTGGACGTTGGGAACATCCTTGTGCTTCTTTGACTTGGGCTCAGCAATGTCCTTGCCCTTGCGCTTGGAGGCTTCATCATCCGTTTCCTGCGCAGCACTTGGGCCTTCAGTGCCCTTGGCCTTACCTTCCTTGGGTAACTTTCCCAACCAAGGTTCTCTGTTAGAATCATCATCAGATCACCAGATTATGTAGTAGTCCGCATCACCAATCTCATCGCGCAGCAGATGAAGCTATGCTCGAGAATAAAACTTTGAAGCACAGGACTGCTTCAGAATTGGCGTCTTCCTTACAAAGTCATTTAATTCAGTATATTGGAGCAGGAGCTTGGAAAGCAGGCAAAAGTGCGTTCGATACTTAGGTTTTGACGCGTTGAGGCGCGTATCATAGCTCGTCATTGCCTTGGTGATCTCATTCCAGATGATCTGAGGCCAATCCAGCCTTTCCCATTACTTGGAAATAAACTTTCCCTTATTCTCATTCTTGCAGTTTACGAAATCGCCAATTAAGGTGCACAGGTGATACATCACCTCACCAAACTCTTTGCGATCATGCACAGACCATCGCTTGACAAGAGTGGTCTCGCCAACTAACTTCATCGCCAATCTATCTTGCCGCCCAGTATCAAAAGTTTCTGGCGCATCATCGACATCGAAGTCCCAAAGCCTGCGGATGTGGTTAGGGTGTAGCAAGATTTCGCAATTCTGTACCACCGCCATAATGATCTCAGTGCTCTCACCCTTGTGCTTGGCAGGAACAACACGCGCAGTCTCGAAGAATTCATCAACAAGAGAAGGAACGTAGAATGGTTGGTCTAAAGTGAAGAGAGGAAGAATTCCAGAGGATCGCAGATGCCTTATCAATCTGCGCCCAACAGCATCCTGGTTGAGATCTAGCGGATTTACTTCCCATCCACAAATGAAATAGAAGGGATTCTGCGGTCCACTTAGAAATGCGCATGTCGTTTTGCGCAGAGCGAATATTGTGCAAAGATTCTTCAAATCTCAACTTAGATTTTCATGCGCATTAACTTACTGCGCAGTGTCTGCGCAGATGCATGAAATCTTAACCTTTAACTTATCAATCAAACACAAAAACATTAGTATTGACAAATTATATGGACAAGTTAGCTGAGTTCAAGCATACCCATTTCTCCTCTCAAGAAGACAAATCTTTTTGCGTCAAGAGCCTTTGTGAGGATATCAGCAATTTGATTATCTGTGCCCACGTGCTCTAAGTGTATATTTCCTTTTTCCACGTGATCCTTGAGAAAATGATATTTGATATCGATGTGCTTTGTCTTTGAATGCATGACGGGATTCTTGGAGACTGCTATGTGTAGACACCCCGCCTTGGACCGCTCACCCCGATTGCACATTTGATCTTGTGTTTCTCCCTATTTCAAGTGTTTCTCGTTAGTTTCTGTCACTTCCGTTAAGTTCTTGACTGACTTCGTTAAGTCTAGGGACTAAACTGAATGATAGGGCTGACTTTCTAGTCCATTCTGTCAAAATTGCCTTCTCTGAGTCGCGCGCCTCCGACAGGAGGATCCAGGCGCGCGCGCCTCGCGCCCCCAAAGCAGGAAGCGCGCGCCTCTGGGCGTCAGTTACAGATTTTTGGCCAGGATTCTCTCCCTTGCTCAATTTACAGGATTTTGCCTGGGAAGGATTTCTTGGTGACTGAGTTTTGGCACCAAAAAACCCCTTTTTCACCTATAAAAACCTCTCTTTACCTCCATTTTCAAGGATCGAAAACTTAGACCGAAGATTGAACTTACAAAAACTATACAAAAATCACTTTCTAAAGGTTCTCCAAGGATCTCATCAAGCAACATTTGAAGTTCTTCAAATTATAGGTAAAAGTCCATCTTTTCCTTTCTTTTCTACTTCATCTCCTCTCTCTCTTTTACTTTAATCAAATATGCAATCACCCAAATCATTTTGGGACATGACTCGAATGATCATCTCATCTCATTGAGGTTGGTTAAGAGGTTATCTCCTACATTCCAAATCATATTTTAAACCCCCCTTTTTATGACTTAAAGAAGAAGAAGAAGAACATTTTCATTCATGTAGATTTTGATCAAGCAAGACCAACTTAAGTTGGGCAAGATGGGTGTTTCGGTACTTCCCATCTCGTAATCTAACCCCCGAACCTCAAAACAAAGAATCTCTGTTTTCGTAATCAAACTTAGGCTATAATCAATAGGTTTTTCTTATGTTCCTCAAAACATAGGTGGCGACTCTAAAATAAGTTAGACATCCTAGGGTAACTCACGCGCTCGAGCCTAAAGCCGTGGTTCCCCCCGGGGTATCTACAGTGGCGACTCCGCTGGGGATTATTTGAGGGTTAAACTTGCATTCTGATCGAAATCTTCTTCTTCTGCTATTCTGCACTAATCACTTCTGCAGGGGTTACAATATGAACATAGGACCAGGGCAATCCCCTGAGTCCAAAGTCTGACATTCTGACAGGTGTGACCAGAAGCGCGCGCCTCCCATAAGCATTGCGCCATGCGCGCGCGTCCCACATCAACATTCAGAGGCGCACGCTTCTGGGTTGGTTTCCAAATCAGAAACAGGTTTCAGTGACTGAGCAGAACAGTGGGGTGTGGGCACAGTTGCCTGCATCAGAACAGAATTGAAACCTCGGACTGTTTTAATTTTGTGTTTTATTTACCGGTCACACGGGTGATTCGGGAGTTGTAATTTATGTGCTTATGTGTTTGTTTTCTTTCTCTTCAAAAAAAAAAAAAAAAAAAAAAAATTGTCACTTGTTAGACCTCACACTACATGCACATATTCCTATGAACTGCTCACTATCGAGTCGCACAAGTCCAACCCCAAACCCGTCGAGGCCCGTCCTAGAAAGTTTCAAGCTCTACCAGACCTTGGCTCTTTCGAAGCGGTAAACCTCAGCCCGTGGCGTAGTTCAAGACTACATGCCGGGGGTGACCTTTGAGCCTCATATTCAAGCCGAGCACAAACCACACAATTCTAGTTAGGGTCTAACACTCCGTGACTCAAGTCGGTTTCCATGTACCGAGATTTCCCTAAACTAATGTCTTCAAATCATACATGCCAACTTGTTGAAATGGACGCAATAAAAATCCGTCCCCAAAATTGGTTATTTTGGATGAAAATAAAAATCCGTCCCCGCATGTATGCTTTACTACATTAAGACTGACAAGGGCCTCTTCTGCAATATAGGTTCAATTGGTACTTACAGAGTCTACCGGGATTCAGCAAATCGGTTAGTCCGTGAAGAGATCACTCCAACAGCTCCAACATCAACCATGACCGGCAGCAGCAACACCATGTCTCTCGAACAGCTCTCAACTATGGTCCAACTCCTCCAAGAGCAAGTCTCCACCCTTAACAAGGAGGCACAAAGCAAAGACGACATTTGGCAATCCCACCTCGACAGCCAAAGGGAGGCCCACGAGGCCGAGATGGAGCTAATGAAAGAAAATCTCACTAACCTTGCCAAGGGGAAGAACAAGAACAATGATGATGAATTCGAGTGGACCGAGGGTTTGTTCAAAAGTCCGTATGTCAACACCCGCACCAAGAAAATGGGGGAACCAAGTTCCGAGAACAATGAGCCCAAAATGGTGGATTCTATCATGGCCTACATCGACCAAAAATTCAATGGGATCAACATGGGGAAAGTCTCCGACACAAGCCTTTATCAATCATCCATCCTCATGAGTACTATGGCCGCTCTTCCCGATAAGTTCAAGATGCCCGACATAAGAAAATTCAAGGGAAACTCTTGTCCCATGGCTCACATTGAGACTTATATTTGGGCAATGGTTCCGAAGAAGGTATCTCCCAAGGTGATGGCTCAATGCTTCCCTCTCACTCTCGAGGGGGCGGCAAAAGATTGGTATGCTACTCTCCCGCTCACTGTCCGTCTTGATTGGGACTCCGCCATGCTTGCCTTCAAGAACCAATACCAAGGCAACACCACTCACCGGCCCACAAGGAAAGAGCTAGAGAACACTACTCAACGAGACAATGAGTCCTTCATCGACTTCACAAGGAGATGGAATGATAAACTCTCTGAAATTGTTGAGAGGTCAAACACAAAAGAGCAAATGGACATCTTTCTCAAGTGTCTCAAGATTGATCTCCGCACCCACCTAAGTGGGGCTTGCTACTCCGACTTCTCCCAAATTTATGAGGCGGGGGTACGTATGGATGACTTGCTCAAGGAGATTAAGAAGGCCACTCCTACTTACCGCTACAAGGCCGCTTCCAACTCCACAAAAGAGGCCTCTGTCAACGCCGTCACTATTGATAAGGGGAATTACAAAAAGGTTCCTCCACCTCAAGGGAAGAAGTCCCGAAGTGACCGTGTCTACATGCCTCTCCAAGGCATGACTCAAACCGAAGTGTTCGAGGTCCTCAAGGCAAAGGGTTACACCCGTGAAAGGGTACCAACCCAAGACGATCCACCCCAATCATGCTCACCACAAATATTGTGGCTACCACCAATATAGTGGCCACACCACCGAGGATTTCTTCGTTCTCCGCAATGTCATTCAAGATCTCATAGATAAGAAAGAATTTGTAGTGACTAATGATGAGCATGTCAATGTAATAGAGATAGGAGAACTCGAGAGGACCACCCATTCAATCCCAATTGTGAATGGGGGCCCCAATGTTATGAATAAACGTGACAATTCTTGTTATGTAGTGACTTACGATGAAGTAATGAGGGAAGAAAAAGAAGCAAAATGGGAACGTCAACATGCTAACTCGATCCGGTCGAGTCATAGCAAGCAACCCTTCCACTTCCGCACCGAGCTCCTCTTCTCAAAGGCCGCAAGCTCGCAACACTCCCGAAGATCCTCTACTTGTTCAACTCAAGAAAACTCAAGCCAACATCTCTATTTGGGACCTCATTGCATCCTCAAAGAAACACTGAGATCTTGTCATCCGCAATCTCGATGATACATCAGTTTCTCCCGATACTACTCCCGAGGACCTCACGGCAATGAATGGTCACATTCATTTTGGCAACGTCATCACCTTTGCCGATATGGACCTTCCACCATTTGGTTCCGACCACAACGAAGCTATTTACCTCAAGGTACGAGCAAGGGGGAGGCCCGTCTCAAGAGTCTTAGTGGACGGTGGTTCCGCACTCAATCTCATGCCTGGCAGAATCATGGGCATACTGGGGCTTAAGGATTCCGATTTGAAGCCTTCTACTCAAGTAATCCGAGGTTATGACAGCACTGCCCATACAGTTATGGGTATGATCGAAATAGACATCGAGTTTGGAAGCATGGTTATGTCCGTTCCATTCCAAGTGCTTGTTATCCCGGCCTCGTTCAACTTACTTTTGGGACGACCAAGGATTCACAGTGCTAATGCCGTACCATCAACTCTCCACCAATGTGTCAAGATCCGAAATGGTGATGAAATAGTGACCGTCATGGCTGAAAACGTCACTATCCACAGAAAAGGTGAGCCCGTCCACCAAGTTCAGCATGGTTTACCAGACTCCACTCTCTCCGGCGTCTCAATCAACGCCATTGACAAAGAAGGGGGAAATGGATCATGGACCCCCAGCAATCACAAAGTCCTCCGTATGATGAGGAATATGGACTACTTCCCTGGATTAGGCTTAGGGAGATATCAACAAGGAATCCTACATCCCGTCCAAGTCCCATTTGTCAAGAACACATTCGGTTTGGGGTACGAGCCTGTAGATACCCCGGGGAACCACGGCTTGGCTAGAGCGGTGAATTATCCTAGGATGTCTAACTTGTTTTAGAGTCGCCACCTATGTTTTTAAAGGAACATAAGAAAAACCTAGAAATAGCCTAATTTATGTACAAAACCAGAGATTCGGGAGAGAAGGGTTCGGGGGTTAGGTGACGGAGTGGGAAGTACTTAAACACCCACTCCGCCCCGCTTACACGGGTCTTGCTACTATTGGTGTTCTAATATTTACACGTCTTTCAATTAATTAAATAGAAATGTGCTAACAATTGTGATGAGAAGAAAAGGGGAAATAAAGGGGAAATAAAATAGAATTGTTTTATTTATTTAATGATAAAGATTACATGTAACAAGTAATGTTAAAGAATTACATTAAGAGATGAAGAGAAATTAACATGGTGAATTAAAGTTAAGATTAAAATGTAGGGAGATAACCTTAACTAACTTCAATATGTGAAGTAGTCATGTTGGTCATGTCCCATTAATGGGGATTGCATACATCAAGAAGAAGAAAACAAAGGAAGAAAATGGAGTTGTACCTTGAGAAAGAGGACTTGGAACCTTGACTTGAAAGTGTTGTTGTTGTAATGAAATTGTTGTAGAACAATTTGTGTAGAGTCTTGTTACTAAGAACTCTTGTTGGGAGAATTTGTGTATAATGTAGTTGGTGAATCAAGGTTGGAGTGCCCTTCTAAGGTAGAAGATGATGGTTTTTATAGGTAAAAAAAGAGAGGGAAATGATGGAGGGAAATTGGTCATCCATGTGAAATGGAATGAGCCAATCACAAATAAGATAAATGAATAAAAGAAAAATAAAACAAATAAAAGAAATCAAATAATAAATGAAAGAAATATTAGCTTTTGGGAAAAGGCTTAGAATTTGGGATTGGGAGTTAATGAGAAAAGGGGGGATGAATGTGGATGTAAAAAGATGGTTTTTGTGATCAAGAAAAGATGTTTGTAAATAAGAAAAGGGAGGGAAATAAGGTGCAATCCGTTACTGCCAAAGTGGGAAGCGCGCGGGTCCGGCTTTTGGGGCGGGACGCGCGCGCGGCTCACTGGCAGTGCCGGAAGCGCCCGCGGGTGAAAAATGACAGAATGACAGAATGACCCTAAAAGTTAACTCTGTTATGCAGTTTAGTCCAAAACTAACGGAATCAGTTAGGAACTTAACCGAAGTAACAGAAATCAACAAAAATAAGTTAAATAAAAATACTTTGTATGCAATCGGGGTGAGAGGTCCAAGGCGGGGTGTCTACAGAGCCCCTCGGCGACGTGGATTGCGAAGCAAAACGCGTCGACGAAAGAAAGACAACCGCCGAGGACATCGACAAGAGAAAACAAAGACTCGATAAAGCAGGAATTTGAAATTACAAAGGATAGAAATGCGCTCCCTGTGTGAGCGACTTTTGCTGATGAAAGAGGTATGGTGATTTTAGTGGTTCACCATGGACCAAAATTGGTGCTCTGTGCGGCACCTGGTGCTCTGTGCGGCACTTGTTGATTCTGGTGCGCGGTGCGGCATATTCTGATGCGCTGTGCGGCACTTGTTGATTCTGGTGCGCGTGTGCGGCATATTCTGATGCGCTGTGCGGCACTTGTTGATTCTGGTGCGCGGTGCGGCATATTCTGATGCGCTGTCCAGCACTTGTTGATTCTGGTGCGCGGTGCGGCATATTCTGATGCGCTGTGCGGCACTTGTTGATTCTGGTGCGCGGTGCGGCATATTCTGATGCGCTGTGCGGCACTTGTTGATTCTGGTGCGCGGTGCGGCATATTCTGATGCGCTGTGCGGCACTTGTTGATTCTGGTGCGCGGTGCGGCATATTCTGATGCGCTGTGCGGCACTTGTTGATTCTGGTGCGCGGTGCAGCATATTCTGATGCACTGTGCGGCACTTGTTGAATCTGGTGCGTGGTACGGCATATTCTGATGCGCTGTGCGGCACTTGTTGATTCTGGTGCGCAGTGCGGCATATTCTGATGCGCTGTGCGGCACTTGTTGATTCTGGTGCTTTGTGTGGCACCTGGTGCTCTGTCTGGCACCTGTTATGTGTATGCTTTGCAGATATACGTGCTTGTGTGAGATGTGAAATAGGAATTGCGAGAGAAAATTGTGATTGTGGTGTGATATGATCTTGAAAGCACCTTTGTAATGAGAGAGAAGTAAGAATGTAGAAAGTGATCTTGTGTGCGGTGTGATTTTGAGGAAAGCATTGGATGTATTCATACCTTCACTTACCATTGCCGCTTGAGTGGAGATGGATTCTTGATGTCCGCGGAGGATGCTTTGATGGAGAATGTCCATTCTTTAGATGTTGATGAGAGAATGCCCTGGATGATGGGTTGGTCGTGCCAAAAGGCTGCCTACGTATCCCTTTAAGAGAATCAGACCAGCGTAGTTCAAGGATGATGGAGAACGCTGGAGGAGAGGCTAGGAGCAAAGCAAAGTAAAGCACATAATTTTGCACATAGAAGGAGAAAAAGTAAGAAAAAATCTTTTTTTTTTTTTTTTAGGTTCGTGGGTGAGCCATTTTAGCCATTGTGTGTTTGTAAAGCCAACCCAAGATCAAGTCATGCTCAGTCGAAGTCTGGATTGCCTCGCTTGAATTCTGTTGTCGCTGGTGTGCCCAACGAAGATTGATGTCTAGCCCTAAGAGATTTGTCGGTTATGGGGCTTCAAAAAGGCTTTTGATCCCGAGATGAGGGGTTGCTGATTGTAAAGCCCCTAGAATGCTTTTGATGCCAAATTTTGAGGGACTTGCATAGCTCCAAGATAAATCAGCTCTTGGCCCATTCGAGTAAATCGCCCTTTGTTGTTGTAGTGAGCAAGCCCCAAGAGGAGATCGTTGATGCCAAGCTTTGAGAGATTGCAAAGCCCCAAGTGTCGTGGGCTTGTAGATGGCGGTGTTGGTAGTGGTGCCCTAGGCACGTTTAATAAACGTTGTAATTGTTATCATTTATCAATAAAGAGATGTTTTGATTATTATTGTTGTTCATGTTTACTTATAATAATCTCCGTCCCTAGTACTTGTTAAGCACTAGTATAAAGGCTAAATGATCATGGGATGATCATGTTAGATTTATGGGTACTTGTTTGGAACAAGGTACTGGACATGACCCGCTTTATGAGATTTATGTCATGGTCTATGTCATACATATATCTCATATTAGTTATGTCATTTGAATCCTTAGACATGAAGTTATTATAGTCTTCCACTTGATGAACATTATGTTTGACATATTCAAACGCTACTTTTAACCGAGTAGTTATAAAGGGTATGATTGGCATAATCGGATTCACGTAGGGAAGAATAATAAGCTAAATGGATTTGTCCCTCCTCGGAGAGATGTCAAGCTTGGGCCTCTCGTAGGAATGATGTTGATGAAATGTTCGGCCGGACTCAAATGAATTGATTGGATCAATGTCATTTGGATTATCAACATATTCGGAATCGAGAAAGTATTGAACAAAACAAGTTGACTTTTTGACCATGACTTGTGTTCAATGATATCGTGGACAAAAGGATTATGACATATTCTAAAGGAATGCGAACTTGTATCTAGTTATACTATTTGGGTAGGTATGACGGTTTGCTAGAACCTAATCATATCTTATGGTTTCATGTTTGAACCCATTGCCAACTTAGTATAATCCTAGAGGGTCACACACAATAGAACGAATCTTTAAAAGGACTATATTGGAATTTTGGAAATTCTGGACTTTCTGGGGAAGTGGGCGACCACACAGTATGGATTGGGCGGCCGCACACTTAGCCCAATTTTGTACCAGTTTTGTTTCAGATAGTTGTGCGACCGCAAAGTGCATTCTGGGCGGCCGCACAGTACTGTCGGGTGGCAGATTCCTAATTTGATTAGGAAACGAATTTTGGACGGATTTTGACACAAGTTTCCTATTTGGAATAGGTCATACTTGTGTATAAAAGACCAAATTCGGCCAGCACTCTAAGCTAATTATTTTGTGAGTCTCAAAGAGTTTGAGAGAGGGTTTATTTTGTTCTAAGACATTCTTGGTTGAAGAACAAAATAATACACAAAATAAATTCCATATAGTTCTTTTGATTGTTAAAAAGTGTTTCACAATTTGGTCTAGCAACCAAGATCAAAGAAGCTCCTTTGATATTCGTTCGAAGTGTGGATACCGCTAGAGGGTGAAAATCATCATCTTCAAAGTTCGTGTTCAAGCTTTGTGATCGTGATCAAGTCTTCAAACCTCCACCAAAGACCAAGAGAATTTGATAGCAATCAAGGGTTAGTTTATTCCTTTATTCTTATGTTGTATTTGATTTAATCATATGAACGGATCCATGGCTTTGGGTTTCAAAATTTTAAATGCTAAATTCCGCTGCGCATGTTTCAACGAAACCCAACAGTGGTATCAGAGCCCCGTTCATGTTGATTAATTCAATACTTGGATCATGTTATGTGTATATAAATTGTTTATGTGCCTTGCATGATTTGAATATTGGAATATATGTTGTTTATGTGTTTTTTGATTTTATGTGGTTTATCGTTTTACAACTTTAATCGCACGATTCAATCGCAATAAATAAATTATGGTGGATTCAGAATTGTTGATTATTAATTTTTGATTGGATCAAAGTTTTAATAATCGGGGAAAAACGATTTTGAGACAAAATTTTCGAACTTCAAAATTCTGTACATTCTGATCAGTTTGGGCGACCGCACAAAATCACTTGGGCGGCCGCACATGTTTGGGCGACCGCACAGTGAGTTTTGGGCGGCCGCAGATGTCGCGACCCCGAACCCCGCGGGCCCGAGATCGCGAGCTGGACGTCGACTTAAGACTAAAACTCTAAAATATAGAAGTTAAAAATTCCATTTGATTCCAAAAGGTGATGATCCAGGGTTTTACAAATCCAAGTTTAAATCAACAAAGTACATCTAACATAAGCTCCACAGCTTATGCCCAAAAGAATAAAATATACAATTCTTAATGACGTCAATAATGGTAAGACTATCCCCAAAAGGTTATACATTTAAATAATGAAAACCGATCCATAACAACCTGCCCCAAAATCTCAAACCTCTCGACGTCCTCCTCGAACCGCGAATCCTAATCCTTTTCCTCCTTGGGGGGGGTTAAGGAAAAACAAAGATGGAAATAAACGGGGTGAGATAAAATCTCAGTAAGTTACTAATGCAACTACATGACATGCTAATATGCAATGACCGATAGCAATTAACATAAGACAGATAGCAGCGGAATAATAAGTGACATACTAACGAACGGTAACATCCAATAATCAATCATATAAATAAACATATAACAACAAATGAGAGGCTCCCTATCGCCAACCGTCCCATACCGGTTGGAAATAACGACCAGCTCATCATGCAACACATAAAGCTGAAATAAACACTCATAAGTGGATACATAGCCAAGGTTTCACCCAACTGAATAACCAAATAAAGGTCGCTACGCAGCTTCAATAATCAACGATCAACATCTTCATAGCAGCATGAAAGCTCGAAGAGAAAACCCCGGTACCGGAACCAATAACCATAAGAGTGTCACAAGGGACAAGGACCATGACACAAAGTCATGCCCGTTAGCTAGATACATTCACAGAGGAACGCTAACTTATCCTTTCCAAGGCCAATCTGGAGAAGGGGTATAGTAAGGGCAAAACAATGGTCAACATTATAATGGACTTGGCTTTGCCATTATAATCCTTCCCATCGCCCGATGCAACAAATATGCCAGCTGGGCTTTCAAATAAATGCTAAGTAATAAATACTAGCTTAATTAAACAGTTTAGGGTTCCAAAGTAGGGAACCATGCCAAATAATCACCATAAAGATGCAACGGTTACTCATGAAGAGTTTAACAACAACAATAACAAGAGTTTCTCATGAAGAGCACAACAACGATAAACGGAATTTCTCATAAAGAGCACAACAACGATAAACGGAATTGCTCATACGGAGCTCAACAACAAAGACTATTAGAATACGATAATTCCATAAAGAGGAACCATACTAGATACATTCCAAAGATGATACCCACAAGTTATTCATAAGGAACACAACCCAAACGGTCGCTCACAAATAGTACAATGACTATTACCAAAGTGATCATAAACATTTACTCAAAAGATATACTAGGACTATGAACTCAACCACCTCATCACACCTGGAATTCCAAATAAGAAATCCGAATGAATACGTCTTAAGGTTAATCAAACCGTAGGTACCCAATTGCCAATTCACGCTTTATCTCCGTTCATAACGAACCCATTCTAAACACCCCAAACGAATCCAAAAGGTTACACTTATTAGAACATGATCACGAACACATCATAAGATGCCCAAACATGTACCAAATGATCATCACAAAGATAAGTCAAACTAACAATATCTCAATAAGATGTTCCAAATCCCAATTAACACTTAATTAATTTCAAACACAAACTTGATCACAAAGGACCCAATTCTATCACTAGAGTGTACTACAATGATCACTAAGGTCTACTAGAAGGACACCCAAGATTTGGACCAAAACGCATTCTTCAATCACACAAACCAACAAAATGAAAACTTTCAGAGGTTCTGTGCGGCCGCCCAAACTCAACTGTGCGGTCTCCCAAAAAGCCATCAAACAAGAACAAAACCTTTCAGATAGGTGTGCGGTCGCCCAGACATTTTTGGACGGTCGCCCAATACTCTGGTCTGCCGGAATTCGGGAAGAACTAACTGGGTTCTTCCATTTTTAACCCAAAACAAAACTAAACCAAAATCCAACACTCTTAACTAGCATACTAAGGTACTAGAGCAACTTATGGGTCTAAGAGAACTCATATAACAACATTTAACAACCAAAATCAAAAATCAAACTCAACATTCATAAATCACCATTTTTGACCCAAAATCCAAATAAATTCCAAATAAATTGCAACCTCATCCAAACTTCAAATATAACAACAAAAGCATTATATGAACACGATATGAACATTTTAACATCAAAATGGGGGAAAAGTAACTTACTTGAAAATAAGGAAAGTTGACGGAATTCGAATATTCTTGATTCTACGCGATCCTATCGACGATCTAAACACATTTCATGTTTTAAGAAATGAGAAATAACAAGAGGAAGATGAAGAAAATGAAGAGAGAAGTGAGAGAGAAAAACTTACCCACAACCTAGAGAGAGAGAGAGAGATTTTGCTGGGAAGGGAGATGGGAAGAGAGTGAGGGAGGAGGTGAGGGAAGGAGTAGGGAGAAATAATTCAAAAACTTACACTTAGGCCCCCTCTCTCACACTACACACAAATACCTATACTCCCTACTAACAATTAAGACCCAACAATACTACACTAACCCAAACGACTCAATTAAAATGCTAGGCATAAATATTATAACACATAAAATGCACACATAAATTTTTAAATAAATAATAATTTAAATAAATAAATAAGCAAATAAATAAATAATTATTATTTATTACAAATAAAATAGAGCCTAGTTTTCGGGTCGTGACAGCACATAAGGATCAGATTGTCTGATTTTTGGTTGAAATCAGAATTTGGAATTTTTGAGAGGTCCAACAAAACCAGTAACAGAACCAGTCCAGACTTGCTGATCTGGAATGGGTTTTGGGTAGTTGGTTTATGTGAGGATCTTGGGGTTTGATTTTCCTATTTGTTTTAGTCTTGTGATTCTAAGATTGGTTCAAGGTTTGGATGGCTAATCTGCGTTCATCGAGATTGTGTTTCCCAAACTTGATCGCAATCAAAGTTTCAAAGATAAAACGAAGTTAGAATTATGAAGAGTTCATAATTGCTAAAATTGAGAAACAAAGTTCTTGATTCAATGATTGGAGATCCATGTGGAATTGTGAATGCAATTGGCCTACGTTCATCGAGACCATCTATTGCTTAGTTTCGGCCACATGGACTACTTTCTTGGTTTCTTGAATTAGTGCGGGATTGTGGTTGCCTGATGGCTTAGTTCGACCGCACTTCTTGTTGTCTTGATTTGGAGATAATAACCAAAGTTGAAATAGTCTCATCCTCATAATTATAGAAAAACTAATGACACATAAATATCATGCTTAAATTAATGGAGATTAATTTAATGGCTAAACTTGATGTGTAACATGTTTATATTATGTGCTCATAAATGTGTTATATGCTATATGTGATGAACCTTCAAAGAAAGTTTTAAGTCCTTTTGCCATGCCATGATTAAAACACTTGTTTATACATGAGTAATTTTATGTGGGCTCGCCAAAGCGAGGTGCATTGATTTTATTCATGTTTGAGCAAGATGAGTGAATAAGAGTTTCCTATACGTTTAAAATGGTTGGACTTAATTAAGCGTCAAAACAGTTTTGGGCTTAAGGCAAAGATGAGATTTAACATGCTTTTTGAAATTGGATTTCTTAAAGAATCTCATGAAAAGAACTGAGATTCATATGAGATATGATTGACAAGAGTTGTCTACCTAATTGATTTAATTCTGAGCGGTGCGCCAAAGCATACTCAAAATTAGATTAAAGCGGGATCTCAACCCATTTAAATTATACTATACATTGGATGTATAAAGAAGGTTGTATAATTTGGTGGGAGTATTTTGTTTTAAAATACATTATTTATCTCTTTAATGAAAACCGGTACTTATTAAATTTTGGAAATTTTTTGCATATTTGTAGATAATGACTAATAACACTCAATCAATGTCGTTGCGATCGATCCTTGAGAAGGATAAGCTCGAAGAGAATGGTACCAACTTTATGGATTGGATCCGTAGCATAAGAATCGTTCTTAGGCAAAAAGATAAGTTGTACATTCTCGATGGGCCTCTCCCCGCTGAACCACCGCCTACTGCCACTAGGGTAGAAAGAGACAATTACAAGAAACATCGTAATGATTCTAGAGATGTAAGTTTTCTCATGCTTGCTGCTATGGGTTCAAAACTCCAACAAAGTTTGGAACATTTGGAAGCCTATGAGATAGGCGTGGAGTTGAGAACCATGTTTCAAGAGCAAGCTAGGCAAGAGAGGTACAAGATCATTGTTGCATTCACTACTAGTAAAATGAATGAAGGGCAACAAGTGAGTCCTCACTTTCTTAAAATGAAAGGTTATGTAGAGCACCTTGAGAAACTTGGCTATCCAATCCCATTGGAGCTAGCCACGGATCTCATTCTTAATTCATTGCCTAAAAGTTATAATCAGTTTGTAATGAATTATAACATGCATGGAATGGATAAGAATCTCTCTGAGTTGCATGGGATGCTCAAAACTGCAGAGATGAAAATTGTGGAGAAAGGTTCTCCCGTGCTCTTGGTTCATGATGGGAAGAAGGCTAGTGCCAAAGGAAAGGGTAAGAAAGTTGTCAAACCCAAGATAAGCAAGGTAAAGGTTGCCAAGGCTTCTGAGGCAAAACCTGATTCACAAAAGGATGCAATCTGTTTCCATTATCAAGAAATTGGTCATTGGAAACGTAATTACAAGGCTTTCTTGGAAGAGCAAAAGAAGAAGAAGAGCAGCAAGGCTGCGTCGACTTCAGGTATCTATATGATAGATATTCTCCTTTCTACCACTGATTCTTGGGTATTGGATACCGGATGTGGTTCTCACATTTGTCTAAATGTGCAGGGATTAAAGAATAGGAGATTGCTTAAAGAAGGTGAAGTAGATCTACGTGTGGGGAATGGAGCAAGAGTTGCTGCATTAGCCGTAGGGACTTATGAAGTCACTTTACCTTCCGGATTAATTCTTGTTTTGAACAATTGTTATTATGTTCCGGATTTAAGCAGAAATATTATTTCAATTTCTTGTTTGGATAATGAAGGTTTTAAGTTTCTTATTGAGAATAAGAAATTTTCTATTTATTTAAATGATGTGCTTTATGGTATTGCTAATTCATTTAATGGCCTTTATATCTTGGATGTCAAGAATGAAAATAATGTCTATCATGTAAATAAGAAATATAAACCTAATGATATAAATCATACTTATTTGTGGCATTGCCGTCTTGGTCATATTAATGAGAAGCGTATCTCAAAACTCCATGGGGACGGACTTTTGGGTTCATGTGACTTAGAGTCATATGATACTTGTGAGTCGTGTCTTCTTGGAAAAATGACTAAGACACCTTTTACCAAGTTGGGTGAAAGGATAAGCGACTTATTGGGGTTGTTACATTCCGATGTATGCGGACCATTAAGTAGCAATTCTAAGGGAGGATTTCAATACTTCATAACCTTCACTGATGATTATAGTAGATTTGGGTATGTTTACCTAATGAAACATAAAAGTGAAGCATTTGAGATATTTAGAATATTTCAAAATGAAGTAGAAAAACAACTTGGCAAAAGTATAAAGGCACTTCGATCAGATCGAGGTGGTGAATACTTAAGTCAAGAATTTGATGATCATCTAAAGAATTGTGGAATAGTTTCACAATTGACTCCGCCCGGAACACCATAATGGAATGGTGTGTTTGAGAGGAGGAATCGGACTTTGTTAGACATGGTTCGATCAATGATGAGTCAAGTTGATCTTCCAATATCCTTTTGGGGTTACGCTCTAGAAACCGCTGCTTTCACACTAAATCGTGTTCCAACTAAATCGGTTCAAAAGACTCCATATGAGATGTGGAGCGGAAAGAAGCCTTGTCTATCTTTCATGAAGATTTGGGGTTGTGAAGTTTTTGTCAAAAGACTTATCTCAGACAAACTTGCACACAAATCTGATAAATGTATTTTCGTGGGATATCCTAAGGAAACTAAAGGATATTACTTTTACAACCGAGAGGACAACAAAGTGTTTGTTGCCCGAACTGGTGTCTTTCTAGAGAAAGAGTTTCTCTCCAAAGAAATCAGTGGGAGTAAAATAAATCTTGAAGAAATTGGAGACCCAGAAAATAAAATTGAACCAATAGTGGAACAAGAACAAGAACCACAAGGAGTTGTGGAACCTGATCAAAATACACAAGCATCTCGCAGATCTAGTAGGTTACGATCCGAGCCCGAGAGATATGGATTTCTCGTAACAGATAGTAATGAGGTAGAAATCATTGAGAATGATGAACCGTCAACCTACCAAGAGGCGATGTCTTCTCCTGATTCGGACAAGTGGCTTGGAGCCATGGAATCCGAATTGCAATCCATGCAAGACAATCAAGTTTGGAATTTGATTGATGCGCCCGAAGGTGTAAAAACCATATGATGCAAATGGGTCTTCAAGAAGAAGACTGACATGGATGGGAAGGTGCATACTTACAAAGCTAGGCTTGTAGTGAAGGGTTATAGGCAAGTTCATGGTATTGACTATGATGAGACCTTTTCACCCGTAGCAATGATCAAGTCTATAAGAATTTTGCTTGCCATTGCCGCCTATCATGACTATGAAATATGGCAGATGGACGTCAAAACTGCTTTCCTGAATGGAAAACTCCAAGAGGATGTGTATATGACACAACCAGAAGGTTTTGAACAAGATTATAAGGTATGCAAATTGCAAAGATCCATCTATGGATTGAAGCAAGCTTCAAGGAGTTGGAATCTCCGTTTTGATGAATCGGTCAAAGAGTTTGGTTTCATCAAGAACGAAGATGAGCTTTGTGTATACAATAAGATTAGTGGGAGCATAGTGCTATTCCTTATTTATATGTGGATGACATATTGCTCATTGGAAACGACATTCCTACACTTCAGTCTGTGAAGACTTGGTTAGGAAAGTGCTTCGCAATGAAAGATATGGGTGAAGCCGCATATATTCTTGGCATTAAGATCTATAGAGATAGATCAAGGAGGCTACTTGGTTTAAGCCAAAGTACATACATTGACAAGGTCATTAGAAGATTCCGTATGGAAAATTCTAAGAGAGGCACCTTGCCCGTGTTACATGGAGTTTCTCTAAGCAAGACTCAATGTCCTAAGACAAAAGATGAGCGTGAGAAAATGAATGATGTTCCATATGCTTCGGCAATTGGGTCCATCATGTATGCTATGATTTGTACTAGGCCGGATGTGTCTTATGCTTTGAGCATGACAAGTAGATACCAATCCGACCCTGGCAAAAATCACTGGATAGCTGTAAAAGCGATTCTTAAGTACTTGAGAAGAACTAAAGACTCGTTTTTGGTCTATGGAGGAATGGAAGATGATCTCGTTGTAAATGCTTACACGGATGCAAGCTTCCAAACTGACAAAGATGATAGCCGATCGCAATCGGGTTTTGTGTTTATGTTAAATGGTGGAGCTGTAAGCTAGAAGAGTTCCAAGCAAAGTACAACCGCTGATTCTACAACAGAAGCTGAGTATATTGCTGCATCGGATGCTGCAAAGGAAGCTGTTTGGATTAAGAAGTTCATAACTGAACTTGAAGTGGTTCCTAGTATTGCTAATCCAATAGACCTTTATTGTGATAATAATGGTGCTATTGTTCAAGCAAAGGAACCAAGAGCACATCAGAAATCTAAACACATACTTAGGCGTTTTCATATCATTTGAGAGATCGTTGATAGGGGAGACGTAAATATATGCAGAGTACCTACTGATGACAATGTTGCGGACCCGCTGACAAAGGGACTTCCACAAGCTAAACATGATGGTCATGTTAGGTCCATGGGTATTAAATACATGGGAGATTGGGCCTAGGGCAAGTGGGAGATTGTTGGTAGTGGTGCCCTAGGCACGTTTAATAAACGTTGTAATTGTTATCATTTATCAATAAAGAGATGTTTTGATTATTATTGTTGTTCATGTTTACTTATAATAATCTCCGTTCCTAGTACTTGTTAAGCACTAGTATAAAGGCTAAATGATCATGGGATGATCATGTTAGATTTATGGGTACTTGTTTGGAACAAGGTACTGGACATGACCCGCTTTATGAGATTTATGTCATGGTCTATGTCATACATATATCTCATATTAGTTATGTCATTTGAATCCTTAGACATGAAGTTATTATAGTCTTCCACTTGATGAACATTATGTTTGACATATTCAAACGCTACTTTTAACCGAGTAGTTATAAAGGGTATCATTGGCATAATCGGATTCACGTAGGGAAGAATAATAAGCTCAATGGATTTGTCCCTCCTCGGAGAGATGTCAAGCTTGGGCCTCTCGTAGGAATGATGTTGATGAAATGTTCGGCCGGACTCAAATGAATTGATTGGATCAATGTCATTTGGATTATCAACATATTCGGAATCGAGAAAGTATTGAACAAAACAAGTTGACTTTTTGACCATGACTTGTGTTCAATGATATCGTGGACAAAAGGATTATGACATATTCTAAAGGAATGCGAACTTGTATCTAGTTATACTATTTGGGTAGGTATGACGGTTTGCTAGAACCTAATCATATCTTATGGTTTCATGTTTGAACCCATTGCCAACTTAGTATAATCCTAGAGGGTCACACACAATAGAACGAATCTTTAAAAGGACTATATTGGAATTTTGGAAATTCTGGACTTTCTGGGGAAGTGGGCGACAGCACAGTATGGATTGGGCGGCCGCACACTTAGCCCAATTTTGTACCAGTTTTGTTTCAGATAGTTGTGCGACCGCACAGTGTATTCTGGGCGGCCGCACAGTACTGTCGGGTGGCAGATTCCTAATTTGATTAGGAAACGAATTTTGGACGGATTTTGACACAAGTTTCCTATTTGGAATAGGTCATACTTGTGTATAAAAGACCAAATTCGGCCAGCACTCTAAGCTTATTATTTTGTGAGTCTCAAAGAGTTTGAGAGAGGGTTTATTTTGTTCTAAGACATTCTTGGTTGAAGAACAAAATAATACACAAAATAAATTCCATATAGTTCTTTTGATTGTGAAAAAGTGTTTCACAATTTGGTCTAGCAACCAAGATCAAAGAAGCTCCTTTGATATTCGTTCGAAGTGTGGATACCGCTAGAGGGTGAAAATCATCATCTTCAAAGTTCGTGTTCAAGCTTTGTGATCGTGATCAAGTCTTCAAACCTCCACCAAAGACCAAGAGAATTTGATAGCCATCAAGGGTTAGTTTATTCCTTTATTCTTATGTTGTATTTGATTTAATCATATGAACGGATCCATGGCTTTGGGTTTCAAAATTTTAAATGCTAAATTCCGCTGCGCATGTATCAACGAAACCCAACAGGCGGGATGTGAAGACCAATCATTGTAAGCCCCAAATTACCTCGTGATTGGCTCGGCATTGAGAACGGATGTACCGTTTGGTAGAATTATTGATAGAGATCTCCTTCTTGCTCTTTCTGGGGAGATGAATGGCCTCATTGTGGTCGATACCCAAATGGCTGAGGGCTTATGTCAAAGGATGCAGTAATGTCTTGCGGTGCCGTCGAGGTCGCGGAGGATAAGGTCTTGGCGTGATAATGTCTCAAATGAGTATGCTTGCTTCACTCTTCTTGAGTTGAACTAATGACGGATCTTCGGATGCAACTAGTGCTGTGGCCCAACTTTATCTGAGCTGCACCTTGTGCTTTTGATCTTGGAGAAGGGGGTGCTGAGTTGCAGAAACATTGGGATTGGCCGTGGCATTTCCCGCTATAACCCTGTTTTGATTAGAGTTTAGCATATTGAATCTTTTTCCTTTTCTCTAAGACTTCCTTCAAAATCTCGCTGTGAGTTCTAACAAAAATCATCAACTTCATTCATAACATCGGAGTCTTCATTTAAAACCAAGAGGCCTTTGACTTGAAGTGTTGAGAGACCCTTTGAAGCTTGATTGTTCTCATGGAGCCATAAGACTACTCCACATTGCACTTGCTCGAGTATTGTTGCCCAAAAGACTGTCGGTCGCGAAGCCCTAATACTGCCCTTTGCTTGACTTACTGTAATGCCGTAACCCAAAAGATTGTAGATTGCGAAGCCCATTGAGACCTTCGGTGCCGAATTGAGGAAGCTTCCAATGTTGCACATGACTTTGCTGGGGATACCGCTGGGGAGTTAATTGCTCTTTGCCGAGGGAACCTTTAAGACTTGACCGTAGCCCTTAGAGTGCCATCATTGATTGCGACAAAGGTCCATCCTTTATTGGGGGAACGAGCATGGGCACACGTGACAAGAGGGCGTTTTTGACATCCCTTTTTGAGAGACTTTGAGGATAGTCTCACACATCTTTTTTTTTTTTGAGCATAGCCTCAAGGGCGTATTGATTGTCAAGTGAAGCAAAAGAAGTCCTTGTTCTTGAGTCACATAGCCCCTAGGGCGTCACCATTTGTTGAGTAAAGCAAGAGTGTGAGGGAATAAACATGAGAAGATATGGCAAGAGCTACTCCATTTCTCGGGAGCCTTTCGGCGTACATTAGAAGCACATACTTGAAGAAGCTTTGAAAACTGAGACACATGTTGTTGCTATTTGTTGCCCAAGCCAATTGACTAGCTAGGGATTATTTGTGCAACCTCGTGCCCTTTTATGATAGGCTCGTTCTCGGATGGGTCTTGGCTACCACGGGCCTTCTTTTCATGAACCCAAAAATGCACACTGCTGGAGAGTGATGCCGATAACCCAAGACAACCTTTGACGGTGCTATATCTTGTCGAGCCTTTTGCAATCCCAAAGTTGACTCGGTGGGGAATTGACTTGCTGAGGAGATTCAATGTAGAACTTGTCTTCTTTAGAGGCCGGGGATCTCCATTTCTCTTTCCCTTCTCTCTCTCACTCTCTCATTTTTTTTATGACGCACCCTGTTTTTTGCCTAGACCGCCCTTTCGGGTTTTCAATCTAGCGGGCATCTCTTTTGCGTCTTCATTTTTGACTCGATTAATGAGGAAGTGTGCATTGACTCTAGCTGAGGATGAGAGACATGTGATTTTGCGGTGAAAACCTTTTGTCACTAAAGATGAGTGACATTGACTCGACTAGGGAAGTGTCCCTAGTATTGACATGTATTTTTTTTTTTTATTGAATTGAATGACTCACGAAGGAAAGTGAGTCATTAAGAGAGAAGAGAAGGAAAGCCCCAATTTGATTGCAAGGAATTGGGAGTATGCAGAAAGAATAGAAGTCCCTAGACTCGACAAGGAGCGCGAAATGATTTCAAATCTAAGAAAGTTGTTCAATCTTTTTGGTGATTAATTCGTTGGCAAATGAATCGTACAAAGATGTCGTGACAAGTTCGAGATGAAGGCCGATCACCATAACGCGCTAGGGCTAAACATATCTTCTTTCTTGCATGAGACCGGACCCGCAGGTTGCCTACGTTCCTCCAGTGTAGAGGCTCAGGTCACCGTAGTTCTTGTGGATTCTCCATTCTTCGTGATGGAATTGTTGCTTCGTAGCTTCGTCCTTTGTTGGTGGATGATGATGTTGATCTTCTTTGATTGAGGGGGATTTTTTTTAATTTTTTTTTTGTGCTCTAACTTTTGCCTAGGTTGATTTGATGATTTCAACCTAGCGAGCTTTTTTTTTTTTTTTTTTTTTTTTTAATCCCCTTTTGAACATTGCTTGATTTTTCTCCATGGTTGTTGCTTCACCTTTGATGTCTTGGCTTTGTCTTCGTCGTTGATGATGTTGCCTTCGTCACAATGTTTAGCCCCTAGGCGTTCAAGTGATGGCCTTCATTCCAAAACTCGTTTAGACATCTTTTCATCATTTTGCCAAGAATTAGATTGAACAACTTGGAAGAGTGTATAAGGACAAGAACGACTTTTATTTGATAAGAAGACTCGACACTTAACATGGGACGAGAGAAAACATTAATGCACACAAAAGAGGACTTTTGACTCTTTTTTTTTTTTTTTTATTCCTACTACTAGGTAGAGAAAGAGAAACGGAGATTGTTGTTGTAGTCCTCATTGTCGTTGTAGTCTCCTTGTGGCATGATTTCTTGTAGAAGCCCCATTTCGAAACCAAATCATTCTTCTTTGATGAGTTCTTGCATGTTGGCACTCTCTAAAGGTTGCTCTTCACCCACAGTAAATTCGCCGTTATCGAACAAATCTTGGATTATGTTTCGGAGAAGGAAGCACCCTTCGGTAGTATGGCCACTATGCTTGTGGTAGCCGCACCATTCACCATGTGCATGATTCTTCGGTATCGTCTTCGGCTTGTACCACTCTAAAGGCTTGACCTTTCCACTTGCCACCAAAATTTCAAATGCCTCGGCTTGGGTTACTCCTTGGAGAGGAGTGAAAACTCGGTTGTTGGTGGTACCTTTGTAGCTTTTGAGGGTCGGGCCACTTGAGCATGCTTTATCATTGAACTTTGCTTTGCTCTCGGTGAGCTCTTGCAAACGGGCTTTGAGTTTGGAAACCTCTTCCTTGTGAATTCTTCTTTCATAATCAAGACGGGCCTTGAGTTCGGAAACCTCTTCTTTGTGAATCCTCTTGTCGATATCGAAACAGGCTTACCACAAATTGTCTTTACGGCGGGCATCCTCGACAATCCTATCCATTTGTTCCCCCATTGATTTCATTACGTTGAGTAACCCTTCATTGGACACGAAATCATTTCCACCGTTGTTGCTGTTGCCGTTGGAAGCCATTGGACCTATGGAGAGAACACGGTTGATCTTAGGATGGCCCCACAAACACCTTTTGGATAAAATGAATTTACCCACAAACAAAGAAAAAGACTCAACCACATAAGTAAAAAGGACTCTTTTTTTTATTTATTTACAAAGTCGGAAGGACGTGATCCTTTTTGGGGTTTCTAGGAAAATAGTGGAATCGTCACACTAGTATATAGACCATCTCGCGGTCCCATATACTCATCGGATTCCACCACGCTTGTGAATCCTACATGTGTCGGGATTAAACTAAATTAATGTAGTAAATCATACATGCGGGACGGATTTTTATTTTCGTCCAAAATAACCACTTTTGGGGACGGAGTTTTATTTCGTCAATTGCAACAAATTGGCATGTATGATTTGAAGACATTAGTTTAGGGAAATCTCGGCACATGGAAACCGACTTGAGTCACGGAGTGTTAGACCCTAGACTAGAATTGTGTGGTTTGTGCTCGGCTTGAATATGAGGCTTAAAGGTCACCCCCGGTATGTAGTCATGAACTACGCCACGGGCTGAGGTTTACCGCTTCGAAAGAGCCAAGGTCGAGTGGAGCTTGAAACTTTCTAGGACGGGCTTCGACGGGTTTGGGGTTGGACTTGTGCGACTCGATAGTGAGAAGTTGATAGGAATATGTGCATGTAGTGTGAGGTCTAACATGTGACAAAACATTTTTTTTTTCAAAGGAAATAAAAAAAAAAACAAATAAGCACGTAATTTACAACTTTCGAATCACCCGTGTGACCGATAAAAATAAACAGAAAGTAAAAGAAATTGTATGCAGGCCCGGTGCCCACACACTGTCATTCTGTTTTGTTTCTGTGCACTGTTCTGTTCCGGGAATGCGCCCAGAAGCGCGCGCATTGGGTTGCCTATGTGGAAGGCGCGCGCGTGAGAGGAAGAAGGGCAGAGGCGCCCGCTTCTGGGTGAGAACCTGCAAATTAGTGGGTTCAAGGGATTGCCTTGACCCTTAATTAAGAAAACTTTCCCCTGCAGTAATTGTTAGCACAGAAATATGGAATTGAAGGACAAGAAAGGAGGCGGGCGATTCTGGTAATTGGGGTCGGACGCGCGCGCTTTAGGCCAAGAAGGCCAGAGGCGCGCGCTTCCTACCCTTTTTACCAGAATGCCCAGAAAACAGTAATAAGAACACCAAAAGTTAAGAACGCAAGTTTAACCCTCTAAATCGTCCCCAGCAGAGTCGCCACTGTAGATACCCCGGGGAACCACGGCTTGGCTAGAGCGGTGAATTATCCTAGGATGTCTAACTTGTTTTAGAGTCGCCACCTATGTTTTTAAAGGAACATAAGAAAAACCTAGAAATGGCCTAATTTATGTACAAAACCAGAGATTCGGGAGAGAAGGGTTCGGGGGTTAGGTGACGGAGTGGGAAGTACTTAAACACCCACTCCGCCCCGCTTACGCGGGTCTTGCTACTATTGGTGTTCTAATATTTACATGTCCTTCAATTAATTAAATAGAAATGTGCTAACAATTGTGATGAGAAGAAAAGGGGAAATAAAGGGGAAATAAAATAGAATTGTTTTATTTATTTAATGATAAAGATTACATGTAACAAGTAATGTTAAAGAATTACATTAAGAGATGAAGAGAAATTAACATGGTGAATTAAAGTTAAGATTAAAATGTAGGGAGATAACCTTAACTAACTTCAAAATGTGAAGTAGTCATGTTGGTCATGTCCCATTAATGGGGATTGCATACATCAAGAAAAAGAAAACAAAGGAAGAAAATGGAGTTGTACCTTGAGAAAGAGGACTTGGAACCTTGACTTGAAAGTGTTGTTGTTGTAATGAAATTGTTGTAGAACAATTTGTGTAGAGTCTTGTTACTAAGAACTCTTGTTGGGAGAATTTGTGTATAATGTAGTTGGTGAATCAAGGTTGGAGTGCCCTTCTAAGGTAGAAGATGATGGTTTTTATAGGTAAAAAAAGAGAGGGAAATGATGGAGGGAAATTGGTCATCCATGTGAAATGGAATGAGCCAATCATAAATAAGATAAATGAATAAAAGAAAAATAAAACAAATAAAAAAAATCAAATAATAAATGAAAGAAATATTAGTTTTTGGGAAAAGGCTTAGAATTTGGGATTGGGAGTTAATGAGAAAAGGGGGGATGAATGTGGATGTAAAAAGATGGATTTTGTCATCAAGAAAAGATGTTTGTAAATAAGAAAAGGGAGGGAAATAAGGTGCAATCCGTTACTGCCAAAGTGGAGCGCGCGGGTCCGGCTTTTGGGGCGGGACGCGCGCGCGGCTCACTGGCAGTGCCGGAAGCGCCCGCGGGTGAAAAATGACAGAATGACAGAATGACCCTAAAAGTTAACTCTGTTATACAGTTTAGTCCAAAACTAACGGAATCAGTTAGGAACTTAACCGAAGTAACAGAAATCAACAAAAATACGTTAAATAAAAATACTTTGTATGCAATCGGGGTGAGAGGTACAAGGCGTGGTGTCTACAGAGCCTTCCAAGGAAGACTTGAAACAAGAGCAAGCAATCAAGAACGAAAAGGCCCGAGCTCGTAAAGAATGCCGTTGTTACGAAGTCCCTAATCTAAGGCCTTACCGCAAGACGATGAATGGTTATTTTGTCCGCCAAGGGGAAGACGTTCCATACATGATCTTTCCCGAGCCATGGGTTAACAATAAGGGTGTCAAAAAGCCCGGCCTCGAAATATTCTCCGATTGTGAGATCCAGAAATCCGAAAGGGAACCAACTCCCATGTCGCCCCGTGAATGGTGGGGAAGGAAGATGACTATAGAATCCGAGACAGAAATCACCGTGGGGGAAGAACTGACAGATTTAGCCTCCATGTTCGAAGAGCTTGCCATGATGAATGAATGCCAAGTTAACGCCATCCATGACACTGTCATCATAACGAGACTCTCAGTGAGATCCTGCTAAGCTCCGAGCCGATCAACAATTGGTATTCAACGAAAGGGCCCGTGGTATCCGAGGAATTCTTAGTCCAAGAAATGGGTTGCATACCCCGCACAGCAACAAAGGAAGAGCAGCTCACACTTACTTTCGAGTCCGAGAGTGTCTCTAATACCCTCACCCAAGAGGATTTGGAGGCCATAGCCGAGCGTGTGTTTCCTTTCTTTGCTAATGAAAAATTTGATATTTCTGAGTACCCTGAGATTGCAAACATCATAAATGATTAATTAACTAATAATGAACTTAATGAACAAGTTAATAACGATTCAAATTATGATGAAATAGACCACGAAAACATAACATACTTAAATGAACTTGCTCAACAAGTCCGTAGTCGTGGTGAGAATGGTCCAAAGGCTGACGAAGAATTGCATGTTGTTAATCTGGGTACCGAAGAAGAGCCAAAAGAAACTAAGATTGGAAGCTTCTTCAAGGGGGACGACAGAGACAGATTGACTGCACTACTACGGGAGTTCGTGGATGTGTTCGCATGGTCATACAAAGACATGCCGGGTTTGGATAGAAAGGTAGCAGAGCACAGGATTCCGATCAGAGAATATGCCAGGCCAGTAAAGCAGAAGCTCAGAAAGATCAAGCCAGAATGGTCTCTGCAGGTCAAAGAAGAGATTGAGAAGCTCCTCAGTGTGGGTTTCATCAAGGTTATCGAGTATCCGACATGGTTAGCCAATATTGTGACAGTCAGGAAGGCAAACGGCAAGGTTCGAATTTATGTAGACTTCCGGGATTTAAACAAAGCTTCCCCAAAGGATGATTTTCCACTCCCTAATATCGACATGCTGGTCGACTCCACTGCTGCCTATGAGGTTCGCTCATTCGTGGATGGGTTCGCTGGGTACAATCAGATTCTCATGGCCGAAGAAGATCAACATAAGACAGCCTTCACAACACTGTGGGGTACCTTTTGCTACACAGTCATGCCATTTGGGTTAAGAAACACTGGGGCTTCCTACCAAAGAGCCGTGACAGACTTGTTCCACGATATGATTCACAAAAAAATCGAGGTCTATGTGGACGACATGATCATTCACTCCAAAAGGACCGATGGTCAACATTTAATCGATCTCCGCAAGTTCTTCGAAAGACTTCGTCAACACAAGATGAGGCTCAACCCTGCAAAGTGCACGTTTGGGGTTATCCGAGGCAAAGTTCTTGGTTATATGGTCACTGAAAGGGGAATTGAAGTAGACCCCTCCAAAATCAAGGCAATCATTGACATGCCTCCTCCAAAGACGCAGAAAGAGATTAAAGGTTTCATGGGCAGACTACAATACATCAGTCGGTTTGTGCACCAACTCACTTCCATGTGCGAGCCAATCTTCAAGCTACTCAAGAAGAATGTGGCTCTAGAATGGACCGACGCGTGCCAAGAATCCTTCGACCAAGTGAAGCATTACTTGACGTGCCCTCCTGTTCTAGTTCCGCCGCACAAGGAGAAACCTCTGTTGCTCTATCTCACTGTCAATGATGAAGCCCTAGGGCTATGTTAGCACAAGAGCAACGAGAGTCCACAAAGGAGAACACCATTTATTTTGTCAGTCGCCGATTCCAAGGAGGCGAAGAGAATTACTCTGTCTTAGAGAAGTCATGCGCAGCATTGGTTTGGGTCACTCAAAAGCTCAAACACTATATGGAAGCTTTTCCGATCAAGCTAGTAGCAAAGGTGGACCCGCTCCGCTACATCTTCGAGAAGCCTTTCATGTCAACAAGAATAGCCAAATGGTACTTCATGCTCGCCAGCTATGATATCACTTACGTCACACTAAAATCCGTCAGGGGGAAAGTGTTCAGTGACCAGCTTGCCGAATTCCCGTGTGACGAAGTGAAGGGGGGAGATGTACAGTTCCCCGACGAGCATTTAATTTGTACTGCTACCAAGGAAATTAAGTGGCAACTTTTTTTCGATGGCGCTGCCAATAAACACGGTTTTGGCATAGGGGTATTGCGTCGATCCAAAAGACATCTACACTCCCATTTCCATCCGCCTGGAATTCGAAGCTACCAACAACATTGCCGTGTACGAAGCATGTATAGCGGGGCTCGAACCAACTCTCGACAGAAACATCACCGAACTAGAAGTATTCGGCGACTCTTTACTCCTTATCAATCAGCAATCGGGTAAATGGCGAACCCAAGACCCGACTCTCCAACAGTATGGTCAGCACCTTGAAGAACTGGTTGAACAATTCCAAGAGATCACTTTCAACTACCTACCAAGGGATAAGAATCGCTTCGCCGATGCACTGGCCACTATAGCTTCATTAGTCGAAATGCCCAAAGGGAAAATGGTGAAGCCCTTCAAAATTGCTCGAAGGAACAGTCCGGCATATTGCATGAGTATCGAGATCAACGAGATGCAAACAAACTCTTCGTGGTATTCGGATATCATGAACTTCCTCAAAGAAGGCACTTATCCCGAGAATAGCAATAAGAAGTCTCAAGCAGCTCTGCAAATGATAGCCTCTCGGTACGTACTGATTGGGGACCGAGTCTATAAAAGGCACCACGACGGGATCAATCTCTTATGCGCCAATGAGGCCGAAGCTCAAGAGATAATGTGTGAAGTGCACGAAGGAGAATGTGGACCCCACATGAATGGGTTTATGCTAGTCAAGAAGATACTTCGCATTGGTTACTATTGGAGCACTATGGAACGAGACTGTATCGAGAAAGTCAAAAGGTGTGCCAAGTGCCAATTCCACGCTAATCTGCAACATGCTCCACCCTCACAACTTTACAACATGGTCACACCTTGGCCTTTCTCTTGTTGGGGGATAGACATCATCGGTAAAGTTCATCCTGCTGGAAGCAATGGGCAGTCATTCGTCCTAGTGGCAGTCGACTACTTCACAAAGTGGGTCGAAGCACAAGCTTATCGAACCCTCAACGCCAAGAAAGTGGCCGAATTTGTAAAGATTAATATCATGTGCCGATACGGCATGCCTCATGAAATCATTTCCGACAACGGCTCTCACTTTGAGAAAGAAATGGATGCACTTTTGGTAGAATACAAGATCACCAAGCACAAGTCATCTCCTTACCGTCCCCAAGCAAATGGCGCGGTCGAAGCAGCAAATAAAACCATCGAGACCATCGTCAAGAAAATGGCCTCAACAGGAAGGGATTGGCCCGAGAAGCTACCATTAGCATTGTGGGGCTACCGCACATCAATACGGTCCGCAACAGGAGAAACTCCTTATGCATTAGTCTATGGTTCTGAAGCCGTACTCCCTATCAAACTTGAAGTCCCATCTCTACGGGTCCTCCTCAAGAATCAAGTCAACGAGGTCAACTGGATGCAAAGTCGATACGAACAGCTAGCCTTACTCGACGAGAAAAGGTTAAGAGCACTCGAACGCACGAGGGCGTATCAGCAAAGGATGGCAAGAGCTTTCAACAAAAAGGTGAAGCCTCGAAACATCAATGTGGGAGATTTGGTCTTAAGACAACATCCTCCTAATGCCATGAATCCCCTGGGGAAATGGGGACCCCGATGGATCGGTCCGTACGTGGTCAAAAAGATACTAAGCGGTGGTACAGTCCGGCTCGTGGATTTAGATGGTGACCAGCTGCCAAAGGAGGTCAACCTCGACAAGCTCAAGAGGTTCTACGCTTAATAAACAAAGACCATAAAAAAAAAAAAAAAAAAAAATCGCTCGCTAGGTTGAAAACCCGCAAGGGTGGCCTAGGCAAAAATTAGTGCACGTGCAAAAAAGAAGCCCGCTAGATTGAAAACCCAAAAGGGCGGTCTAGGCAAAAAACAGGGTGCACACAAAAAAAAAAAAATGGTCTTTGATTGTTTGAACTACGAAGACCTGAGCCTCCCAACTGGAGGAACGTAGGCAACCTTCGGGTGCGGTCTAAAACATATCAAAAATACCCAATTCACTTCAAATAACAAAATGCAATTTTTATTCATTCAATGAACTATTCAAACCATTACAACGGATTTATTGAGCAACAAAAGACATCAAAATACTAAATCCTAAAACAAAGTGGTCTAATCGCAATCTCTTAGGGTACTAAGAAAAATCCAATTTTCTCTTAGCTTTCGAAGGACCACCCAATCGTCTCTCAATCCTTTTCTTCTTGGGTAACGAAGGAGCGCTAATACGCACCGAAACCTTCTGTGTTGCAACACGTCTCCTAGCATAAAAGTCATCCAAAGGAGTATCGAAAGGGTCAGCGAGAATGTTACTCGAATCAACAGCAGCCTCCCTATATCTCAAAGTGCTGCTAGGCTCAAAACCCTTTCCCAACAACTCGGCACGAAGACATCAACCCAAGTGATGCCACGGTAAAGGGTGCCAAATAAATAATCCAAGTAGCTCTCGGGAAGGAAGACACTCCCCCAATGCAGAGGAGCAAAAGCCCAATGGTTGCGGTCATCTCCCCAAGCCGACTGAAGCTCACTCGAGAAGTCAGGACCCATGTAAGCAACTGGACGAAGCATTCCGCCCCTCGGAAAAGGAATTGTCTGTTGGCGACCGAACTGCCGCAGAACCCGCTCTGGCTGGTAAAATGAAGAATCTCTCAAACCGGGTACAACCACGTGCTGAAAACCAAGAGTCCACTCCACAAAAGGACGAAGACCCCAAGAAGAAAGACACCACTCAATATCAACGGTCACCCTAGAGGCAAAGAATTTCTTCCAATCATCTTCAGATAAATCCCGGATCAACAACTTCCTCCTATGAACAGCAAAAGGAGACAAATCACCATCCGGAGAATAAATCCTGAAGTGTTCTCGGAGCCATATGGTCAAGAGCAAAGGGCTTCCCCGACACATCTTGCCCGTCCTATGTAACTCATCAAGGCCATGCAACGTATCCCCTACAATAAGAGAGATTACACTAAATTGCTGCTCCTTAGCTTGCAAAACAATCTCAGCCAACTGCACGTCCGCAGTCCCGAAGGGTGTAACAAACAGTACTTCTCTGAAGAGACAAACGGCCATGGCATTCCTTTTGAAAGATTGAACCACCGGGTCCTTCGAGTGTAAACTGAAGAACATCGGCAACTCAGTTATATCAATCACGGTACCGTGCAACATCTTCCTCACGTCCTCAACAGGGAGATTCAGTAACTCAACCCAAGAGTCGATGGCACCACGGTGATATTTAGGGACGGCAATCCGACCGGCCAAAGGCATGCCAAGTATGGCCCCGAAATCGTCAACAGTCTGCACCATTTCATTAGCTGAAAGGTTGAAGGTATGGCTGTCGCAATCCCAGAAAGCCGCGGCAGCTCTCAACAAATCCCAATCCGGCTTCAACGTCCGCAAGGTGAAAAGAATTCGGAACCCGAAGTCTTTAATGAAGGCCTTCTTGGGATGGGTCTTGAAAGAATACACAAAAGTGCCCAAGTCCTTTTCATACTCACTAACAACCTTGGCATCAAGGGCAAAAGAATTGGAAGCCATGGAAAATGTGGATCACAAGCAAAGTTAAGCAATAACATGATGTTCAAAAATGGCAGAAAGGAGCTGTGAGAATCAAGTGGTCGAACAGAAGATGATATTATAGCTGTTGGGGCTTCTTTTGGCCAGCAAATGTCAAGCCCGGAATTTTGCCTCCCAGACGCGCGCGCCACCCGACAGCGGTCTCAAATGCGCGCTCGTCACAATCCCACAGCGGAAGGCGCGCGCCTCCCAGGTCTAGATCACCTCAGAAAAGGACCTTGTCAGAGATCTCCGGCCTAAACCAAGGCACAACCCCTGTCCTCGGACACCCAGTTGGGCACACCTTCTTCCGGTCCGCCCTTAAGGCATGTCAAAAATTGAAAGTAGGATAAAAACTCCCACTCAAAAGTAGGCCGTCCTCCCACGGATTCCGAACTCCCCAAGTTCTGTCACGGGTGCCACACCCCCCTCAAGAGTCAATCTCAACATTTCATCCCCAGCAGGAACATTTTTCTGGTCGCAGTCAACTGTGCCCGCACCCCACAATTCAAAAAGTCAACTGGGACTCCAAGTGGCACGAGACTTCAAAGCAATATTTCATCAAACGGATTCACTAACGGATTCGTCAACAAGGGTTCACCAACGGACTCAACCAAGGGATTCACTAACGGATTCATCAAACGGATTCACTAACGGATTCGTCAACAAGGGTTCACCAACGGACTCACCCAAGGGATTCACTAACGGATTCATCAAACGGATTCACTAACAGATTCGTCAACAAGGGTTCACCAACGGACTCATCCAAGGGATTCACTAACGGATTCATCAAACGGATTCACTAACGGATTCGTCAACAAGGGTTCACCAACGGACTCATCCAAGGGATTCACTAACGGATTCATCAAACGGATTCACTAACGGATTCGTCAACAAGGGTTCACCAACGGACTCATCCAAGGGATTCACTAACGGATTCATCAAACGGATTCACTAACGGATTCGTCAACAAGGGGTCACCAACGGACTCATCCAAGGGATTCACTAACGGATTCACTAACGGATTCATCAAACGGATTCACTAACGGATTCGTCAACAAGGGTTCACCAACGGACTCACCCAAGGGATTCACTAACGGATTCATCAAACGGATTCACTAACGGATTCGTCAAAAAGGGTTCACCAACGGACTCACCCAAGGGATTCACTAACGGATTCATCAAAAGGTTCACTAACGGCCTCATTCAAAACATTCAGCCGGCAGGTTCACCTAACGGATCATGCCACCCTCTCTATCAACAAAAGTCACTCGCACAGGGAGCGCACCACTATCTCTCGCAATTTCAAATTCCTGCTTTCATCGAGTCTTTGCCTTTTCTTGGTGATGTCCTCGGCGGGTGTTTTTAACTTTCGTCGACGCGTTTTGCTTTGCAATCCACGTCGCCGAGGGGCTCTGTAGACACCCCGCCTTGGACCGCTCACCCCGATTGCACATTTGATCTTGTGTTTCTCCCTATTTCAAGTGTTTCTCGTTAGTTTCTGTCACTTCCATTAAGTTCCTGACTGACTTCGTTAAGTCTAGGGACTAAACTGAATGACAGGGCTGACTTTCTAGTCCATTCTGTCAAAATTGCCTTCTCTGAGTCGCGCGCCTCCGACAGGAGGATCCAGGCGCGCGCGCCTCCCGCTCCCAAAGCAGGAAGCGCGCGCCTCTGGGCGTCAGTTACAGATTTTTGGCCAGGATTCTCTCCCTTGCTCAATTTACAGGATTTTTCCTGGGAAGGATTTCTTGGTGACTGAGTTTTGGCACCAAAAAACCCCTTTTTCACCTATAAAAACCTCTCTTTACCTCCATTTTCAAGGATCGAAAACTTAGACCGAAGATTGAACTTACAAAAACTATACAAAAATCACTTTCTAAAGGTTCTCCAAGGATCTCATCAAGCAACGTTTGAAGTTCTTCAAATTGTAGGTAAAAGTCCATCTTTTCCTTTCTTTTCTACTTCATCTCCTCTCTCTCTTTTACTTTAATAAAATGTGTAATCACCCAAATCATTTTGGGACATGACTCTAATGATCACCTCATCTCATTGAGGTTGGTTAAGAGGTTATCTCCTACATTCCAAATCATATTTTAAACCCCCCCCCCCCTTTTTATGACTTAAAGAAGAAGAAGAAGAACATTTTCATTCATGTAGATTTTGATCAAGCAAGACCAACTTAAGTTCGGCAAGATGGGTGTTTCGGTACTTCCCATCTCGTAATCTAACCCCCGAACCTCAAAACAAAGAATCTCTGTTTTCGTAATCAAACTTAGGCTATAATCAATAGGTTTTTCTTATGTTCCTCAAAACATAGGTGGCGACTCTAAAACAAGTTAGACATCCTAGGGTAACTCACGCGCTCGAGCCTAAAGCCGTGGTTCCCCCCGGGGTATCTACACTATGGTGGACATATTGTCGCAGAAAATTGGGTAATTTTCTTCATTGATTCCATAATCCACTAGTTGTTGCTTCATCCATAGGATTTGGCAGCAGCAGCTTCCAGCAGCAATGTATTCAGCTTCTGTAGTGGAGATGGACACAGAAGCTTGTTTCTTGCTTGCCCACACAACAAGTCGATTTCCAAGGAAATGGCAAGTTCCACTTGTGCTCTTCCTGTCAATTGTGCATGCTGCGTAATCTGCATCTGAATAACCTAGCAAATCGAAATTCGAATCTTTGGCGTACCAAAGTCCAAGGTTAACAGTTCCAGAAAGATAATGAATAATGCGTTTAACAGCAGTTAAGTGCACTTCTCTAGGGTCCGCTTGATAGCGCGCACAGACACAAACACTAAACATAATATCTGGCCTACTTACAGTAAGATAGAGTAGAGAGCCAATCATACCTCGATATAAAGTTTGATCAATTTTCTTACCTTTCAAGTCTTTATGAAGTTTATTGCCCGTAGCCATTAGAGTGCCGTATGCTTTAGCATTCTTAAGTCCAAATTTCTTGATTAAGTCCCTTGTGTACTTGGCTTGATTTATAAAGATGACATCATTCAATTGCTTGATTTGAAGTCCGAGGAAGAATGTGAGTTCTCCCATCAAGCTTATTTCAAACTTGCTTTTCATGAGCTTCATCGTAATCGATTCCTTCCTCTTGCCTATAGCCTTGCGCAACCAACCTTGCTTTGCTTCTGGTGATGCTTCCATTCTCATCCATCTTGTTTCTGAATACCCAATTTGTACCAATAACTCCTTGGTCATGAGGTCTGGGAACTAAGGTCCAAACTTTGCAGCGCTCAAATTGGTTAAGCTCTTCTTGCATAGCAGTAACCCAGTTTGAATCTTGAAGCGCTTCATCAATCTTCTTTGGTTCGATTTGAGAGATAAAGGAGTGATATTCATCATTGAAGTTTGATGCTCTCCTAGTACGAACCCCTACATTGAGATCACCAATGATATTTGAAGTCGGCTGATCTCTAACTTCACGAACCTCAGGAGGTAAGTTAGGTTGAGTGGTAGGAATACGAAGATCTTGAATGGGTACTTCATTTGCTCCAGCATCGAGATCATCAAAAGTGATTTACTGAAGCGGAGAAACATCATGCGCAGGAGGAGGTGTTTGCGCATCAGGAGTAGTCACTTCTGGCGCAGCATCTGGTGTATGCGCATGAGATGGGCTTCCTTGATTCTGGTTTTGATCAACTTGATTATCATTCTGCACAGGTGCAGTTTGAGGCTGCATACCTGTCTCAACATTCTCAGCAGAATCATCAGAATCATTTGGAGCCAAATGTGGCTCAAGGAGAGAATGCTCATCAAAAGTAACATGTACGGATTCAACAATTACTAGAGTAGTTCTATTAAAAACACGAAAAGCTTTAGAGTGTTTGGCATACCCAACAAAAATACCTTCATCTACTTTGGCATCGAATTTACCTCTATGATCTTTGCCGTTGTAGAGGGTATAGCATTTGCAGCCAAAAATCTTGAAGAAAGCAATGTTGGGCGCTCTTCCTCTCCATAGCTCATATGGAGTTTTGTTGTAGGCTTTGTTGATGAGGGATCTATTCTGAGTAAAGCAAGCAGTGTTGACAGCTTCCCCCAGAAATACTTTGGAAGCTTAGCTTCAGCTATCATTGTTTTTCCAGCTTCAATCAACGTGCGATTCTTTCTTTCCACAACGCCATTTTGTTGAGGAACTCCAGCAGCAGAAAAATTGTGATCAATTCCATGGTCATCGCAGTATTGAGCAACACCGTTATTCTTGAATTCAGTTCCATTGTCTGATCTAACGCTCACGATGTCGTCTTCCTTTTGAGTTTGGAGCTTTCAAAATAGTGCAGTCAAGATATCATAGCATTCATCTTTGGATATCATCATTTCAACCCATGTATATCTTGAGTAGTCATCCACCACAACTAAAGTATATTTGTTTCCTCCAATGCTCGCGGTGGTGACCGGTCCAAACAAGTCCATGTGAAGCAGTTGTAAACATTTGGAATTTGAGGAGGCAATCTTGCTGGAGAAAGACTGCTTAGGTTGTTTACCGAGCTGGCATGCTGCGCATTTTCTGTCATGATGGTCAGCTACTTTGGGAAGTCCTTTGACAAGATTTTCCCTTCCTAGCTTAGCCAAATACTTGAAGTTCAAATGACTTAAGCGCTTATGCCATAGCCAGCTGCTTTCACTTACATTCTTTGCTACAAAACAGAGATTAGTGATAGAATCTATAGCAGTAAGATCAATAATGTAAACATTAGTCTTACGAGTCCCTGTGAGCAAAGTCAGTCCGGATATGCCATCTTTGATATAGCAGTGCGTTGCAGTGAAGTGACATTCCAAACCTTTATCGCAGAATTGTGATATGGAGAGCAGGTTGTGCTTGAGACCTTCTACGAGCGCAACTTTCTCAATGCACACTTTATATTTTCTGATTCTTCCATATCCAACTATGTGCCATTTGTTGTTATCTCCAAAAGTTACTGACGGACCTCTTCCTTCATGCACATCTTCAAGAGCGGTGACATCTCCAGTCATGTGTCTAGAACATCCACTGTCGAGATACCATATATGCTCTTTAGCTTGTGAAGAGTGCGCAGTGAAGCAGGAGACCTGAAAAATAGACATTAAGAACGCAGGTCCCCTTTATTCTTGGGTCCTAAAGTTAGCAACTTTTGACAACCTACTCCTGTCTGACCTTAGGATTTTTACGTCCCTTGGCATTAGGATCAAATCGCAAAAGGCATTCTTCAGCCTTGTGACCTAAACCATCACACACAACACAATGATGAAAGCCACTTATAGATTGGGTTTTTACAAACTCTTTACATTTCTTTGGCGCATCATTCTTTACTGGAGCAGATGAACTTGCTTTGACAAATATCATTTTCTGAGGTTTGGGTGCGCTTTTCTTAAGAATGCGCATCTGGCGTTGAGGCGCATGGCTTTCATGCGCATGACCCTTTTGCGCAAATTTGACATTTGAAGTTGAAGCGCAACCATAGTCAGAATATGAGTTATCATGCGCAGGTTCAACTTTAGCCTTACCCTTGGCTTTCCCAGTTTGCATTTTTGGGTAGACATAATGGAAATTTTGTCTCTGGACTTTCTCCTGTCTTTTACCCATTGAAGCAGAGTGTGGCGACCCCGACCCCGCGGGCCGGGAACTCGCCAGCCGGACGTCAACTTAAAACAATAAACACCAAAATACTGAAGATAAAAAAATTCCATTTTACACTAAAGGATTTTACACAAGGTTTTAGAATTTTGAATATTAACAACATTACTAAACCACTAGTATAAGCTCCCCAAGCTTACACCAAAATACAAAACATTACAACTTCTTAATGACGTCAAAGTGTGGTAATACTATCCCAAAATGTTATACATTTAAGTAATGCAAACCGAACAACAACCTGCCCAAAAGTCACGAATCCTCTCGACGTCCTTCTCGTGATCAGCGAGTCCTATTACTTTCCTCCTGGGGGGTTAAGGAAAAACAAAGATAAAAAGAAATGGGGTGAGATAAATCTCAATAAGTTACTAATGCAACTACATGACATGCTATGATGCAATAAACAATAATAAAATTCACATAGCATGTAACAATTAACAGTTAACAGATAGCAGCGGAAATAGACAAGTAACAAAGGATATTGAGCCAAGGTTTCCCGAACTGATAGAACACAATAAGGATCGATGCGCAGCTTCAACCAATCAACCAATCAAACCATCTTCATAGTAGCATAATATCTGAAGAGAAAACCCCGGTACTGGAACCAAGAACCAATAGTAACAAGGGAAAATGACACAAAGTCATAACCCAAAACCAACTAGCTAGAATACTCACCAAAGGGAGCTAGCTCATCTCAACCAAGGCCAATCTGGAAGAGGAAAATAAGGGCAAAACAATGGACAACACTATAATGGACTCGGCTCGTTGCCATCATAATATTCCCCATCGCCCGACACAACCACAAATACCAGCTGGACTTTCAAATAGACGCTAAGCGATAAATACTAGCTTGATAAACACTTAATGATTCCAAAGTAGGGAACCATATCAAATAATCACCATAAAATATGAATTAAACCAACAACACATCATAAGAGTGTTCCAACATTCCCAAAAAATAATTGATCAATTTCCATATCACATTTGTTCACAAAGGAACCAATTCCAAACAATAAAGTGTTCCACGATGTTAACTTAAGTTAACTAGAATAGTACTCAAAACTTAGACCAATTCTAAACGTTTTTGTGTTATGAAACACTTACTGAGAGCTCGACCTAATCTAAACCTGAAACTCAATTCAATAAACTCACTCACGACAACAGAAGGTATGATTTTTGAAAAAGAAATAGGTGCGCACGCCTCCTTTGAAAGGGTGCGCGCGCGTCCTTTGATCAGAAGGTTTGAGCCTTTAAAACACATGAGGGTGCGCACGCCTCCCCTAAAAGGGTGCGCGCGCCTCCTTGGCCAGAGGGACCAAAACTGGGCATTTTCTGGGTTTCTTCCAAACTTTCAACCCAACCCAAAACCAAACCAAAAAAATCCAACACATCCTACAAGTATAATAAGGTACTAGAACAACTTAATAGTCTAAAATAACTCATATAACATCTATTAGACCACCCAAACCAAGAGATGATTCAAACACCCAAATTTCACAAAAATGGATAAATTACAAATAAATTCCAAATCAACTAAAGAAGCCATATATATCAACTAGAGCATCAATGGAGTTAAAGATGAACATCTTTAGCATAAATGGGGGGAAAGTAACTTACTTGGAATTTATGAAAGGTGACGGAATTCGAAATTTCTTAGCTCTACACGATCCTATCGACGATCTAAACATTTTTCATAAAATGAGCAATGAGAAATAATGAAAGGAAGACGATCAAAAGAAGGAAAGAGGGAGAGAGATTTTCTTATCTTTTTCACCAACAATGGAGGAGAGAGAGAGATTGAGTGTGTGTGTGTGTGAGAGTGTGCTGGAGAGTGAGGGAGAATGTGAGGGAGATGAGGGGAAAGGAGGGAGTAAGTAAAGATTATTTTCAAAATGTTACACCTAGCCCCCCCCCCCCTCTAACCCTACTAACACATAAACCCATTTTTCCCACTAACAACTAAGACCCAAATTCTACACTAGCACAAATGACTAATTAAAATGCTAGGCATAAAAATATTACGAGAGATAATTGCACACATAAATAAGCAAATAAATAAATATTTACTACTAAGAAAATAGAGACGGGTTTTCGGGTCGTGACATTCACTCATCCTTAAAGAAAATTCGACCCGAATTTTAAAGGTACTTACCCGAAACAAAAAGCCACGGATATTTCCGTTCTATCTCTTCTCAAAGCTCCCACGTTGATTCCTCGACGTTGTGATTCCTCCATAGCACTCTAACCAACGCAATTCTTTTATTCCTCAACTCTTGGACTTTGGTATCAAGAATCCGAACCGGTCGTTCCTCATATGACACGTCAGGCTCTATATCCTCAGGTACCCTCGGTAACACGTGAGATGAATCATGCAAATACTTCCGAAGCATAGAAACGTGAAAGACGTTATGCAACTGGTCTAAAGAAGATGGTAACGCAAGTCGATAAGCAAGAAGCCCCACTTTTCCCAAAATCTCAAACGGTCCAATAAATCTCGGAGCCAATTTACTCTTCTTCCCAAACCTTCGAATACCCACCTTCGGAGATACCTTCAAAAATACAAAGTCTCCGGTCTGAAAATTAAGATCTCGTCTTCGATGATCGGCATAGCTCTTTTGTCGACTCTGGGCGGTCTTCAATCGATCTCGAATAACTCTGACTTTCTCGACTGAATCCTGAATCAAATCAATGCCCCATATCTTCGCTTCCCCGATCTCATCCCAATAGATAGGTGATCTACACTTTATTCCATACAAAGCCTCATAAGGAGCCATCTCGATGCTAGCCTGATAACTGTTATTATAAGAAAATTCCACTAGAGGTAAGTGCATATCCCAAGAATCAGAAAAGTCTATCGAACAAGCTCGCAACATGTCTTCTAAAATCTGAATAGTTCTCTCGGATTGACCGTCGTTCTGAGGGTGAAAAGTTGTACTGAATCTCAAATCTGTACCCAAGGCTGTCCGTAACGCTTTCCAGAACCTAGAAGTAAACCGCGGATCACGATCTGATAAAATGCTAACCGGAACCCTATGTAATCTCATTATCTCATCAATATAAAGGGTCGCAAGCTTTTCCATCGAGTATCTAATATCAATCGGTAAGAAATGAGCTGACTTGGTCAGTCTATCCATGATTACCCAAACACTGTCATACTTCCTACGGGTACGAGGCAGTCCAGTAACAAAATCCATAGTCACATGCTCCCATTTCCACTCCAGAATCTCTAATGGCTGAATTAGTCCTGCGGGTCTCTGATGCTCAGCTTTGACCTGCTGACAAGTTAAACACTTCGATACGTACTCAGCTATTTCCCTCTTCATGTTGTTCCACCAGAAATGTTGCTTCAGATTTTGGTACATCTTCGTACTGCCGGGATGAATAGTATATCTCGATTTATGACCCTCATCTAAAACTTGCCTCTTTATTCCATCAACATCGGGCACACACAAACGTCCACGAAAAGTTAACACTCCATTTGAACCGATAGAAAATCCTCGAAGTTCTTCTCCTTCATTTTACCCATTATTTTCACTAACTCTGGATCTTCTTTCTGAGCTTCCTTTATTCTCTGAATTAGGGTTGGAGATACCCTAATGTTCGCAAAAATAGCCCCATATCTCGATTCACGAGGACACCAATCTCGAACATCCTCAAGAATTTTCCACTCTCGAACCATCATCGAAGCCACATAAGATTTCCTACTAATCGCATCAGCTACAACATTCGCCTTCCCCGGATGATAAGATATCTTACAATCATAGTCCTTCAAAAGTTCCATCCATCTGCGCTGTCGGTTATTCAGTTCCTTTTGGGAGAAAAGGTACTTCAAACTCTTGTGATCTGTGAAAATCTCAAATTTTGCCCATTAAAGGTAATGCTTCCACTTATGAAGAGCAAATACGATAGCTGCCAATTCCATGTCGTGAGTAGGATAATTCTGTTCACTCGGACTCAATTTCCTCGAAGCATACACGATAACTTTCTCATTCTGCATTAAAACACAACCCAAGCCTTCCTTCGATGCATCACTATAAATCACTAGATCATCGTTCCCATTAGGCAATGCCAATATCGGTGCAGTAGTCAACCTCTTCTTCAACTCTTCAAAACTGATGTTACATTTTTCGGTCCATTCAAATGGAACATTCTTTCGGGTCAACTGAGTCATCGGTGTAGAAATCCGCCAAAAACCCTTCTATAAACCTCCTATAGTACCCGGCTAACCCCAGAAAACTCCTGATCTCAGTCACTGTCTCGGGTCTCTTCCAATCAACAATAGCTTCTATCTTCGAAGGATCCACAGAAATCCCATCTTTAGAAATAACATGCCCCAGAAATGAAACTTTCTCGAGCCAAAATTCACACTTACTAAACTTTGCGAATAACTGTTCCTTTGCGAGTACTGATAAAACTGTCCTCAAATGTTGCTCGTGCTCTTCTCGAGATTTGGAATAAACAAGTATATCATCAATGAAGACCACTACGAACATATCAAGATAAGGATGGAAAATTCTGTTCATCAAGTCCATAAACACGGCAGGCGCGTTAGTCAACCCAAACGGCATAACCAAGAACTCATAGTGACCATATCGGGTGCGAAAAGCAGTCTTCAGAATATCCTTCGATCTAATTCTCAACTGATGGTACCCACTCCTCAAATCAAGTTTAGAGAATACCACCGACCCTTGAAGTTGATCGAATAAATCATCAATATGCGGTAAGGGATATTTGTTCTTCACCGTTACCTGATTCAACTTTCTGTAATCAATACACAACCTCAACGAACCGTCTTTCTTCCTTACAAACAAAACAGGTGCTCCCCACGGTGAAACACTAGGTCGAATAAATCCTTTATCGAGTAACTCCTGTAACTGGACCTTCAATTCTTTCAACTCTACTGGAGCCATTCTATAAGGTGCTTTCGAAATCGGAGCTGTACCTGGTAATAGATCTATACAGAACTCTATCTCTCGATCGGGAGGCATATTGTACTCAGAAGAGAAAACATCAGGAAATTCTCTAACTACTCGAACACTTTCCAAACCCGGTGATTCTTTCTTAGTATCTAGCACACTATCCAAATAACCCTCACAACCACGATGCAACAATTTCCTAGCTTTCACATAAGAAATTATACGAATGTTTCTACCCAAAGGAATAACCTCAAAAACAAACTTAGGCACATCAGGAATAGAAAAAGTAACGACCTTATTACGACAATCAACTGAAGCATGAAATTTGCTCAGCCAATCCATACCCAAAATAACGTCAAAGTCTTGTATCGGAAGAACTACCAAATCCGCACACAAAATATGACCACAAATAAGCACATCACAAGCACGAAACACATTATCAGTCACTAGACACTCTCCCATAGGAGTTGACACCTCTAGCACATAAGGTAAGGACTCAGATGAAGCATTTAGCAAAGAAGCAAATTGCACAGATATGTAAGAATGTGATGATCCTGGATCTACTAATGCACGAGCGCTCACACTAGACACAGAAATAATACCTCCTATCACTGAAGGATCATCCGTAGCCTGCTGTTGGTTCATAGCAAACACTCTCCCTTGAACTTTAGGCTTCCCTGCTGCATCTCTCTTCTGACCCTGTGGAGCACCAGCTCCTACCCCCGATGGTTGACCTCTGTTTCTCGGGCAATCTCTAGCAAAGTGTCCCAACTGACCACAATTGGTACATTTTCCTTGCTTCTTCTAACACCTATCCTCAGAATGTCCTTCCCTCTGGCAATAAGAACAAAGTCTCCTATTTTGATTCCCTTGGTTCCCCGAAGTAGTACCCGGATTCCTTAGTACTGGGTGTCCTTTGAACTGAGACTGCCCTCCTGAATTACCTCGGTTATCTGAACATTGTTGTGGTTGAGCTCTGTTCTGACTTCCTTGTTTACCCGTGTTAACTGCCTCGGTCTTTCTCTTGTGTTCCCCAATGTCCTGTTCTACCAAGTAAGCATGGTCCACAGCATCCTGGAAAGTCTGAATCCTCTGAGCTATAAGCTGAGTCCTGATAGCTGTCCTCAAGCCTCTGATAAACCTCATCGCCTTCTGCTCTTCAGTCCTCACAAGGTAGTCACAATACCTAGCTAATTCTGTGAACTTAGCCGAGTATTGAGCTACCGTCAACAAGCCCTGGTCCAAGTTTAGGAACTTGATCTCCTTCCGGTTCTGATCAACCAAAGGAATGAAGTGTTCCTTAAATTTCCTCACGAACAACTCCCAAGCATAAGGTACAAGAGTCGCATCCCAACTGGCCTTAAGTGCCTTCTACCAATGTTCAGCAGCCCCAACTAGCTTATAAGCTGCAAACCGAACCCTATCCTCGTCCGTGCAACCAAAGACATCATAGATCTTCTTCATTGACTCAATCCACATTTCAGCCTTTTTCACATCAGGCTCACCATCGTACTCAATTGGTTTCAACTTCAAGAACTGCTCCAACCCATATCGTGGGGGTGCTACATGTTCCTCTCTCGGCCCTTGATCATGAATTACTTTCATAGCCGCTTCAAACATACCTTGAAACATTGTACGATTTTCTTCCCGTAGATCGTTATGATTCGGAGTCCCACTGGGACCTTCACCAGCTCTTCTTCTAGACATTTTGGACAATTACCTGCACAAAACACCAACCGTTACTCACTCCGAACACAACTACCCTCCTAGGTCATTCTAGTCCACCTATACTTAAACTTAGAGCTAAACCATGCTCTGATACCAACTGTGGCGACCCCGACCCCGCGGGCCGGGAACTCGCCAGCCGGACGTCGACTTAAAACAATAAACACCAAAATACTGAAGATAAAAAATTCCATTTTACACTAAAGGATTTTACACAAGGTTTTAGAATTTTGAATATTAACAACATTACTAAACCACTAGTATAAGCTCCCCAAGCTTACACCAAAATACAAAACATTACAACTTCTTAATGACATCAAAGTGTGGTAATACTATCCCAAAATGTTATACATTTAAGTAATGCAAACCGAACAACAACCTGCCCAAAAGTCACGAATCCTCTCGACGTCCTTCTCGTGATCAGCGAGTCCTATTACTTTCCTCCTGGGGGGTTAAGGAAAAACAAAGATAAAAAGAAAGGGGGTGAGATAAATCTCAATAAGTTACTAATGCAACTACATGACATGCTATGATGCAATAAACAATAATAAAATTCACATAGCATGTAACAATTAACAGTTAACAGATAGCAGCGGAAATAGACAAGTAACAAAGGATATTGAGCCAAGGTTTCCCGAACTGATAGAACACAATAAGGATCGATGCGCAGCTTCAACCAATCAACCAATCAAACCATCTTCATAGTAGCATAATAGCTGAAGAGAAAACCCCGGTACCGGAACCAAGAACCAATAGTAACAAGGGAAAATGACACAAAGTCATAACCCAAAACCAACTAGCTAGAATACTCACCAAAGGGAGCTAGCTCATCTCAACCAAGGCCAATCTGGAAGAGGAAAATAAGGGCAAAACAATGGACAACACTATAATGGACTCGGCTCGTTGCCATCATAATATTCCCTATCGCCCGACACAACCACAAATACCAGCTGGACTTTCAAATAGACGCTAAGCGATAAATACTAGCTTAATAAACACTTAATGATTCCAAAGTAGGGAACCATATCAAATAATCACCATAAAATATGAATTAAACCAACAACACATCATAAGAGTGTTCCAACATTCCCAAACAATAATTGATCAATTTCCATATCACATTTGTTCACAAAGGAACCAATTCCAAACAATAAAGTGTTCCACGATGTTAACTGAAGTTAACTAGAATAGTACTCAAAACTTAGACCAATTCTAAACGTTTTTGTGTTATGAAACACTTACTGAGAGCTCGACCTAATCTAAACCTGAAACTCAATTCAATAAACTCACTCACGACAACAGAAGGTATGATTTTTGAAAAAGAAATAGGTGCGCACGCCTCCCTTGAAAGGGTGCGCGCGCGTCCTTTGATCAGAAGGTTTGAGCCTTTAAAACACATGAGGGTGCGCACGCCTCCCCTAAAAGGGTGCGCGCGCCTCCTTGGCCAGAGGGACCAAAACTGGGCATTTTCTGGGTTTCTTCCAAACTTTCAACCCAACCCAAAACCAAACCAAAAAAATCCAACACATCCTACAAGTATAATAAGGTACTAGAACAACTTAATAGTCTAAAATAACTCATATAACATTTATTAGACCACCCAAACCAAGAGATGATTCAAACACCCAAATTTCACAAAAATGGATAAATTACAAATAAATTCCAAATCAACTAAAGAAGCCATATATATCAACTAGAGCATCAATGGAGTTAAAGATGAACATCTTTAGCATAAATGGGGGGAAAGTAACTTACTTGGAATTTATGAAAGGTGACGGAATTCGAAATTTCTTAGCTCTACACGATCCTATAGACGATCTAAACATTTTTCATAAAATGAGCAATGAGAAATAATGAAAGGAAGATGATCAAAAGAAGGAAAGAGGGAGAGAGATTTTCTTATCTTTTTCACCAACAATGGAGGAGAGAGAGAGATTCAGTGTGTGTGTGTGTGTGAGTGTGCTGGAGAGTGAGGGAGAATGTGATGGAGATGAGGGGAAAGGAAGGAGTAAGTAAAGATTATTTTCAAAATGTTACACCTACCCCCCCCCCTCTAACCCTACTAACACATAAACCCATTTTTCCCACTAACAACTAAGACCCAAATTCTACACTAGCACAAATGACTAATTAAAATGCTAGGCATAAAAATATTACGAGAGATAATTGCACACATAAATAAGCAAATAAATAAATAAATAAATATTTACTACTAAGAAAATAGAGACGGGTTTTCGGGTCGTGACATTCACTCATCCTTAAAGAAAATTCGACCCGAATTTTAAAGGTACTTACCCGAAACAAAAAGCCACGGATATTTCCGTTCTATCTCTTCTCAAAGCTCCCACGTTGATTCCTCGACGTTGTGATTCCTCCATAGCACTCTAACCAACGCAATTCTTTTATTCCTCAACTCTTGGACTTTGGTATCAAGAATCCGAACCGGTCGTTCCTCATATGACACGTCAGGCTCTATATCCTCAGGTACCCTCGGTAACACGTGAGATGAATCATGCAAATACTTCCGAAGCATAGAAACGTGAAAGACGTTATGCAACTGGTCTAAAGAAGATGGTAACGCAAGTCGATAAGCAAGAAGCCCCACTTTTCCCAAAATCTCAAACGGTCCAATAAATCTCGGAGCCAATTTACTCTTCTTCCCAAACCTTCGAATACCCACCTTCGGAGATACCTTCAAAAATACAAAGTCTCCGGTCTGAAAATTAAGATCTCGTCTTCGATGATCGGCATAGCTCTTTTGTCGACTCTGGGCGGTCTTCAATCGATCTCGAATAACTCTGACTTTCTCGACTGAATCCTGAATCAAATCAATGCCCCATATCTTCGCTTCCCCGATCTCATCCCAATAGATAGGTGATCTACACTTTATTCCATACAAAGCCTCATAAGGAGCCATCTCGATGCTAGCCTGATAACTGTTATTATAAGAAAATTCCACTAAAGGTAAGTGCATATCCCAAGAATCAGAAAAGTCTATCGAACAAGCTCGCAACATGTCTTCTAAAATCTGAATAGTTCTCTCGGTCGGATTGACCGTCGTTCTGAGGGTGAAAAGTTGTACTGAATCTCAAATCTGTACCCAAGGCTGTCCGTAACGCTTTCCAGAACCTAGAAGTAAACCGCGGATCACGATCTGATAAAATGCTAACCGGAACCCCATGTAATCTCATTATCTCATCAATATAAAGGGTCGCAAGCTTTTCCATCGAGTATCTAATATCAATCGGTAAGAAATGAGCTGACTTGGTCAGTCTATCCACGATTACCCAAACACTGTCATACTTCCTACGGGTACGAGGCAGTCCAGTAACAAAATCCATAGTCACATGCTCCCATTTCCACTCCAGAATCTCTAATGGCTGAAGTAGTCCTGCGGGTCTCTGATGCTCAGCTTTGACCTGCTGACAAGTTAAACACTTCGATACATACTCAGCTATTTCCCTCTTCATGTTGTTCCACCAGAAATGTTGCTTCAGATTTTGGTACATCTTCGTACTGCCGGGATGAATAGTATATCTCGATTTATGACCCTCATCTAAAACTTGCCTCTTTGTTCCATCAACATCGGGCACACACAAACGTCCACGAAAAGTTAACACTCCATTTGAACCGATAGAAAAATCCTCGAAGTTCTTCTCCTTCATCAAAAGAAGGAAAGGGGGAGAGAGATTGTCTTACCTTTTTCACCAACAATGGAGGAGAGAGAGAGATTGAGTGTGTGTGTGTGTGTGAGTGTGCTGGAGAGTGAGGGATAAGGTGAGGGAGATGAGGGGAAAGGAGGGAGTAAGTAAAGATTATTTTCAAAATGTTACACCTAGCCCCCCCCCCCCTCTAACCCTACTAACACATAAACCCATTTTTCTCACTAACAACTAAGACCCAAATTCTACACTAGCACAAATGACTAATTAAAATGCTAGGCATAAAAATATTACGAGATATAATTGCACACATAAATAAGGAAATAAATAAATAAATAAATAAATAAATAAGCAAATAAATAAATAAATAAATATTTACTACTAATAAAATAGAGACGGGTTTTCGGGTCGTGACACAGAGTGCTTTGCTTTAGGAATTTCAATAGTTTGCTGTGGTGTAAACTCCTTTTCCTTTTCAGAGCAAACTGCGCATTTAAAGTTATCACTAGTTGAGAACCCCAAGCCTTCCTTGTCTCCACTGGCTTTTTAGGATTCTAGAATTTGGTCCATAGTGACACGAGATTTGGTCCACTCATCAGTGATCTTTGTGAGATCAGCTACTTGAGCAGTCAATTCTTCGTTTCTTACTTTAAATAGCGCATTTTGATCTGTAAGAAAACGGTTCTTTTCAGTAAGAGGAGTCATGCTCTTAATCTGCTCCTTAAGGAGGGTGATCTCAGATTTTAAAAGAGTTTTCTCCGTCTTAAGCTGTGAAATTTCTCCAATAGATAAGTCCACTGCTTCTTTCATAGAATTAAATTTCTTGATTACTTTTTCAGCTTGCTGAAAAATAGACTCGCGCTCAGCAGCAGAGTCATTCTTTTCCATTACAATTTCAGCAGGAATTTCAAGAGATTCTTTGCGCGGAGGCGCAGCTACAAATTTCTTTGATAGGTCTGCTCGGGCAAATAAGTACTTGCCATTCTGTCTGCTTGGAGTCAGATGTCCCATTTCCACCAGTTCTGTGATAGTGGGACCTTTCTTCTGAATTGTCCTTGGCGCAGCTTTTGTGTCCGTATCGGGATCATTGTCTGAATCACTATCAGCATCAGCATTGGCCACCAAGCAGAGCAGTCCATCCTCAGAGTCATCATCATCACTGTCTTCAGTGTCGGTCTCTATCTAAGTCTTCAGTTCCTTTTCTGCGCCGTCTTCTTCAGCAATCATACCGCGCTGCCTTGATGATCTCTGCGCAGTATTTCTATTCATGTACTCAATTTTTTTAGTAGGGCATTTTGAAGCAAAATGACCGGGCTTTCTGCAGTTGTAGCAGACCAACTCTTCATCTTTCTTTGAGTCTCTGCCACGAGAGAATTTAGCTGGAGCTTTACTTGAGGATCCTGGCTTAGAGAATTTCCTGAATTTTTGGAATCGCTTAACGAACATAGCGAAATCATCATCATCCATTTCAAGTAAAGAGGAAGTAGAGACTTTGTCTGAGGTTTGAGCAGGTGCAGGTTCCTTTTGCGCAATGTAGGAAACAAGTTTTCCTTTTCCTTCAGTTTCATCAATTCGATCAAGCTTTAGCTCATACACCTTTAAGTTAGCGTATAAACTGCGCAGAGGCCAAGTATCTAGAAATTCAGAATCTTCCAGATGACTTGCCTTGTGCACATATCTGGAACCTAGCGTATCTAAGAATTGAGAATTGACTTCTTTATTAGTGAAAGTAGTTCCAAGAGATTTACAAGAGTTAACAATAACACAGAAGGGATCATAAGTTTGTCTCAAGGTTTCACCATCCTTTCTCATGAAGCAGTTGAATTTTCTTTGCACCACAAATCTTTTGTTTTCCTTGCTTACTTTGTCTCCATTCACATATCCTTCAATAGCATCCCATAGTTCCTTAGCAGTTCCACCGCTCACAATTTGATTGTGCCTGGGGAGGTCTAGAGTGCTAAGAATGATGTTTCTAGCTCTTCCATCGTAGCCAACCCATTTCTTTTCTTCATCGGTCCATTCCCCTTTGGCCTTCTTAATTGTAGGATTATCCTTGTTGGTAGCAGCATCTGGATTGGCCTTCATTGGAATGTAGGGTCCTTCAAGAACGATGTCGTGGAGGATCTCGTCGATAGAGGAAAAATGAGTGAGCATGTAGTGCTTTCAGATTTCGAAGTGATCTTCATTCAGCACTGGAACATGTGAATAGTTAGCCATTGCCCAAGATTTTGAAGCCATCTTGAATCGGCACCCAAGCTGTTAAGCTTAAAAAACAAAACAAGTTTTATGAAGGTGTTTGCTCTGATACCACTTGTTGGTCCCAAAGGGGCAACAAGGGTATGAAAAATGCTAGAGGGGGGGTGAATAGCGTTTTTAAAATTTTTTTCAAACCCTTTTGCAAATCAATGGCTTATGCGCACAGTTCACAAATAGGCTAAGTATAGCGCGCAGAGAGAGTGTGAAATGCACAGCGGAAGTTTAAGCAGCACCTGCGCAGGAAAAAACTGTGCAGAGATAAAAACGTACGCGCTAAGTTTTGGTTTAAAAAGTTGGATAAAATGTTCTAAGGCAATGAGCAATAACAAACACAGCAGCAATAAAAGCAATCTGATAAGATCAAACAAAGCAGTTATTCAGAAATGATTAAGCAGGAAATAAACAGCGAGAATAATGAACAAGCTATTTGGAGAGGTTCGATCAATGAAAGATCTACGTCCTCTACCAAGATGGTTAGTCTTGGATTTTATAATGGAGATCTTATTATATGGGAGAGTTACAAGATACAACAATGTAGAACAAACTATCTCAAAGATCTATGATCTATGAAGAGCAAATCCTAGACTAAACCGGTGTATCTCAAGAAGTAAGATCTAGATGATCGAAGCTTCAAAAGGTGTGTGTGTGTGTGTTCAGAAATTCTAGGCTCTATGAATCTATGAGATGAAGAGCACGAAGAATTCTGGTGATTTAAGGCTTAGGATCTGGGCAGGAGTTTGAAGGTATGAAGGTTTGAAGGTTGATCTTGAATCTGGGAATAGAAAGCAGCAATCTTCAGAACTTCAAGGATATTAGAAAGCACAAACTCTAGCAACTTGGAAATGAAGATGAGCAGGCTATTTATAGCAGAGAGCTTAAAACTAGCTGTTGGTGCTCTGAGCATGGACGGTGAGCTGGCACAATATGATTGGTGCGCAGGTGTCCTTTATAGCCGTTTGGGCTCTGATCAAAGTTGATGACCTGGCATAAAATGATTGGTGCGCAGGTATATTAGAGCCGTTGGAGACTGAGCATGAAGACAAAATTCAAAAGCTTCTTCTAGAAGGTTGACAGCTGTCTTCATTTGAAATATTTCTCTTGAGCGTGTCTCCTCCGTTGGATCTGCTGAGTGTGCTTGCTTTGTCGATTCTGCACACCGCAGCATTTTTAATAAGCGTGCATCTTCTAAGCGCTTTCCAAGTTAGGTGATCTGAATGCATCGAAAACTGAGCAAGATAGAATGCTACGCAGGAGAGACCTGCGCAGTGGTGTCTTGCGCAGAGAAGTCCTGCGCAGTGACCACTGACTTGCTTAGATCTTCATTCCTTTACACTCCATGTCCTATATTCTAAGCCTATACTATAAAGTGGACTAGGCTAAAAATTGAAGTTATAAAACTTCTTACATAGGGTCCTAAAGTCTATAGAATATTCTTAGGTGATGGTATCAATCAATTCTAACATAATTAGGAGGGCTAAGAGATAAGCATACCCAACAACCACAGATATAGCGCAGGATGCGCTTCAAAGCAGCCATGTGTTCAATCCGTGGAGCATGCATATGTAAACATACCTGTTGGACATCATAAGAGATGTATGGTCGAGTGAAAGTGAGATACTGTAGAGCCCCTGCTAAACTCCGATACTGCGATGAATCCTCATACGGAGTTCCACTCGAGCTACTCAGTTTGTATTTGGTGTCAACGGGAGTGGCAGACGGTTTGCAAGAGGACATGCCATCCCGTTCCAAGATGTCCTCGGCATAACTCTGTTGATTCAAGAATAACCCCATAGGGAAAGGAGTAACGGCCACACCCAGAAAGTAATGAAGAGGACCCAAATCCTTCATAGCAAACTCAGAGGCAAGAGTATATATAATGGACCGACGAAGTTTGTCCGAAGAGGTGGTCAGGATAATGTCATCAATGTATAGCAGCAAATACGCAATGTCCGGACCATGCTTATACACAAATAAAGAATGATCGCAATAACTGTGAACAAATCCCATCCGGGAAACAAAATCAGCGAACCTCTTGTACCATGCACGGGGGGGCCTGCTGTAGATACCCCGTGGAACCACGGCTTGGCTAGAGCACGTGAATTAACCTAGGATGTCTACTTGATTTTAAGAGTCGCCACCCGCGTTTTTAGAGGAACGCGAGAAAACCTAAAAAAAGCCAATTTTTGTACGAAAACCAGAGATTCGGGAGAAAAGGGTTCGGGGGTTAGGTGACGGAGTGGGAAGTACATAAACACCCACTCCGCCCCGCTTACGCGGGTCTTGCTACTTTTGGTGTTCTAATGCTAAATGTCCTTCAATTTAATAATAAGAGAAATGTGCTAACAATTATAATGAAAAGAAAGGGGAAATTTACAAAGGAAAAAAAAGAAGGAGAATTGTTTATTTATTGATTTATGCTAAAGATTACATGTCGAATTATTGCTAGATAATTACATTAAGAAATGAGAATGTAAATTAAAGTAGAGATTAAAATGTAGGGAGATAACCTTAACCAACTTTAATGTAATAAAGTGGTCATTTGGTCATGTCTCAATTGATGGGGATTGCATACATTACTAAGACATGTAAAATAAGAGAAAAAGAATAAAGTACCTTAAGAAAAAGGACTTCAAAGTTGGACTTGAAAATGGTGTTGTTGTAGGGAAATTGTTGTAGAACAATTTGTGTAGAGTCTTGTTGCTAAGAACTCTTGTTGGGAGAATTTGTGTATAGTGTAGTTTGTGAATCAAAGTTGAGGTCCTTTCTAAGGTAGAAGAAGGTGGTTTTTATAGGTAAAAAGGAGAAGGAAAGGTTGGAGGGAAAATGATCAATCCATGTGAGATGGAATTGACCAATGAAAAATAAGATAAATAAAATAGTAAATGTAATAAATAAAAGAAAATCAAATAATAATAAAAAGAAATATTTTGTTTTTAAGAAATGGCTAGAATACTGGGATTGGAGGTTATAAAACTAGGGGGGATGAATGTGGAGGTAAAAAGAGGCTCTTTTGTGATCAAGAAGAGATGTTGTAAATAAGAAAAGGGAGGGAAATAAGGTGCAATCCGTTACTGCCATAATGGGAGGCGCGCGAGTCCTGCTTTAAGGGTGAGACGCGCGCGCAGCCCACAAACAGTGTCGGAAGCGCCCGTGGGTGGAAAAGACAGAATGACAGAAATGACTCTAAAGTTAATTCTGTTATGCAATTTAGTCCAAAACTAACGGAATTAGTTAGGAACTTAACCGAAGTAACATAAATTAACAAAAATAAGTTAAATAAAAATACTATGTATGCAATCGTGGTGAGAGGTCTAAGGTGGGGTGTCTACAGAGCCCCTCGGCGACGTGGATTGCAAAGCAAAATGCGTCGACGAAAGAAAGACAACCGCCAAGGACATCGACAAGAGAAAACAAAGACTCGATAAAACATGAATTTGAAATTTGCGAAGGATAGGGGTGCGCTCCCTGTGTGAGCGGCTTTATTGATATAGAAAGGATATAGCGGGATCCGTTTGCTGAAGCGGGATCCGTTTGCTGAAGCGGGATCCGTTTGCTGATACGGGATCCGTTTGCTGAATGCGGGATCCGTTTGCTAATGCGGGATCCATTTGCAAATGCAGTATCCGTTTGCTGAATGTGGGATCCGTTTGCTGAATGCGGGATCCGTTTGCTGAATGCGGGATCCGTTTGCTGATGCGGGATCCGTTTGCTGAATGCAGGATCCGTTTGTTGGTAGCGGGATCCGTTTGTTGGTAGCGGGATCCGTTTGCTGAAGCGGGATCCGTTTGCTGATGCGGGATCCGTTTGCTGAAGCGGGATCCGTTTGCTGAAGGCGGGATCCGTTTGCTGATGCGGGATCCGTTTGCTGATGCGGGATCCGTTTGCTGAAGCGGGATCCGTTTGCTGAAGGCGGGATCCGTTTGCTGATGCGGGATCCGTTTGCAAATGCGGGATCCATTTGCTAAGGTGGGATCCGTTTGCTGAATGTGGGATCCGTTTGCTGATGGCGGGATCCGTTTGCTGAATGCGGGATCCGTTTGCTGATGCGGGATCCGTTTGCTGATGCGGGATCCGTTTGCTAATTGCGGGATCACCGTGGAACAAATTGCTGTTTAGAGCTGCAGTTGCTGTTGTCTTTATCGTGGGGATGCGGGCATGGTTGACTGTGGACCATTTTCTGCTGGGGATGAAGTGCCTTGAGTAGCGGATGCTGTTGACTTTGTGGTGGTACCTGTTATGTGTGTGCTTGGCAGGTATATGTGTTTGTGCAAGAAGATGCATGAAGTGTGAAATGAAGACAGAAATAGTGCTCGTGGTGTAATGTGATTTGAAAGCAGTTTGTATAAGAGGGAGTTTTTGTAAGAATGGAGAAAGTGATTTTGTGTGCGGTGTGATTTGAGGAAAGCTTCGGATGTATTCATACCTTCACTTACCATTGCCGCTTGATTGGGGATGGATTGCTGAAGGATGTTGATGCTTTAGATGAAGAATGTCCATGCTTTGGATGGAGAATGATGATGTGGTAGATGCTTTGGCGGAGAGTGTCGCTGCCTTTGATGATGAATTTGTTTTTTGATGGAGTGTCGGTGGGACAGTATTCCAGATGATGGGTTGGTCGTGCCAAAAGGCTGCCTACGTATCCCTTGGAAGGAATCAGACCAGCGTAATTCAAGGAGGATGGAGAATGCTGGAGGAGAAGCTAGGAGCAAAGCAAAGTAAAGCACATACTTTTGCACATAGAAGGAGAAAAAGAAAAAGAAAAATCTTCTTTTTTTTTTTAGATTAGAATATACACACGTGTGAGAAAAAGTTTTTTTTTTTTTTTTTTTTAGTTCGTGGGTGAACCATTTTAACCATTGTGCGTTTGTAAATCCAACCCAAGATCAAGTCGTGTTCAATCAAAGTCCAAATTGCCTTGTTGAATTATGTCGTTGTTGCCGTGGTGTCCAACGAAATTGATGTCTAGCCCCAAAATATTTGTTGATTATGGGGCTTCAAAAGGGACTATTGATGCCGAGATGCCATTGGGGTTGCTGATTGTAAAGCCCCTCGAATGCTGAACTTTGAGTGGCTTATGAAGCCCCAAGATGAATCAACTCTTAGCCCATTCAAATAAACTGTCTTTTGTTGTCGACGTGGGCAAGCCCCAAGAGAAGATCATTGATACCAAGCTTTGAGAGATTGTTAAGCCCCAAATATCATGGGCTTATCAAATTTGTAGATGGCGGGATGTGAAGAACTTTCGGTGTGAAGCTCCAACTTATCTTGGCATTGTATTGAGAGCAGATGCACCATTGGTTAGAACTCATGAAAGTGATCTTCCTCTTTCTCTTGCTTGGACGTGGATGGCCCTTTTTGTGGTTGATACCCAAATGGCGGAAGGCCCATGTTGGAAGTGTAGTACGGTCTTCGGGAGACGTCTCGTAGGAGATGGTGATGTTGTTGCAGATGATAAGGTCTTGGTGTGATAAAGTCTCGAACGGTATGTTTGCTTGAGTCTTCTTGAGTTGAGCCAACGGCGGATCTTCGGATGCAGCCTGTGCTTTTGATCTTGGAGAAGGGGGTGCAGCACTTGCAGAAACATTGGGATTGGCCGTAACTCTGCTTATAGAGTCAACATATTAGCATTGCCCGCTATAACTCAGCCGGGTGAGTCTAGCATATTGAATCTTTTTCCTTTTCTCTAAGACTTCCTTCAGAATCTCGCTGTGAGTTCTAACAAGAATCATCAAATTCATTCATATCATCGAAGCCTTCATTTAAAACCAAGAGGCCTTTTGACTGGAAGTGTTGAGGGACCATTGAAGCTTAATCCCTTTCATGGAGCCATAAGACTACTCCCAAATTGCATTGCTCGGGTACCACTGCCCAAAATCTTGTTTATTGCGAAGCCCCAATATTGCCCTTTGTTTGTATCACTGTAATGCCGTAGCCCAAAAGATTGTAGATTGCGAAGCCCCTTGAGACCTTTTGGTATAAAGCTTCAAATGTTGCTGGGGACATTGAAGTGAATTGCTTCTTACCGAGGGAACCTTTAAGACTTGACCGTAGCCCCTAGAGTGCCATCATTGATTGTGAGAAAGGTCCATCCTTGACTGGGGGAACAAGTACGGGCACACATGACAAGAGGGATTTTTGACATCCCTTTTGAGTGACTTTGAGGATAGTGTAGATACCCCGGGGGGAACCACGGCTTTAGGCTCGAGCGCGTGAGTTACCCTAGGATGTCTAACTTGTTTTAGATTCGCCACCTATGTTTTGAGGAACATAAGAAAAACCTATTGATTATAGCCTAAGTTTGATTACGAAAACAGAGATTCTTTGTTTTGAGGTTCGGGGGTTAGATTACGAGATGGGAAGTACCGAAACACCCATCTCGCCCAACTTAAGTTGGTCTTGCTTGATCAAAATCTACATGAATGAAAATGTTCTTCTTCTTCTTCTTTAAGTCATAAAAAGGGGGGTTTAAAATATGATTTGGAATGTAGGAGATAACCTCTTAACCAACCTCAATGAGATGAGGTGATCATTAGAGTCATGTCCCAAAATGATTTGGGTGATTGCACATTTGATTAAAGTAAAAGAGAGAGAGGAGATGAAGTAGAAAAGAAAGGAAAAGATGGACTTTTACCTACAATTTGAAGAACTTCAAATGTTGCTTGATGAGATCCTTGGAGAACCTTTAGAAAGTGATTTTTGTATAGTTTTTGTAAGTTTAATCTTCGGTCTAAGTTTTCGATCCTTGAAAATGGAGGTAAAGAGAGGTTTTTATAGGTGAAACAGGGGTGTTTTTTGTGCCAAAACTCAGTCACCAAGAAATCCTTCCCGGGCAAAATCCTGTAAATTGAGCAAGGGAGAGAATCCTGGCCAAAAATCTGTAACTGACGCCCAGAAGCGCGCGCTTCCTGCTTTGGGGGCGGGAGGCGCGCGCACCTGGATCCTCCTATCGGAGACGCGCGACTCAGAGAAGGCAATTTTGACAGAATGGACTAGAAAGTCAGCCCTGTCATTCAGTTTAGTCCCTAGACTTAACGAAGTCAGTCAGGAACTTAACGGAAGTGACAAAAACTAACGAGAAACACTTGAAATAGGGAGAAACACAAGATCAAATGTGCAATCGGGGTGAGCGGTCCAAGACGGGGTGTCTACAGAGCCCCTCGGCGACGTGGATTGCAAAGCAAAACGCGTCGACGAAAGTTAAAAACACCCGCCGAGGACATCACCAAGAAAAGGTAAAGACTCGATGAAAGAAGGAATTTGAAATTGCGAGAGATAGTGGTGCGCTCCCTGTGCGAGCGGCTTTTGTTGATAGAGAGGGTGGCATGATCCGTTAGGTGAACCTGCCGGCTGAATGTTTTGAATGAGGCCGTTAGTGAACCTTTTGATGAATCCGTTAGTGAATCCCTTGAATGAGTCCGTTGGTGAACCCTTGTTGACGAATCCGTTAGTGAATCCGCTTGATGAATCCGTTGGTGAATCCTTTGGATGAGCCCGTTGGTGAACCCTTGTTGACGGATCCGTTAGTGAATCCGTTTGATGAATCCGTTAATGAATCCCTTGGATGAGTCCGTTGGTGAACCCTTGTTGACGAATCCGTTAGTGAATCCGTTTGATGAATCCGTTAGTGAATCCCTTGGATGAGTCCGTTGGTGGACCCTTGTAGACGAATCCGTTAGTGAATCCGTTTGATGAATCCGTTAGTGAATCCCTTGGATGAGTCTGTTGGTGAACCCTTGTTGACGAATCCGTTAGTGAATCTGTTTGATGAATCCGTTAGTGAATCCCTTGGGTGAGTCCGTTGGTGAACCCTTGTTGACGAATCCGTTAGTGAATCCGTTTGATGAATCCGTTAGTGAATCCCTTGGATGAGTCCGTTGGTGAACCCTTGTTGACGAATCCGTTAGTGAATCCGTTTGATGAAATATTGCTTTGAAGTCTCGTGCCACTTGGAGTCCCACTTGACTTTTTGAATTGTGGGGTGCGGGCACAGTTGACCGCGACCAGAAAAATGTTCCTGCTGGGGATGAAATGTTGAGATTGACTCTTGAGGGGGGTGTGGCACCCGTGACAGAACTTGGGGAGTTCGGAATCCGTGGGAGGACGGCCTACTTTTGAGTGGGAGTTTTTTGTTGGGTTTCGATCAAACATGCGCAGCGGAATTTAGCATTTAAAATTTTGAAACCCAAAGCCATGGATCCGTTCATACGATTAAATCAAATACAACATAAGAATAAAGGAATAAACTAACCCTTGATGGCTATCAAATTTTCTCTTGGTCTTTGGTGGAGGTTTGAAGACTTGATCACGATCACAAAGCTTGAACACGAACTTTGAAGATGATGATTTTCACCCTCTAGCGGTATCCACACTTCGAACGAATATCAAAGTAGCTTCTTTGATCTTGGTTGCTAGACCAAATTGTGAAACACTTTTTCACAATCAAAAGAACTATATGGAATTTATTTTGTGTATTATTTTGTTCTTCAACCAAGAATGTCTTAGAACAAAATAAACCCTCTCTCAAACTCTTTGAGACTCACAAAATCATTAGCTTAGAGTGCTGGCCGAATTTGGTCTTTTATACACAAGCATGACTTATTCCAAATAGGAAACTTGTGTCAAAATCCGTCCAAAATTCGTTTCCTAATCAAATTAGGAATCTGCCACCCGACAGCACTGTGCGGCCGCCCAAAACCCTCTGTGCGGTCGCACAACTATCTGAAGCAAAACTGGTACAAAACTAAGATAATTGTGCGGCCGCCCAGTCCATACTGTGCGGTCGCCCACTTCCCAGGATGTCCAGAATTTCCAAAATTCCAATGTAGTCCTTTTAAAGATTCGTTCTATTGTGTGTGACACTCTAGGATTATACTAAGTTGGCAATGGGCTCAAACATGATCCCATAAGATATGATTAGGTTCTAGCAAACCGTCATACCTACCCAAATAGTATAACTAGATACAAGTTCGCATTCCTTTAGAATATGTCTCAATCCCTTTGTCCACGATGTCATTGAACACAAGTCATGGTCAAACAGTCAACTTGTTTTGTTCAATACTTTCTCGATTCCGAATATGTTGATAATTCAAATGCTATTGATCCAATCAATCCATTTGAGTCCGGCCGAACATTTCATCAACATCATTCCTACGAGTGGCCCAAGCTTGACATCTCTCCGAGGAGGGACAAATTCATTTAGCTTATTATTCTTCCCTACGTGAATCCGATTATGCCAATCATACCCTTTATAACTTCCCGGTTAAAGGTAGCGTTTGAATATGTCAAACATAATGTTCATCAAGTGGAAGACTATAATAACTTCATGTCTAAGGATTCAAATGACATAACTAATATGAGATATATGTTTGACATGGACCATGACATAAATCTCATATAGCGGGTCTTGTCCAGTACCTTGTTCCAAACAAGTACCCATAAATCTAACATGATCATCGCATGATCATTTAGCCTTTATACTAGTGCTTAACAAGTACTAGGGACGGAGATTATTATAAGTAAACATGAACAATAATAATAATCAAAACATCTCTTTATTGATATGAAATAAATGATAACAATTACAACGTTTATAAACGTGCCTAGGGCACCACTACCAACATTTTTATCCTACTTTCAATTTTTGACATGCCTTAAGGGCGGACCGGAAGAAGGTGTGCCCAACTGGGTGTCCGAGGACAGGGGCTGTGCCTTGGTTTTGGCAGGAGATCTCTGACAAGGTCCTTTTATGAGGTGATCTAGACCTGGGAGGCGCGCGCCTTCCGCTGTGGGATTGTGACGAGCGCGCATTTGAGACCGCTGTCGGGTGGCGCGCGCGTCTGGGAGGCGAAATTCCGGGCTTGACATTTGCTGGCCAAAAGAAGCCCCAACAGCTATAATATCATCTTCTGTTCGACCACTTGATTCTCACAGCTCCTTTCTGCCATTTTTGAACATCATATTATTGCTTAACTTTGCTTGTGATCCACATTTTCCATGGCATCCAATTCTTTTGCCCTTGATGCCAAGGTTGTTAGTGAGTATGAAAAGGACTTGGGCACTTTTGTGTATTCTTTCAAGACCCATCCCAAGAAGGCCTTCATTAAAGACTTCGGGTTCCGAATTCTTTTCACCTTGCGGACGTTGAAGCCGGATTGGGATTTGTTGAGAGCTGCCGCGGCTTTCTGGGATTTCGACAGCCATACCTTCAACCTTTCAGCTAATGAAATGGTGCCGACTGTTGACGATTTCGGGGCCATACTTAGCATGCCTTTGGCCGGTCGGATTGCCGTCCCTAAATATCACCGTGGTGCCATCGACTCTTGGGTTGAGTTACTGAATCTCCCTGTTGAGGACGTGAGGAAGATGTTGCACGGTACCGTGATTGATATAACTGAGTTGCCGATGTTCTTCAGTTTACACTCGGAGGACCCGGTGGTTCAATCTTTCAAAAGGAATGCCATGGCGGTTTGTCTCTTCAGCGAAGTACTGTTTGTTACACCCTTCGGGACTGCGGACGTGCAGTTGGCTGAGATTATTTTGCAAGCTAAGGAGCAGCAATTTAGTGTAATCCCTCTTATTGTAGGGGAGACGTTGGATGGCCTTGATGAGTTACATAGGACGGGCAAGATGTGTCGGGGAAGCCCTTTGCTCTTGACCATATGGCTCCGAGAACACTTCAGGATTTATTCTCCGGATGGTGATTTGTCTCCTTTTGCTGTTCATAAGAGGAAGTTGTTGATCCGGGATTTATCTGAAGATGATTGGAAGAAATTCTTTGCCTCTCGGGTGACCGTTGATATTGAGTGGTGTCTTTCTTCTCGGGGTCTTCGTCCTTTTGTGGAGTGGACTCTTGGTTTTCAGCACGTGGTTATACCTGGTTTGAGAGATTCTTCATTTTACCAGCCAGAGCGGGTTCTGCGGAAGTTCGATCGCCAACAAACAATTCCTTTTCCGAGGGGCGGAATGCTTCGTCCAGTTTCTTACATGGGTCCTGACTTCTCGAGTGAGCTTCAGTCGGCTTGGGGAGATGGCCGCAACCGTTGGGCTTTTGCTCCTCTGCATCGGGGGAGTGTCTTCCTTCCTGAGAGCTACTTGGATTATTTATTTGTCACCCTTTACCGTGGCATCACTTGGGTTGATGTGCTTCGTGCCGAGTTGTTGGGAAAGGGTTTTGAGCCTAGCAGCACTTTGAGATATAGGGAGTCTGCTGCTGATTCGAGTAACATTCTCGCTGACCCTTTCGGTACTCCTTTGGATGACTTTTATGCTAGGAGAAGTGTTGCAACACAGAAGGTTTCGGTGCGTGTTAGCGCTCCTTCGTTACCCAAGAAGAAAAGGATTGAGAGACGATCGGGTGGTCCTTTGAAAGCTAAGAGAAAATTGGATTTTTCTTAGTACCCTAAGAGATTGCGATTAGACCACTTTGTTTTAGGATTTAGTATTTTGATGTCTTTTGTTGCTCAATAAATCCGTTGTAATGGTTTGAATAGTTCATTGAATGAATAAAAATTGCATTTTGTTATTTGAAGTGAATTGGGTATTTTTGATATGTTTTAGACCGTACCCGAAGGTTGCCTACGTTCCTCCAGTTGGGAGGCTCAGGTCTTCGTAGTTCAAACAAACAAAGACCATTTTTTTTATTTTTTTTATTTTTTGTGTGCACCCTGTTTTTTGCCTAGACCGCCCTTTTGGGTTTTCAATCTAGCGGGCTTCTTTTTTGCACGTGCTCTAATTTTTGCCTAGGCCGCCCTTGCGGGTTTTCAACCTAGCGAGCGATTTTTTTTTTTTTTTTTTTATGGTCTTTGTTTATTAAGCGTAGAACCTCTTGAGCTTGTCGAGGTTGGCCACCTTTGGCAGCTGGTCACCATCTAAATCCACGAGCCGGACTGCACCACCGCTTAGTATCTTTTTGACCACGTACGGACCGATCCATCGGGGTCCCCATTTCCCCAGGGGATTCATGGCATTAGGAGGATGTTGTCTTAAGACCAAATCTCCCACATTGATGTTTCGAGGCTTCACCTTTTTGTTGAAAGCTCTTGCCATCCTTTGCTGATACGCCCTCGTGCGTTCGAGTGCTCTTAACCTATTCTCGTCGAGTAAGGCTAGCTGTTCGTATCGACTTTCCATCCAGTTGACCTCGTTGACTTGATTCTCGAGGAGGACCCGTAGAGATGGGACTTCAAGTTCGATAGGGAGTACGGCTTCAGAACCATAGACTAATGCATAAGGAGTTTCTCCTGTTGCGGACCGTATTGATGTGCGGTAGCCCCACAATGCTAATGGTAGCTTCTCGGGCCAATCCCTTCCTGTTGAGGCCATTTTCTTGACGATGGTCTCGATGGTTTTATTTGCTGCTTCGACCGCGCCATTTGCTTGGGGACGGTAAGGAGATGACTTGTGCTTGGTGAACTTGTATTCTACCAAAAGTGCATCCATTTCTTTCTCAAAGTGAGAGCCGTTGTCGGAAATGATTTCATGAGGCACACCGTATCGGCACATGATATTAATCTTTACAAATTCGGCCACTTTCTTGGCGTTGAGGGTTCGATAAGCTTGTGCTTCGACCCACTTTGTGAAGTAGTCGACTGCCACTAGGACGAATGACTGCCCATTGCTTCCAGCAGGATGAACTTTACCGATGATGTCTATCCCCCAACAAGAGAAAGGCCAAGGTGTGACAATGTTGTAAAGTTGTGAGGGTGGAGCATGTTGCAGATTAGCGTGGAATTGGCACTTGGCACACCTTTTGACTTTCTCGATACAGTCTCGTTCCATAGTGCTCCAATAGTAACCAATGCGAAGTATCTTCTTGACTAGCATAAACCCATTCATGTGGGGTCCACATTCTCCTTCGTGCACTTCACACATTATCTCTTGAGCTTCGGCCTCATTGTCGTATAAGAGATTGATCCCGTCGTGGTGCCTTTTATAGACTCGGTCCCCAATCAGTACGTACCGAGAGGCTATCCTTTGCAGAGCTGCTTGAGACTTCTTATTGCTATTCTCAGGATAAGTGCCTTCTTTAAGGAAGTTCATGATATCCGAATACCACGGAGAGTTTGTTTGCATCTCGTTGATCTCGATACTCATGCAATATGCCGGACTGTTCCTTCGAGCAATTTTGAAGGGCTTCACCATTTTCCCTTTGGGCATTTCGACTAATGAAGCTATAGTAGCCAGTGCATCGGCGAAGCGATTCTTATCCCTTGGTAGGTAGTTGAAAGTGATCTCTTGGAATTGTTCAACCAGTTCTTCAAGGTGATGACCATACTGTTGGAGAGTCGGGTCTTGGGTTCGCCATTTACCCGATTGCTGATTGATAAGGAGTAAAGAGTCGCCGAATACTTCTAGTTCTGTGATGTTTCTGTCGAGAGCTGCTTCAAGCCCCGCTATACATGCTTCGTACTCGGCAATGTTGTTGGTAGCTTCGAATTCCAGGCGGATGGCAATAGGAGTGTAGATGTCTTTTGGATCGACAAGCAATACCCCTATGCCAAAACCGTGTTTATTGGCGGCGCCATCGAAAAAAAGTTGCCACTTAATTTCCTTGGTTGCAGTACAAATTAAATGCTCGTCGGGGAACTGTACATCTCCCCCCTTCACTTCGTCACACGGGAATTCGGCAAGCTGGTCACTGAACACTTTCCCCCTGACGGATTTTAGTGTGACGTAAGTGATATCATAGCCGGCGAGCATGAAGTACCATTTGGCTATTCTTGTTGACATGAAACGCTTCTCAAAGATGTAGCGGAGCGGGTCCACCTTTTCTACTAGCTTGATCGGAAAAGCTTCCATATAGTGTTTGAGCTTTTGAGTGACCCAAACCAATGCTGCGCATGGCTTCTCTAAGACAGAGTAATTCTTTTCTCCTCCTTGGAATCGGCGACTGACAAAATAAATGGCGTTCTCCTTTGTGGACTCTCGTTGCTCTTGTGCTAACATATCCCCAAGGGCTTCATCATTGACAGTGAGATAGAGCAACAGAGGTTTCTCCTTGTGCGGCGGAACTAGAACAGGAGGGCACGTCAAGTAATGCTTCACTTGGTCGAAGGCTTCTTGGCACGCGTCGTTCCATTCTAGAGCCACATTCTTCTTGAGTAGCTTGAAGATTGGCTCGCACATGGAAGTGAGTTGGTGCACAAACCGACTGATGTATTGTAGTCTGCCCATGAAACCTTTAATCTCTTTCTGCGTCTTTGGAGGAGGCATGTCAATGATTGCCTTGATTTTGGAGGGGTCTACTTCAATTCCCCTTTCAGTGACCATATAACCAAGAACTTTGCCTCGGATAACCCCGAACGTGCACTTTGCAGGGTTGAGCCTCATCTTGTGTTGACAAAGTCTTTCGAAGAACTTGCGGAGATCGATTAAATGTTGACCATCGGTCCCTTTGGAGTGAATGATCATGTCGTCCACATAGACCTCGATTTCTTTGTGAATCATATCGTGGAACAAGTCTGTCACGGCTCCTTGGTAGGAAGCCCCGGCGTTTCTTAACCCAAATGGCATGACTGTGTAGCAAAAGGTACCCCACGGTGTTGTGAGGGCTGTCTTATGTTGATCTTCTTCGGCCATGAGAATCTGATTGTACCCAGCAAACCCATCCACGAATGAGTGAACCTCATAGGCAGCAGTGGAGTCGACCAACATGTCGATATTAGGGAGTGGAAAATCATCCTTTGGGGAAGCTTTGTTTAAATCTCGGAAGTCTACACAAACTCGAACCTTGCCGTTTGCCTTCCTGACTGTCACAATGTTGGCTAACCATGTCGGATACTCGATAACCTTGATGAAACCCACACTGAGGAGCTTCTTAATCTCTTCTTTGACCTGCAGAGACCATTCTGGCTTGATCTTTCTGAGCTTCTGCTTTACTGGCCTGGCATCTTCTCTGATCGGAATCCTGTGCTCTGCTACCTTTCTATCCAAACCCGGCATGTCTTTGTATGACCATGCGAACACATCCACGAACTCCCGTAGTAGTGCAGTCAATCTGTCTCTGTCGTTCCCCTTGAAGAAGCTTCCAATCTTAGTTTCTTTTGGCTCTTCTTCGGTACCCAGATTAACAACATGCAATTCTTCGTCAGCCTTTGGACCATTCTCACCACGACTACGGACTTGTTGAGCAAGTTCATTTAAGTATGTTATGTTTTCGTGGTCTATTTCATCATAATTTGAATCGTTATTAACTTGTTCATTAAGTTCATTATTAGTTAATTCATCATTTATGATGTTTGCAATCTCAGGGTACTCAGAAATATCAAATTTTTCATTAGCAAAGAAAGGAAACACACGCTCGGCTATGGCCTCCAAATCCTCTTGGGTGAGGGTATTAGAGACACTCTCAGACTCGAAAGTAAGTGTGAGCTGCTCTTCCTTTGTTGCTGTGCGGGGTATGCAACCCATTTCTTGGACTAAGAATTCCTCGGATACCACGGGCCCTTTCGTTGAATACCAATTGTTGATCGGCTCGGAGCTTGGCAGGATCTCACTGAGAGTCTCGTTTATGATGACAGTGTCATGGATGGCGTTAACTTGGCATTCATTCATCATGGCAAGCTCTTCGAACATGGAGGCTAAATCTGTCAGTTCTTCCCCCACGGTGATTTCTGTCTCGGATTCTATAGTCATCTTCCTTCCCCACCATTCACGGGGCGACATGGGAGTTGGTTCCTTTTCGGATTTCTGGATCTCACAATCGGAGAAGATTTCGAGGCCGGGCTTTTTGACACCCTTATTGTTAACCCATGGCTCGGGAAAGATCATGTATGGAACGTCTTCCCCTTGGCGGACAAAATAACCATTCAACGTCTTGCGGTAATGCCTTAGATTAGGGACTTCGTAACGACGGCCTTCTTTACGAGCTCGGGCCTTTTCGTTCTTGATTGCTTGCTCTTGTTTCAAGTCTTCCTTAGAAGGCTCGTACCCCAAACCGAATGTGTTCTTGACAAATGGGACTTGCACGGGATGTAGGATTCCTTGTTGATATCTCCCTAAGCCTAATCCAGGGAAGTAGTCCATATTCCTCATCATACGGAGGACTTTGTGATTGCTGGGGGTCCATGATCCATTTCCCCCTTCTTTGTCAATGGCGTTGATTGAGACGCCGGAGAGAGTGGAGTCTGGTAAACCATGCTGAACTTGGTGGACGGGCTCACCTTTTCTGTGGATAGTGATGTTTTCAGCCATGACGGTCACTATTTCATCACCATTTCGGATCTTGACACATTGGTGGAGAGTTGATGGTACGGCATTAGCACTGTGAATCCATGGTCGTCCCAAAAGTAAGTTGAACGAGGCCGGGATATCAAGCACTTGGAATGGAACGGACATGACCATGCTTCCAAACTCGATGTCTATTTCGATCATACCCATAACTGTACGGGCGGTGCTGTCATAACCTCGGATTACTTGAGTAGAAGGCTTCAAATCGGAATCCTTAAGCCCCAGTATGCCCATGATTCTGCCAGGCATGAGATTGAGTGCGGAACCACCGTCCACTAAGACTCTTGAGACGGGCCTCCCCCTTGCTCGTACCTTGAGGTAAATAGCTTCGTTGTGGTCGGAACCAAATGGTGGAAGGTCCATATCGGCAAAGGTGATGACGTTGCCAAAATGAATATGACCAATCATTGCCGTGAGGTCCTCGGGAGTAGTATCGGGAGAAACTGATGTATCATCGAGATTGCGGATGACAAGATCTCGGTGTTTCTTTGAGGATGCGATGAGGTCTCAAATAGAGATGTTGGCTTGAGTTTTCTTGAGTTGGACAAGTAGAGGATCTTCAGGAGTGTTGCGAGCTTGCGGCCTTTGAGAAGAGGAGCTCGGTGCGGAAGTGGAAGGGTTGCTTGCTATGACTCGACCGGATCGAGTTAGCATGTTGACGTTCCCATCTTGCTTCTTTTTCCTATTCTCTAGTACTTCCCTCATTACCTCATCGTAAGTCACTACATAACAAGAATTGTCAAGTTTATTCATAACATTGGGGCCCCCATTCACAATTGGGATTGAATGGGTGGTCCCCTCGAGTTCTCCTATCTCTATTACATTGACATGCTCATCATTAGTCACTACAAATTCTTTCTTATCTATGAGATCTTGAATGACATTGCGGAGAACGAAGCAATCCTCGGTGGTGTGGCCACTATATTGGTGGTAGCCACAATATTTGTGGTGAGCATGATTGGGGTGGATCGTCTTGGGTTGGTACCCTTGCACGGGTGTAACTTGACCCTTTGCCTTGAGGACCTCGAACACTTTGGTTTGAGTCATGCCTTGGAGAGGCGTGTAGACACGGTCACTTCGGGACTTCTTCCCTTGAGGTGGAGGAACCTTTTTGTAATTCCCCTTGTCAATAGTGACGGCGTTGACCGAGGCCTCTTTTGTGGAGTTGGAAGCGGCCTTGTAGCGGTAAGTAGGAGTGTACTTCTTAATCTCCTTGAGCAAGTCATCCATGCGTACCCCCGCCTCATACATTTGGGAGAAGTCGGAGTAGCAAGCCCCACTTAGGTGGGTTCGGAGATCAATCTTGAGACACTTGAGAAAGATGTCCATTTGCTCTTTTGTGTTTGGCCTCTCAACAATTTCAGAGAGTTTATCATTCCATCTCCTTGTGAAGTCGATGAAGGACTCATTATCTCGTTGAGTAGTGTTCTCTAGCTCTTTCCTTGTGGGCCAGTGAGTGGTGTTGCCTTGGTATTGGTTATTGAAGGCAAGCATGGCGGAGTCCCAATCAAGACGGACAGTGAGCGGGAGAGTAGCATACCAATCTTTTGCCGCCCCCTCGAGAGTGAGAGGGAAGCATTGAGCCATCACCTTGGGAGAGACCTTCTTCGGAACCATTGCCCAAATATAAGTCTCAATGTGAGCCATGGGACAAGAGTTTCCCTTGAATTTTCTTATGTCGGGCATCTTGAACTTATCGGGAAGAGCGGCCATAGTACTCATGAGGATGGATGATTGATAAAGGTTTGTGTCGGAGCCTTTCCCCATGTTGAGCCCATTGAATTTTTGGTCGATGTAGGCCATGATAGAATCCACCATTTTGGGCTCATTGTTCTCGGAACTTGGTTCCCCCATTTTCTTGGTGCGGATGTTGACATATGGACTTTTGAACAAACCCTCGGTGCACTCGGATTCATCATCATTGTTCTTGTTCTTCCCCTTGGAAAGGTTAGTGAGCTTTTCTTTCATTAGCTCCATCTCGGCCTCGTGGGCCTCCCTTTGGCTGTCGAGGTGGGATTACCAAATGTCGTCTTTGGTTTGTGCCTCCTTGTTAAGGGTGGAGACTTGCTCTTAGAGGAGTTGGACCATAGTTGAGAGCTGTTCGAGAGACATGGTGTTGCTGCTGCCGGTCAAGGTTGATGTTGGAGCTGTTGGAGTGATCTCTTCACGGACTAACCGGTTTGCTGAATCCCGGTAGACTCTGTAAGTACCAATTGAACCTATATTGCAGAAGAGGCCCTTGTCAGTCTTGAGTAACACTTGCGGTCCATGAAGAGGCTTAGAACACACAGTTGGGCACACGACTCGAACCACATAAGAAGACTCTTTTTTTTTTTTTTTTATAAGTCGGAGGGAATGAATCCCTTTTGGGGTTTCTAAGAAAATAATGGAATCGTCACACTAGTATATAGACCATCTCGCGGTCCCATATACTCATCGGATTCTATCGCGCTTGTGAATCCTACATGTATCGGGATTAAACTAAATTAATGTAGTAAAGCATACATGCGGGGACGGAATTTTATTTTCGTCCAAAATAACCACTTTTGGGGACGGGTTTTTATTGCGTCCATTTCAACAAGTTGGTGTGTATGATTTGAAGACATTAGTTTAGGGAAATCTCGGTACATGGAAACCGAGTTGAGTCACGGAGTGTTAGACCCTAACTAGAATTGTGTGGTTTGTGCTCGGCTTGAATATGAGGCTCAAAGGTCACCCCCGGCATGTAGTCTTGAACTACGCCACGGGCTGAGGTTTACCGCTTCGAAAGAGCCAAGGTCTGGTGGAGCTTGAAACTTTCTAGGACGGGCTTCGATGGGTTTGGGGTTGGACTTGTGCGACTCGATAGTGAGCAGTTCATAGGAATATGTGCATGTAGTGTGAGGTCTAACAAGTGACAAATTTTATTTTTTTTTTTGAAGAGAAAGAAAACAAACACATAAGCACATAAATTACAACTCCCGAATCACCCGTGTGACCGGTAAATAAAACACAAAATTAAAACAGTCTGAGGGTTCAATTCTGTTCTGATGTAGGCAACTGTGCCCACACCCCACTGTTCTGCTCAGTCACTGAAACCTGTTTCTGTTCTGGAAACCAACCCAGAAGCGTGCGCCTCTGAATGTTGATGTGGGACGCGCGCGCATGGCGCAATGCTTATGGGAGGCGCGCGCTTCTGGTCACACCTGTCAGAATGTCAGACTTTGGACTCAGGGGATTGCCCTGGTCCTATGTTCATATTGTAACCCCTGCAGAAGTGATTAGTGCAGAATAGCAGAAGAAGAAGATGAAGAACATGAAGAAGTGGGCGATTCTGGTTCTTGATGCGGGATGCGCGCGCCTGAGGCTTAAAAGGCCAGACGCGCGCGCCTCCCCCATCAGGAATCAGAATGCCCAGAAAAGATGTAGATTTCGATCAGAATGCAAGTTTAACCCTCAAATAATCCCCAGCGGAGTCGCCACTGTAGATACCCCGGGGGGAACCACGGCTATAGGCTCGAGCGCGTGAGTTACCCTAGGATGTCTAACTTGTTTTAGATTCGCCACCTATGTTTTGAGGAACATAAGAAAAACCTATTGATTATAGCCTAAGTTTGATTACGAAAACAGAGATTCTTTGTTTTGAGGTTCGGGGGTTAGATTACGAGATGGGAAGTACCGAAACACCCATCTCGCCCAACTTAAGTTGGTCTTGCTTGATCAAAATCTACATGAATGAAAATGTTCTTCTTCTTCTTCTTCTTTAAGTCATAAAAAGGGGGGTTTAAAATATGATTTGGAATGTAGGAGATAACCTCTTAACCAACCTCAATGAGATGAGGTGATCATTAGAGTCATGTCCCAAAATGATTTGGGTGATTGCACATTTGATTAAAGTAAAAGAGAGAGAGGAGATGAAGTAGAAAAGAAAGGAAAAGATGGACTTTTACCTACAATTTGAAGAACTTCAAATGTTGCTTGATGAGATCCTTGGAGAACCTTTAGAAAGTGATTTTTGTATAGTTTTTGTAAGTTCAATCTTCGTTCTAAGTTTTCAATCCTTGAAAATGGAGGTAAAGAGAGGTTTTTATAGGTGAAAGAGTGGTGTTTTTGGTGCCAAAACTCAGTCACCAAGAAATCCTTCCCGGGCAAAATCCTGTAAATTGAGCAAGGGAGAGAATCCTGGCCAAAAATCTGTAACTGACGCCCAGAGGCGCGCGCTTCCTGCTCTGGGGGCGGGAGGCGCGCGCGCCTGGATCCTCCTGTCGGAGGCGCGCGACTCAGAGAAGGCAATTTTGACAGAATGGACTAGAAAGTCAGCCCTGTCATTCAGTTTAGTCCCTAGACTTAACGAAGTCAGTCAGGAACTTAACGGAAGTGACAGAAACTAACGAGAAACACTTGAAATAGGGAGAAACACAAGATCAAATGTGCAATCGGGGTGAGCGGTCCAAGGCGGGGTGTCTACAGATAGTCTCACACATCTTTCTCGAGCATAGCCCCTAGGGCTTATTGATTGTCAAATGAAGCAAAAGAATCCCTTGTTCTTGAGTCACATAGCCCCTAGGGCGTCACCATTTGTTGAACAAAGCAAGAGTGACTCATCCTCGTGCGAGGGAACAAACATGAGAGGACATGGAAAGAGCTACTCCATTTCTCGGGAGACTTTTGGCGTACTTTAGAAGCACATACTTGCAGAAGCTTTGAAAACTGAGACACGTGTTGTTGCTATTTGCTGCCCAAGCCAATTGACAAGCTAGGGATCATTTGTGCAACCTCGTGCCCTTTTATGATGGGCTCGTTCTCATATGGGTCTTGGTTACCACGGGCCTTCTTTTCATGAACCCAAAAATGCACACTGCTGGAGAATGATGTCGATAACCCAAGACAACCTTTGATGGTGCCATATCTTGTCGAGCCTTTTGCAATCCCAAAGTTGACTCGGTGGGGAATTGACTTGCTGAGGAGACCCAATGTAGAACTTGTGCAGTTGTCTTCCTTAAAGGCCGGAGATCTCCATTTATCTTTCCCTTCTCTCTCTTACTCTCTCATTTCTTTTTTATGACGCACCCTGCTTTTTGCCTAGACCCCCCTTTCGGGTTTTCAATCTAGCGGGCATCTCTTTTGCGTCTTTTTTTTTTTTTTGACTCGATTAATGAGGAAGTGTGCATTGACTCTGGCTGAGGAGATAAGACATGTGATTTTGCGGTGAAGACCTCTTGTCACTAAAGATGAGTGACATTGACTCGACTAGGGAAGTGTCCCTAGTATTGACTTCATGTATGTATATTTTTTGAATGACTCATGAAGGCAAGTAAGTCATTAAGAGAGAAGAGAAAGAAAGCCCCAGTTTGATTGTAAGAAACTGGGAGTATCGCAAAAAGAAGAGAAACCCCTAGACTCGACAAGGAACGGAAAGCGATTCCAAATCAAAGAAAGTTGTTCAATCTTTTGGTGATTAATTCATTGGCAAATGAATCGTACAAAGATATCATGACAAGTTAGAGAGGAAGGCCGATCACCATAACGCGCTAGGGCTAAACATATCTTCTTTCTTGCATGAGACCGGACCCGAAGGTTTCCTACGTTCCTCCAGTGAAAAGGCTCAGGTCACCGTAGTTCTTGTGGATGCTCCATTCGTCGAGATGGTTGTTGCTTCGTCCTTCATTGGTGGAATGATATTGATCTTGTACTACTTTGATTGAGGGGGATTTTTTATTTTTTTTTTGTGCTCTAACTTTTGCCTAGGTTGATTTGAGGATTTCAACCTAGTAAGCTTTTTTTTTTTTTTTATCCCCTTTTGAAAACTTTTCTTCATGATCGTTGCTCCACCTTTCTTTGTCTTGATTTTGTCGTTGTTGATGTCTTCGTTGTTGATGCCGTCGTCGATGTTTAGCCCCTAGGCGTTCAAGCGATGGCCTTCATTCCAAAACTTGTTTAGACATTTTTTTTATCATTTTGCCAAGAATTAAATTGAACAACTTGGAAGAGTGTATGAGGACAAGAACGACCTTTATTTGATGACTCAATGGACTCGAAGATTTAACATAGGACGAGAGAAAACATTGATGCACACTAAAGAGGACTTTGACTCTTTTTTTTTAATCCTATTACTAGGTAGAGAAAGAGAAACGGAGATTGTTGCTGTAGTCCTTGTAGCATGATCTCTTGTTGAAACCCCATTTCAAATTTGAGCCTCGTCCTTGATGAGTTCTTGCATGTTGCCATTCTCTAACTGTTGTTCTTCACCCACGGTAAATTCACCATTGTCAATCAAGTCTTGGATGATGTTGCGGATGGAGAAGCAATCCTCGGTGAGGTGACCGCTTCATAGGTGATAGTCACACCACTTGTGGTGGGCATGGCTGCGACGTAATGGTTGTGGTTGCTTGTACCCTTGGAGAGGAGAAACTTGTCCCTTGGTTTTGAGAGCTTCGTAGGCCTCGGTGATGGTCATGCCATTTAGAGGGGTATAGATACGGTCGTTGGTGGCACCTTTGTGACTTTTGAGGGATAAGCCACTTGAGAATACTTTACCGTGGACCTTTGCCTTGTTGTCAGTGAGCTCTTGCAAACGAGCCTTAAGTTCGGACACTTCTTCCTCGTGAATTTTCCTCTCGAGATCAAGACGGTCTTGCCATAAATCATCCTTGCGGCGGGCATCCTCGACAAGTCTATCCATTTGTTCCCCCATGGATCTTATTATGTTGAAGAGCCTTTCGTTGGACACGGAGATGTTCTCACCCTTGTTGTTGTTGCCGTTGGAAGCCATTGGACCTATTGAGAGAACACGGTTGATCTTAGGTTGGATCCACAAACACATTTTGAGTAAAATAATTAACCCACAAACAAAGGAAAAAGACTCAAACACATAAGAAAAATGACTCTTTTTTTTTTTTTACAAAAGTCGGAAGGACGTGGTCTTTTTTGGGGTTTCTAGGAAATAGTGGAATCGTCACACTAGTATATAGACCATCTCGCGGTCCCATATACTCATCGGATTCCACCACGCTTGTGAATCCTACATGTGTCGGGATTAAACTAAATTAATGTAGTAAAGCATACATGCGGGGACGGATTTTTATTTTCGTCCATAATAACCACTTGGGGACGGATTTTTATTTCGTCCAAAACAACGAGTGGCATGTATGATCTGAAGACATCAGTTTAGGGAAATCTCGGCACATGGAAACCGACTTGAGTCACGGAGTGTTAGACCCTAACTAGAATTGTGTGGTTTGTGCTCGGCTAAAGAGAGGCTTAAAGGTCACCCCCGGCATGTAGTCTTGAACTACGCCACGGGCTGAGGTTTACCGCTTCGGAAGAGTCAAGGTCGAGTGGAGCTTGAAACTTCCTAGGACGGGCCTCGACGGGTTTGGGGTTGGACTTGTGCGACTCGATAGTGAGCAGTTGATAAGAATTATGTGCGCGTAGTGTGAGGTCCAACAAGTGACAAAAATTTTTTATTTTTTTTCAAAGGAAAAAAAAAATAAGCACATAATTTACAACTTTCAAACACCCGTGTGACCGATAAAAATGAACAGGAAATAAAAGTTGTTTTGTACAGGCCCAGTGCCCACACACTGTCAAAACTGGCCATTCTGTTCACTGTTTCTGTTTCTGGGAAATGCCCAGAAGCGCGCCCATTCAGATGCTACTCGGGAGGCGCGCGTGTTAGACTGAGAGAAGTGGAGGCGCCCACTTCTGGGCAGTACCTGCAAATCAGCAGGTTCAAGGGATTGCCTTGACCCTAAATTATAGAACTTTTTCCCCTGCAGTAAACGTTAGCACAGAAACATGGAATTGAAGGACAAGATGGGAGGCGGGCGATTCTGGTAATTAGGGTCGGACGCGCGCGCTTTAGGCCAAGAAGGCCAGAGGCGCGTGCTTCCTACCCTTTTTACCAGAATGCCCAGAAAATAAAATAAAAGAACACCAAAAATGAAAAACGCAAGTTTAACCCTCTATGTCCCCAGCGGAGTCGCCACTGTAGATACCCCGGGGAACCACGGCTTGGCTAGAGCACGTGAATTAACCTAGGATGTTTACATGATTTTAAGAGTCGCTGTTGGTCCCAAAGGGGTAACAAGGGTGTGAAAAATGCTAGAGGGGGGGGGTGAAGAGCATTTTTAAATTTTTTTCAAACCCTTTTACAAATGAATGGCTTATGCGCACAACTCTTATTTTGGCTAAGTATAGCGCGCAGCAAGAGTGTGAAATGCACAGCGGAAGATTTAAAGCAGCTCTGCGCAGGGAAAGCTGCGCAGAGATAAACAGCTACTGCGCAGGGAAAGCTGCGCAAGAAAAGAAAAACTCACGCGCTAAGTTTTGGCTAAAGAGTTGGATAAAAATGTGCTAGGGCAAATGAGCAATAACAATTACAGCAGTAAAGTGTAGCAATCTGAAAGATCAAACAAAGCAGTAATACAAAAATAGTTAAGCATGAAATAAGCAGTAAGAATGATGGACAAGCTATTTGGAGAGGTTCGATCAAGGAAAGATCTACGTCCTCTACCAAGATGGTTAGTCTTGGATTTCTAATGGAGATCTTATAAAATGAGTGAGTATTACAAATTACAACGTTTGTGCTAAGTACTAACTCAAGATCTATTATCTATGAAGAACAAATCCTAGACTAAACCGGTGTATCTCAAGAAGTTAGATCAGAATGATCAAAGATTCAAGAGCTGTGTGTGTGACAGAAATTCTGGGCTCTATGAATATAAACGATGAAGAGAACCAAGAATTCTGGTGATATAGGGCTCTTAGGATTTGAGCAGGAGTTTGAAGGTTTGAAGATCTTGAAGGCTGTTCTAATGAATCTGGAAATATTGAGCAGCAGTCTTCAGATCTTCAAGGTTTCTCAATGAAGCATGAAACTCTAGCTCTGGCCCAGCTCGGCTTGATGAGTACCCCAGCCACTTGGAAATGAAGATGAGCGGGCTATTTATAGCTGAGAACTTAAAACTAGCCATTGATGCTCTGAGCAAGGACGATGAGCTGGCACTATATGATTGGTGCGCAGATGTCCTTTTATAGCCGTTGGAGCTCTGATCAAGGTTGCTGACCCGGCACAATATGATTGGTGCGCAGGTATTTTTGAGCCGTTGGAGACTGAGCATGAACACCAAATTCAAAAGCTTCTTCTAGAAGGTTGACAGCTGTCTTCAATTGAAATATGACCGTTGAAGCATCTCCACAATGGTGTTGCTGAGTGTGCTTATTTTGTCGTTTGTGCACACCTCAGCACTTGGGCTCAATACAAAAAGCGTAGCTTGTCTTGACGCTTTCCAAGCTTCTAGAATATGAGATCAGGAGATAAGAAATTTGACCAAGGTTGAGTGAGTGCGCACAAAGGCATGCGCATTGCCGGTGCGTACGGATGTTGCGCATGGGGAGCATGCGAATCATGCTTGATCATACCAAAGGAGGATCTCGACTTCTGAGTTGGGGAATAATACCTTGAAAACTGAGCAGGGTCAAAAGCTGCGCAAGAGATCTATACGCAGTGGCGACCTGCGCAGAGAACATCCTGCGCAGTGAAATGAATCCTTCTTAGAAAGTCTTCGATCCTTCATAGCTTCAAGTCCTATAATCTAAGCCTATACTATAAAGTTTATAAACTTCTTACATAAGGTCCTAAATTCCATAAAATACTCATAGGTGATGGTATCAATCAATTCTAACATAATTAGGAGGGATAAGAGATAAGCATACCCAATAATCTCCCCCTAAATGATTGATGCCATTACCTACTATAGCAAAGGCAATTCATTGTACTTGATAATAACATGTCCATAAAAATGTGAATGGTAACTCATGCCTCAAGTTAATGCACTAGCCAATGCTATAGATTTCTAGTCTACCCAAAAGATTAACTTACAAAGAGGGAAAGACAGAAATATAATTCAGCGCATACAAAATAATATGAATTTTAAGATTGGTATGCGTTTAAACTGAATGTTTAAACATCATGCGATAAAATATGAGCAGTTAAGAATATGCGTATGAAGTTTGATATAATGCATTCATTGTTCCTCAAATAAGAAATTTGATTTGAATAAGGTTTTGAAACTTAATGATGCAATTTTTCTCATTAAACTTGAATATATAAGATTTGGATATTACAAGTTGAATGAAAAAACAAAAGAGTGCGCACAAAAACAAAAGCGCACAAAACAAAAGCGAAAGCGCCCAGAGAACTTGCGCAACAACAACAAAATACCTGAAAACTAATCTATATTGATGTGGGATAGGGCTTCACGCAGCTCATTCTGGAGGCTGTTGAACTTGTTCATAAGTTCAACTTTTAAATCATGAAACTTGTCTTGGAATTCAACAGCTTTGCCCACATAAGTCTTCATTCCTCTATGCATATCAGAGTTGTCACTGAGCAGTTCATTGAAATTTGATCCGCAGTCTGTCAGAATAGTAGTCTGCGTAGCTTCCAGTCTTGTGTCAGTATGAAGGCGCTGTGTGTTGATGCTGGCCTGAATATCGAGCATTGCATAGTCCATCCTGGCGTTGAACGCATGGGAAAAATCCGTCATGGATTTAGTTATGCACTCTTGCACATATTTAATTTTGAGCTCATTTCCTTGCGCAGGAGCTCCTTGTCCAATCTTCGCAATCTGAGCTCCTAGATCAAAAATTTTGTGCCTTTTCTTGCGCAGGCTCAGAGGGATGTTCGGATGAACTAGGATTTACACTCTCCTTTCTTTCCTTCGCACTTGCCTTTGCTTTCTCCACATTCTCCCCCTTAATGGTATCAATCTCTAAACGATGTGTATCTAGCCGGTGCAGCAAAACGGTTTATGCATTGGGGAGTTGAGTCAGCTGTAACTGCGTAGCAACTTGATTCGATTGAACAGAATGCAAGGCTTGTACGATCTGGCGCAGCTCTGTTGAAGAGGTTGGGAATATCTTTGCTCTTCTTCGGACTGGGCTCAGCAATGCCCTTCCCTTTGCGTAAATGCGCATCTTCTGGAGGTTCCTGCGTAGGATCAGGTTTGGAGCGGCCTGCGCGCTTTTTGGACTTAGCATCAGGGATTGGGCCTATCCAAGTTTCCTTCATGGGATCAGAATCGGAAAGCCAGATGTTGTAGTAGTCAGCGTTGCCAATCTCACCGCGCAAATTTTGGAGGTGGATTCTTGAGTAGTACTTGGAATCACAAGACTGCTTTTTGATTGATTTATCCGTAATAAAGGTAGCTAGATCATCATAAGTCAACAATAGTTTAGTGATCAGCCTGCAGTGAGTTAAATACTTGGTCTTCCCTGCGTTGAGCTTTTTGCTATAGCTGTTCATGCCCTTTACAATCTCATTCCAGATAATTTGAGGCCAATCAAGTTGAACATTATCGAAGATGGCCACACAGTATTCCCATTGCTTGGAGATGAAGTGCTCATTATTTCCGTTCTTGCAGTTGAGGGAATCTCCGATGATGGTGCACAGGTGATACATCACCTCACCAAATTCCTTTCTGTCATGCACTGGCCATTTCTTGTTCAGAGAAGGAATGCTAATAAGCTTCTGCGCAAGAGCATTTTGATGAACCTCATCATAGTTGACTGGAGCGTTGAGGATTTGGAAGTTACAGAGCCTACGAATATGGTTAGGATGAACCATTACATCGCAGTTTTGAACAGAGGCCATGATTAGTTCCGTTGGGTTTCCTTTGAATTCTGCCAGGATAACTTTAGCAGTTCGGAAGAATTCATCGATGAGGGATGACACGAAGAAGGGTTGATTTAGCGTAAACGGAGGAAGAATCCCGGAGGAGTTGAGATGCTGCAGAAGGTGTCGTCCAACTGCGTCTTGAGACAGATCAGCTTCAATCACTTCCCATCCAGGGATTAAATATAGGGGACCCTGCGAAAGACAGTAACAAGAATTAGATAATCCATTGCGCGTGGAGCTGTGCGCATGCGCAAATAGTGCAAACATACCTGTGCGCACAAATCCACACAAAATAAGGAAAGATGCGCAAATAATCATATATGGATACGCAAGGATCATGAAAGAAAATGCAGAAAGAGAATATAAAGATATGCGCAGTAATAAAAATATGCGCATGAAGAAAAACACTTAGAGAAATTTCATGAATTCCAAAAAATATAAAAATAATGGGGCATGAAGAACACATGGAATATTCATGAATACTAAGAATATCAAAAAATCGAAAGTTGACCAAATTCGACAAAAAGTATATCGAAATGACCGCGTTGACCAGACGATTTCAACCATGTAAATTATAAAGTCAAACAACAAACAATAGACTCAGAAAAGCTAGATAACCGTCTGTCTGCCATGGAAGTTAACGGACAACAAATCCAACAGAAACCACATAAAACGTGAAATAAACTACATTAAAGAGTAGATCGGGTTAATACGAATACATAGCAACAACTGATTTCAAGAATGATTAACAGATGAGAGAGAAATCGAAAAAGGGAGGGTTTGAGAGCTTCAACCTTAATAATGGCAGAAAGTGAATAGGGAGCAGAAATCATACCATGTCTTTAACAGAGGAGTGTGCAGCTTGAGAGGCTTGATCTCGGTCTTGGTAATGATTCGATTGAGAGCTTGACGAAGATTCAGAGATTTCGACAATGGGCAAAGATTTTGAAGATTTCTTGCGAGGCGCCATTATCGAAAGGAAGGTTTTCAAGGAAAGAAAATGATTGAGATTTTACGAGAAGAAGGAGCTTTGAGAGAGAAATATTGAGAGGTTTAAGGTAAAGAGAAGTAGAGAGAGAGAATCGGTTAAAGTAGGGAAGGAAGATAAAGAGGTTAGGCGCACGATAGCGAGAAAAATTTTGGAGGAAAGGTGCAGTGGTGCAAGATAGCAATGCCACGTGTCACCTTAGGGAACGCGCGTGTGCAAGCCTATGCGCGCATGTGTTAGAGCCTAAGGGCCAGTTACCATCGTTTCATTTCTCACATAAATGAATTTGCAGGAAAGGACATGCATTGTCAATCAATGGCCTTTAGCATTGATGACATCTGGGATATGCGCAGGGGTATAAAAGGTAATTCCCAAGAAAATTTAAAAAATAAAAGCGTGAGAAAATTTTAATTACACAAGTACCCTTGTGAATTAGTGTTGACTTTTCAGTCAAGGACCTATGTGCAATTTCTAATGAATAGTGTACTTACCTACGATCCACGAAGATTGCGCATGGATAGTCATGCGCAGGGCATAGATAGCGCAGAGATTCTATAAATCTCAGAACTGTTGCTTCATGCGCAGTAATTGGTTGCGCAGATATATTGCGCACGCTTTGTGCAGGCGCATGAACCTTTTACCTATTTTGCACACTTATCAAGCAACCACAAGATTATTAGTATTAACAGATTATATGGAAAAGTTAGCTAAGTTCAAGCATACCCATTTCTCCTCTCAAGAATACAAATCTCTTTGCGTTAAGAGCCTTTGTTAGGATATCAGCAATTTGATTATCTGTTCCTACGTGCTCTAAATGAATGTTTCCTTTTTCCACGTGATCCTTGAGAAAATGATATTTGATGTCGATGTGTTTTGTCTTTGAATGCATGACAGGATTGTTGGAGACTGCTATGGTGGACATATTGTCGCAGAAAATTGGGCAGTTTCCTTCATGAATTCCATAGTCCACCAATTGTTGCTTCATCCATAGGATTTGGCAGCAGCAGCTTCCAGCAGTAATGTATTCAGCTTCTATAGTGGAGATGGACACAGCAGCTTGCTTCTTGCTTTCCCACGCAACAAGTCTATTTCTAAGGAAATGACAAGTGCCACTTGTGCTCTTCCTATCAATTGTGCATGCTGCGTAATCTGCATCTGAATAACCTAGCAAATCGAAATTCGAATCTTTGGTGTACCAAAGTCCAAGGTTAATAGTTCCAGAAAGATAACGAATAATGCGTTTAACAGCAGTTAAATGCGCTTCTCTAGGGTCCGCTTGATGGTGCGCACAAACACAAACACTAAACATAATATCTGGCCTACTTGCAGTAAGATAAAGGAGAGAGCCGATCATACCTCGATATAAAGTCTGATCAACTTTCTTACCTTTTAGGTCTTTGTCAAGTTTATTGCCCGTGGCCATTGGAGTGTCGTATGCTTTAGCATTCTCAAGTCCAAATTTCTTGATTAAGTCTCTTGTGTACTTGGCTTGATTTATGAAGATGTCATCATTCAATTTGTTTGATTTGAAGCCCGAGAAAAAATGTGAGTTCTCCCATCATGCTCATCTCAAACTTGCTTTTCATGAGCTTCTCAAAGCGCTTACAAAGTAACTCATTAGTAGAACCAAATATAATATCATCGACATAAATTTGAACAAGTAAAGAATGATCATTATACTTAGCAATAAAAAGAGTTGTATCGATTTTACCACGTTTGAAGCCTTTCTTTAGTAGGAATTTTGATAGAGTATCGTACCATGCTCTTGGATCTTACTTAAGTCCATACAAAGCTTTCTGAAGCTTGAAGACGTGATTTGGAAATCTGCTATCTTCAGAGGTTGAGCTACGTAGACAGTCTCTTGGAGTTCACCGTTGAGAAATGCGCTCTTCACATCTAATTGATAAAGCTTGAATTTCTTGTGAGAGGCATAAGCTAAGAAAATTCTGATAGCTTCTAGTCTTGCTACAGGCGCAAAAGTTTCATCATAGTCGATTCCCTCCTCTTGCCTATAGCCTTGCGCAACCAACCTTGCTTTGTTCCTGGTGATGCTTCCATTCTCATCCATCTTGTTTCTGAATACCCATTTTGTACCAATAACTCCTTGGTCATGGGGTCTGGGTACTAAGGTCCAAACTTTGCAGCGCTCAAATTGGTTAAACTCTTCTTGCATAGCAGTAACCCAACTTGAATCTTGGAGCGCTTCATCAGTCTTCTTTGGTTCGATTTGAGAGATAAAGGAGTGATATTCATCATCAAAGTTTGATGCTCTCCTAGTACAAACCCCTACATTGAGATCACCAATGATGTTTAAAGTTGGGTGATCTCTAACTTCACAAACCTCGGGAGGTAAGTTAGGTTGAGTGGTAGGAATACGAAGATCTTCAATGGGTACTTTATTAGCTCCAGCATCAAGGTCATCAAAGGTGATTTGCTGAGTGGAGAAACATCATGCGCAGGAGGGGGTGTCTGCGCATCAGGAGTCGTCACTTCTGGCGCAGCATCCGGAGTTGGCACATGGGATGGACTTACTTGATTCTGATTGTGATCATCTTGATTATCATTCTGCGCAGGTGCAGTTTGTGGCTGCGTACCTGTCTCAACATTCTCAACAGAATCATCAGAATCATTTGGAGCCAGATGTGGCTCAAAGAGAGAATGCTCATCAAAAGTAACATGTACAGATTCTACAATTACCAGAGTAGTTCTATTAAAAACACGAAAAGCTTTTAGAATGTTTTGGCATACCCAACAAAAATACCTTCATCTGCTTTGGCGTCAAATTTACCTCTATGATCTTTGCCATTGTAGAGGATATAGCATTTGCAGCCAAAAATCTTAAAGAAAGCAATGTTGGACGCTCTTCCTCTCCATAGTTCATATGGAGTTTTATTGTAGGCTTTGTTGATGAGGGATCTATTCTGAGTAAAGCATGCAGCGTTGACAGCTTCTCCCCAGAAGTACTTAGGCAGCTTTGCTTCTGCTATCATAGTCTTTCCAGCCTCAATCAATGTACGATTCTTTCCACAACGCCATTTTGTTGAGGAACTCCAGCAGCAGAGAAATTGTGATCAATTCCATGGTCATCACTTCGACCTATGTGTATCTAATGCTCACAATGGTCATCCACCGCAACTAATGTATATTTGTTTCCTTCAATGCTCGCGGTGGTGATCGGTCCAAACATATCCAAGTGAAGCAGTTGTAAACATTTGGAAGTTGAGGAAGCAATCTTGCTGGAGAAAGACTGCTTAGGCTGCTTTCACTTTCTTTGCTACAAAACAAAGATTAGTAATAGAATTTATAGCAGTAAGATCAATAATGGAAACATTGGTCTTATGAGTCCCTGTGAGCAAAGTTAGTCCAGATGTGCCATCTTTGATATAGCAGTGCGTTGTAGTGAATAGGCATTCTAGGCTTTTATCGTAGAATTGTGATATGGAGAGCAGGTTGTGCTTGAGACTATCTATTTTGATTAGTCCATATCCAATTATGTGCCCTTTGTTGTTGTCACCATATCTTACTGAGAGACCTCTTCCTTCACGCACATCCTCAAGAGCGTTGACATCTCCAGTCGTGTCTAGAATCTACTGTCGATACCTAATATGCGCTTTGAGAATGCGCATTAAAGTGGGAGACGTTTTCTGCTTGTTGGAACATTGACTTGCGCTTCTACAGCAGAGTTATCATTATCATTTAAGTTCAATAGTCACTTTAAGAGATTCCTTGCGTGGCTGCGGAGTTGATGATGACGCAGCTTTATCAGGCTTGCTCTGGCAAATAGGTACTTGCCATTCTGTCTGCTTGGTGAAGGTGTCCCATTTCCACTAGTTGAGTGAAGTTGGGACCTTTCTTGAATGTCTTTGGCGTATGCTCAGGTTCCATTTCAGAAACAGCTTCTGAATCAATGTCAGCATTTGCCTCTAAGCAGAGCAGTCCATCCTCAGAGTCAGAATTGCTTTTAGTGTCAGTCTCTATCCAATTCTTCAGTTCCTTCTCTGCGCTGTTTTCTTCAGCAACCATTCAGCGCTGCTTTGATGATTTCTGCGCAGTATTCCTCTTCATGTACTCAAATTTTGGAGTAGGCATTTTGAAGCGAAATGTCCTGGCATTCTGCAGTTGTAGCAGACCAAGTCATCTTTCTTTGAGTCACTATTGATAGAGAACAGGAGGTTTGCAGAAGGATCCACCAAGATTGGAGAACTTTCTGAATTTGATCTGAATGTTTGAGCAGGCGCAGGAACATGTGAATAGTTAGCCATTGCCCAAGATTTTGAAGCCATATTGAATCGGCACCCAAGCTGTTAAGCTTGAAAAATAGATACAAGTTTTATGAAGGTGTTTGCTCTGATACCACTTGTTAGTCCCAAAGGGGCAACAAGGGTGTGAAAAAAGCTAGAGGGGGTGAATAGCATTTTTAAATTCTTTTCAAACCCTTTTGCAAATGAATGGCTTATGCGCACAACTCTTATTTTGGCTAAGTATAGCGCGCAGCAAGAGTGTGAAATGCACAGCGGAAGATTTAAAGCAGCTCTGCACAGGGCAAGCTGCGCAGAGATAAACAGCTACTGCGCAGGGAAAGCTGCGCAAGAAAAGAAAAACTCACGCGCTAAGTTTTGGCTAAAGAGTTGGATAAAAATGTGCTAGGGCAAATGAGCAATAACAATTACAGCAGTAAAGTGTAGCAATCTGAAAGATCAAACAAAGCAGTAATACAAAAATAGTTAAGCATGAAATAAGCTATAAGAATGATGGACAAGCTATTTGGAGAGGTTCGATCAAGGAAAGATCTACGTCCTCTACCAAGATGGTTAGTCTTGGATTTCTAATGGAGATTTTATAAAATGAGTGAGTATTACAAATTACAACGTTTGAGCTCAATACTAATTCAAGATCTATTATCTATGAAGAACAAATCCTAGACTAAACCGGTGTATCTCAAGAAGTTAGATCAGAATGATCAAAGCTTCAAGAGGTGTGTGTGTGACAGAAATTCTGGGCTCTATGAATATAAAAGATGAAGATTACCAAGAATTCTGGTGATATAGGGCTCTTGGGATTTGAGCAGGAGTTTGAAGGTTTGAAGATCTTAAAGGCTGTTCTAATGAATCTGGAAATATTGAGCAGAAGTCTTCAGATCTTCAAGGTTTCTCAATGAAGCATGAAACTCTAACTTTGGCTGAACAAGCACTCTCGCTCAGCCCAGCTCGACTTGATGAGTACCCTAGCCACTTGGAAATGAAGATTAGCAGGCTATTTATAGATGAGAACTTAAAACTAGCCGTTGATGCTCTGAGCAAGGACGATGAGCTGGCACTATATGATTGGTGCGCAGATGTCCTTTTATAGCCGTTGGAGCTCTGATCAAGGTTGCTGACCTGGCACAATATGATTGGTGCGCAGGTATTTTTGAGCCATTGGAGACTGAGCATGAAGACCAAATTCAAAAGCTTCTTCTAGAAGGTTGACAGCTGTCTTCAATTGAAATATGACCGTTGAAGCATCTCCACAATGGTGTTGTTGAGTGTGCTTATTTTGTCGTTTGTGCACACCTCAGCACTTGGGCTCAATACAAAAAGCGTAGCTTGTCTTGACACTTTCCAAGCTTCTAGAATATGAGATCAGGAGATAAGAAATTTGATCAAGGTTAAGCGAGCGCGCACAAAGGCATGCGCATTGCCGGTACGTACGGATGCTGCGCATGGGGAGCATGCGCATCATGCTTGATCATACCAAAGGAGGATCTCAACTTCTGAGTTGGGGAATAATACCTTGAAAACTGAGCAGGGTCAAAAGTTGCGCAAGAGATCTATACGCAGTGGCGACCTGCGCAGAGAACATCCTGCGCAGTGAAATGAATCCTGCTTAGAAAGTCTTCGATCCTTCATAGCTTCAAGTCCTATAATCTAAGTCTATACTATAAAATAGACTTGGCTAAAATTGAAGTTTATAAACTTCTTACATAAGGTCCTAAAGTCCATAAAATACTCATAGGTGATGGTATCAATCAATTCTAACATAATTGGGAGGGATAAGAGATAAGCATACCCAACAGTCGCCAGCCGCGTTTTTAGAGGAACGCAAGAAAACCTAAAGAAAGCCAATTTTTGTACGAAAACCAGAGATTCAGGAGAAAAGGGTTCGGGGGTTAGGTGACGGAGTGGGAAGTACTTAAACACCCACTCCGCCCCGCTTACGCGGGTCTTGCTACCTTTGGTGTTCTAATGCTAAATGTCCTTTAATTTAATAATAAGAGAAATGTGCTAACAATTATAATGAAAAGAAAGGGGAAATTTACAAAAGAAAAAAATGAGAATTGTTTATTTATTGATTTATGCTAAAGATTACATGTCGAATTATTGCTAGATAATTACATTAAGAAATGAGAATGTAAATTAAAGTAGAGATTAAAATGTAGGGAGATAACCTTAACCAACTTTAATGTAATAAAGTGGTCATTTGGTCATGTCCCAATTGATGGGGATTGCATACATTACTAAGGCATGTAAAATAAGAGAAGAAGAATAAAGTACCTTAAGAAAGAGGACTTCAAAGTTGGACTTGAAAATAGTGTTGTTGTAGGGAAATTGTTGTAGAACAATTTGTGTAGAGTCTTGTTGCTAAGAACTCTTGTTGGGAGAATTTGTGTATAGTGTAGTTTGTGAATCAACGTTGAGGTCCTTTCTAAGGTAGAAGAAGGTGGTTTTTATAGGTAAAAATGAGAGGGAAAGGTTGGAGGGAAAATGATCAATCCATGTGAGATGGAATTGACCAATGGAAAATAAGATAAATAAAATAGTAAATGAAATAAATAAAAGAAAATCAAATAATAATAAAAAGAAATATTTTGTTTTTAAGAAATGGCTAGAATAATGGGATTGGAGGTTATAAAACTAGGGGGGGTGAATGTGGAGGTAAAAAGAGGCTCTTTTGTGATCAAGAAGAAATGTTATAAATAAGAAAAGAGAGGGAAATAAGGTGCAATCCGTTACTGCCATAACGGGAGGCGCGCGAGTCCCGCTTTAGGGCGAGACGCGCGCGCACCCCATAAACAGTGTTGGAAGCGCCCGCGGGTGGAAAAGACAGAATGACATAAATGACTCTAAAGTTAATTCTGTTATGCAGTTTAGTCCAAAACTAACGGAATCAGTTAGGAACTTAACCGAAGTAACAGAAATTAACAAAAATAAGTTAAATAAAAATACTATGTATGCAATCGGGGTGAGAGGTCTAAGGCGGGGTGTCTACACCTACTTCAGGCCATATAAAGATTTCTGAAGTAAACACACATGATTCGGATAAGTAGTGTCACGAAATCCTAAAGGCTGATGCATATAGACTGTCTCCTGTAACACCCCATGCAAAAAGGAATTGTTGACATCCAACTGATGGATAGACCAAGAACGAGATAAAGCCAAGCTGAGAACTGTCCGAATCGTGGCCGGTTTGACCACCGGGCTAAAAGTCTCAGTACAATCAACTCCCACCCACTATGACCTGCCATCACCTACAAGACGAGCTTTATACCTTTCAAAAGAACCATCAGACTTACATTTATGAGAGAAAATCCACATACAACGAATAACATTCACATTAGTCGGACGTGGTACAAGAACCCACGTCTTATTCTTAATAAGAGCATCATACTCATCCAACATAGCCTGTTTCCAATGCGGGTCGGATAATGCCACCTTGGGATTGGAAGGGAGATGAGATGGGACACAGGAGACAGTAAGTTGAGTGGGAATTTAGGCTTGAAAATCCCACTCATGCTACGTGTGACCATGAACCGTTCAGGAGCAGCAGTTGGGTGGACAGGCTGAGTGGGCGTAAGAGGATGAATGGGAGTGGACTCAGGATGGGTAGATGGGCTGGACGGTGGCCCATGCCTAGGAATTGGTGAGAGCATCCCAGGAGAAGTAGCAACAGGAGTGGTTAGTGGGTTTGGAGTAGATGGGCCAGCAGGCAAGGAAGGCGAAACTGGTTGGGTGGGTGAAGAATTTGGGTCGATTGGGCCACTGGGGCTCCAGTTGGGCCTGGGTTAAGAGAAGGACCAGAGGGGATAAAATGGACCCAAGGTGAGCCAGAACCATCCAAAAATGTGTAGTCCGAAGGTGTGGAAGACACATGAGCAAAAGGGAAGACATTTTCGTCAAAAATAACATGGCGAGAAATAATGATTTTGTTAGATGACAAATCATAGCATTTAAAGCTTCGATGATTATGGGGGTACCCTAAGAACACACAAGGAAGCGACCTAGCTTGAAGCTTATGGATTCGAGAGGACGGGTTGAGAGAGGATAGCAAAGACAACCAAACACCCGTAAGTGGGAGTAAGACGGTGTTTTGAGATAGAGACTTTGTGTGGGAGAGCAGGAATGGGCCCTTTTTGGGGTAAGATATTATGGAGATAAGTAGCCATTGTCAAGCCGTGATGCCAAAATGAGGTGGGTAAGGAAGAGTGTGTCATAAGAGTCCGCATCAAATTATTAATGGTGCGAATTTTGCGTTCGGATTTGTCATTTTGGGAGGACGTATATGGACACGAAAGACGTAAACTCATCCCATAAGATTGACAAAATGAATGAAAGTGCCCATTATCAAATTCCCGCCCATTGTCACACTGAAAGCATTTGATGTTTCTTTCAAATTGAGTTGATACATAACGACTAAAAGAAAGAAATATAGAGGGAACCTCATATTTCTTTCCCAAAGGGAAAGTCCACAAAAAATTTGTAAAGTCATCAAGAAAAACCAGATAATATTTGTGACCCGATGAACTTGGTACAGGAGATGTCCACAAATCACTATGCACAATGTCAAATGGAACATAAGTACGAGAAGTAGATGGATAAAATGGAAATTTAACATGTTTCCCCAAAACACAGGAACCACAAACATTCTTCAAAACATAAGTCTTACAACCCAAAACATTATTGTTGCTAAGAGAGCGAAAAACAGGTGCTCCCGGATGTCCTAATCTATTATGCCATAACTGTGAACTAAAAGCTGAAAGAGCTGTGGGAAAACAAGTAGACGACTGGATGGTGATTGGATAAGATCACCCGCACTATCACATCTCATGACTGGTACCCCCGTCCGTATATCCTTCACAGAAAAACCAAAGGGATCAAATTCAACAGTGACCTGATTATCCTGAGTAAAACGACGGACAGAGACTAAGTTCTTAACTAATTTGGGAACATGAAGAACATTCGAAAGTTTGAAGGGGGTGGGGGTGGAGATAAGGTTTGTTGTCCGTACCCAACAACAGGAACAATATTGCCATCTCTAACAGTTATAAATTTGGATGAATTGCTCAAATTAGAATAAGACGAGAGTGTACCTGAAGACGCCGTCATGTGTGAAGTCGCTCCCGTATCCATGTATGCATGCTGATCTGGGACATTCAGAGATATAGTATGCATAGCCTGGTCAATATCAGTGGGGACATACTGTGATGGATCCGGGCTTTGCACATGATACACCTGTGGTGGCCATTGGCCTATAGGGCTGACAGATCCTGGAATGGGTGGTCAGGCCCAAGGTTGAGTTAGGGCAGTAGGGTAAGGACAAGGAGGTGAGGCCCATTGCGGCAGTGCCCACTACTGCTGATAATGCCACCAAGGGGGAGACGGTAGCTGCCATTGTCGCTGACCATGTGACTGTAGGGGCTGCTGTGGAGTAGAGTTACCACGGCCACGTCCCCGATTATCCTGATTCCTACCCCTATTGTTGTTGCGGTTGTTGCTAGTACTTTAGTTACCATCTGTCTTTCGACCGCGGCCTGTGGCGCCACCGCGTTGTCCACCGTCACCATTGTTTCCACGACAGTTACCAAAATCATGCTGATCACCGAGCTAAGGGTAGATGCAGTCAGCGCCGTGTTTGAGGCCATAGCTGCAACACTAGCCTGTTCTGCCTTGCGGGACTCTTCCATAACCAGACGGGATCGAACATCATAGAAGGTAGGGAGGGGATCACTTTGTTGAATAAAAGTAGCAACTCCGTCATAGCTTTTATTCAACCCCGCAATCACCTGCAGTACCAATCGATTGTTCGACAGTAGAGCTCCCACATTAGCAAGATGATCCGTAAGAGATTTTAACTCCTTGCAGTAGGCAGAAACGTTTGGAAAATTATCCAACACCACTTGTGAGAACTGGTTCTCAAGCGACACTACCCGGGAGTTTTTGTTGTCTTGGACGATGTTCTCCAACCTCGCCCAAGTCTTTTGAGCAGTCGAACCATGCTCAAGAACTGTTTGCAACGGATCAGGAGAAATAGTCCCATAGATCCATTGGAGAACAATGGCATCGAGACGTTTCCATAACTTTTCATCAAGAACTACCTCGGGGGCCTTCCCTTTCTCATCAACCGCCGGAAGAATAATGTGTTCAATCACTTGAAAAGCAGTGCAATGAATCGTAAATAGCTCAGCCCATGAGATATACTTACTCGTCTCCGTCTCAAGGGTAATGGGGATGAAATTCTTAATGTTACTGTAGACACCCCCCTTGGACCGCTCACCCCGATTGCACATTTGATCTTGTGTTTCTCCCCATTTTAAGTGTTTCTCGTTAGTTTCTGTCACTTCCGTTAAGTTCCTGACTGACTTCGTTAAGTCTAGGGACTAAACTGAATGACAAGGCTGACTTTCTAGTCCATTCTGTCAAAATTGCCTTCTCTGAGTCGCGCGCCTCCGACAGGAGGATCCAGGCGCACGCGCCTCCCGCCCCAAAGCAGGAAGCGCGCGCCTCTGGGCGTCAGTTACAGATTTCTGGCCAGGATTCCCTCCCTTGCTCAATTTACAAGATTTTGCCCGGGAAGGATTTCTTGGTGACTGAGTTTTGGCACCAAAAACACCCCTCTTTCACCTATAAAAACCTCCCTTTACCTCCATTTTCAAGGATCGAAAACTAGACAAAAAATCACTTTCTAAAGGTTCTCCAAGGATATCATTAAGCAACATTTGAAGTTCTTCAAATTGTAGGTAAAAGTCCATCTTTTCCTTTCTTTTCTACTTCATCTCCTCTCTCTCTTTTTACTTTAATCAAATGTGCAATCACCCAAATCATTTTGGGACATGACTCTAATGATCACCTCATCTCAATGAGGTTGGTTAAGGAGTCATCTCCTACATTCCAAATCATATTTTAAATCCCCCCTTTCCATGACTTAAAGAAGAAGAAGAAGAACATTTTCATTCATGTAGATTTTGATCAAGCAAGACCAACTTTAGTTGGGCGAGATGGGTGTTTCGGTACTTCCCATCTCGTAATCTAACCCCCGAACCTCAAAACAAAGAATCTCTGTTTTCGTAATCAAACTTAGGCTACAATCTATAGGTTTTCTTATGTTCCTCAAAACATAGGTGGCGACTCTAAAAACAAGTTAGACATCCTAGGATAATTCACCGCTCTAGCCAAGCTGTGGTTTCCCGGGGTATCTATAGTGGCGACTCTGCTGGGGACGTATTTGAGGGTTAAACTTGCATTCTGATCGAAATCTACATCTTTTCTGGGCATTCTGTTTCCTGATGGGGGAGGCGCGCGCGTCTGGCCTTTTAAGCCTAAGGCGCGCGCATCCCGCATCAAGAACCAGAATCGCCCACTTCTTCATGTTCTTCATCTTCTTCTTCTGTTATTCTGCACTAATCACTTCTGCAGGGGTTACAATATGAACATGGGACCAGGGCAATCCCCTGAGTCCAAAGTCTGACATTCTGACAGGTGTGCCCCAGAAGCGCGTGCCTCCCATAAGCATTGCGCCATGCGCGCGCGTCCCACATCAGCACTCAGAGGCGCACGCTTCTGGGTTGGTTTCCAGAACAGAAACAGGTTTCAGTGACTGAGCAGAACATTGGGGTGTGGGCACAGTTGCCTGCATCAGAACAGAATTGAACCCTCGGACTGTTTTAATTTTGTGTTTTATTTACCGGTCACACAGGTGATTCGGGAGTTGTAATTTTATGTGCTTATGTGTTTTGTGTGTTTTTCTTTCTTTTCAAAAAAAAAAAAAAAAAATTGTCACTTGTTAGACCTCACACTACATGCACATATTCCTATGAACTGCTCACTATCGAGTCGCACAAGTCCAACCCCAAACCCGTCGAGGCCCGTCCTAGAAAGTTTCAAGCTCCACCAGACCTTGGCTCTTTCGAAGCGGTAAACCTCAGCCCGTGGCGTAGTTCAAGACTACATGCGGGGGTGACCTTTGAGCCTCAGATTCAAGCCGAGCACAAACCACACAATTCTAGTTAGGGTCTAACACTCCGTGACTCAAGTCGGTTTCCATGTACCGAGATTTCCCTAAACTAATGTCTTCAAATCATACATGCCAAGTTGAAAGGGACGCAATAAAAATCCGTCCCCAAAAGTGGTTATTTTGGACGAAAATAAAAATCCGTCCCCGCATGTATGCTTTACTACATTAATTTAGTTTAATCCCGATACATGTAGGATTCACAAGCGTGATGGAATCCGATGAGTATATGGGACCGCGAGATGGTCTATATACTAGTGTGACGATTCCATTATTTTCTTAGAAACCCCAAAAGGGATTCATTCCCTCCGACTTATAAAAAAAAAAAAAAAAAAAGTCTTTTCTTTGTGGTTCAAGTCGTGTGCCCAACTGTGTGTTCTAAGCCTCTTCATGGACCGCAAGTGTTACTCAAGACTGACAAGGGCCTCTTCTGCAATATAGGTTCAATTGGTACTTACAAAGTCTACCGGGATTCAGCAAATCGGTTAGTCCGTGAAGAGATCACTCCAACAGCTCCAACATCAACCATGACCGGCAGCAGCAACACCATGTCTCTCGAACAGCTCTCAACTATGGTCCAACTCCTCCAAGAGCAAGTCTCCACCCTTAACAAGGAGGCACAAAGCAAAGACGACATTTGGCAATCCCACCTCGACAGCCAAAGGGAGGCCCACGAGGTCGAAATGGAACTAATGAAAGAAAAGCTCACCAACCTTGCCAAGGGAAAGAACAAGAACAATGATGATGAATCCGAATGGACCGAGGGTTTGTTCAAAGCAAAGAGTCCTTATGTCAACACCCGCACCAAGAAAATGGGGGAACCAAGTTCCGAGAACAATGAGCCCAAAATGGTGGATTCTATCATGGCCTACATCGACCAAAAATTCAATGGGCTCAACATGGGGAAAGGCTCCGACACAAGCCTTTATCAATCATCCATCCTCATGAGTACTATGGCCGCTCTTCCCGATAAGTTCAAGATGCCCGACATAAGCAAATTCAAGGGCAACTCTTGTCCTATGGCTCACATTGAGACTTATATTTGGGCAATGGTTCCAAAGAAGGTCTCCACCAAGGTGATGGCTCAATGCTTTCCTCTCACTCTCGAGGGGGCGGCAAAAGATTGGTATGCTACTCTCCCGCTCACTGTCCGTCTTGATTGGGACTCCGCCATGCTTGCCTTCAAGAACCAATACCAAGGCAACACCACTCACCGGCCCACAAGGAAAGAGCTAGAGAACACTACTCAATGAGACAATGAGTCCTTCATCGACTTCATAAGGAGATGGAATGACAAACTCTCTGAGATTGTTGAGAGGCCGAACACAAAAGAGCAAATGGACATATTTCTCAAGTGTCTCAAGATTGATCTCCGCACTCACCTAAGTGGGTCTTGCTATTCCGACTTCTCCCAAATGTATGAGGCGGGGGTACGCATGGATGACTTGCTCAAGGAGATTAAGAAAACCACTCCTACTTACCGCTACAAGACCGCTTCCAACTCCACAAAAGAGGCCTCGGTCAACGCCGTCACTATTGACAAGGGGAATTACAAAAAGGTTCCTCCACCTCAAGGGAAGAAGTCCCGAAGTGACCGTGTCTACACGCCTCTCCAAGGCATGACTCAAACCGAAGTGTTCGAGGTCCTCAAGGCAAAGGTCAAGTCACACCCGTGCAAGGGTACCAACCCAAGATGATCCACCCCAATCATGCTCACCACAAATATTGTGGCTACCACTAATATAGTGGCCACACCACCGAGGAATGCTTCGTTCTCCGCAATGTCATTCAAGATCTCATAGATAAGAAAGAATTTGTAGTGACTAATGACGAGCATGTCAATGTAATAGAGATAGGAGAACTCGAGGGGACCACCCATTCAATCCCAATTGTGAATGGGGGCCCCAATGTTATGAATAAACTTGACAATTCTTGTTATGTAGTGACTTATGATGAAGTAATGAGGGAAGTACTAGAGAAAGGAAAAAGAAGCAAGATGGGAACGTCAACATGCTAACTCGGTCCGGTCGAGTCATAGCAAGCAACCCTTCCACTTCCGCACCGAGCTCCTCTTCTCAAAGGCCGCAAGCTCACAACACTCCCGAAGATCCTCTACTTGTCCAACTCAAGAAAACTCAAGCCAACATCTTTATTTGGGACCTCATTGCATCCTCAAAGAAACACCGAGATCTTGTCATCCGCAATCTCGATGATATATCAGTCTCTCCCGATACTACTCCCGAGGACCTCACGGCAATGATTGGTCATATTCATTTTAGCAACGTCATCACCTTTGCCGATATGGACCTTCCACCGTTTGGTTCCGACCACAACGAAGCTATTTACCTCAAGGTACGAGCAAGGGGGAGGCCCGTCTCAAGAGTCTTAGTGGACGGTGGTTCCGCACTCAATCTCATGCCTGGTAGAATCATGGGAATACTGGGGCTTAAGGATTCTGATTTGAAGCCTTCTACTCAAGTAATCCGAGGTTATGACAGCACCGCCCGTACAGTCATGGGTATGATCGAAATAGACATTGAGTTTGGGAGCATGGTCATGTCCGTTCCATTCCAAGTGCTTGATATCCCGGCCTCGTTCAACTTACTGTTAGGTCGACCATGGATTCACAGTGCTAATGCCGTACCGTCAACTCTCCACCAATGTGTCAAGATCCGAAATGGTGATGAAATAGTGACCGTAATGGCTGAAAACATCACTATCCACAGAAAGGTGAGCCCGTCCACCAAGTTCAGCATGGTCTACCAGACTCCACTCTCTCCGGCGTCTCAATCAACGCCATTGACAAAGAAGGGGGAAACGGATCATGGACCCCCAGCAATCACAAAGTCCTCCCAATGATGAGGAATATGGACTACTTCCCTGGTTTAGGCTTAGGGAAATATCAACAAGGAATCCTACATCCCGTGCAAGTCCCCTTCGTCAAGAACACCTTCGGTTTGGGGTATGAGCCTTCCAAAGAAGACTTGAAACAAGAACAAGCGGTCAAGAACGAAAAGGCCCGAGCTCGTAAAGAAGGCCGTCGGTATGAAGTCCCTAATCTAAGGCCTTACCGCAAGACGTTGAATGGTTATTTTGTCCGCCAAGGGGAAGACGTTTCATACATGATCTTTCCCGAGCCGTGGTTTAACAATAAAGGTGTCAAAAAGCCTGGCCTCGAAATCTTCTCCGATTGTGAGATCCAAATATCCGAAAGAGAACCAACTCCCATGTCGCCCCGTGAATGGTGGGGAAGGAAGATGACTATAGAATCCGAGACAGAAATCACCGTGGGGAGGAACTGACAGATTTAGCCTCCATGTTCGATGAGCTCGCCAGGATGAATAAATGCCAAGTTAACTCCATCCATGACACCGTCATCATGAACGAGACTCTCAGTGAGATCCCGCCAACCTCCGAGCCGATCAACAATTGGTATTCAGCAAAAGGGCCCGTGGTATCCGAGGAATTCTTAGTCCAAGAAATGGGTTGCATACCCCGCACAGCAACAAAGGAAGAGCAGCTCACACTTACTTTCGAGTCCGAGAGTGTCTCTAATACCCTCACCCAAGAGGATTTGTAGGCCATAGCCGAGCGTGTGTTTCCTTTCTTTGCTAATGAAAAATTTGATATTTCTGAGTACCCTGAGATTGCAAACGTCATAAATGATGAATTAACTAATAATGAACTTAACAAACAAGTTAATAACGATTCAAATTATGATGAAATAGATCACAAAAACACAACATACTTAAATGAACTTGCTCAACAAGTCCGTAGTCGTGGCGAGAATGGTCCAAAGGCTGACGAAGAATTGCATGTTGTTAATCTGGGTACCGAAGAAGAGCCAAAAGAAACTAAGATTGGAAGCTTCTTCAAGGGGGACGACAAAGACAGATTGACTGCACTACTACGGGAGTTCGTGGATGTGTTCGCATGGTCATACAAAGACATGCCGGGTTTAGACAGAAAGGTAGCGGAGCACAGGATTCCGATCAGAGAAGATGCCAGGCCAGTAAAGCAGAAGCTCAGAAAGATCAAGCCAGAATGGTCTCTGCAGGTCAAAGAAGAGATTGAGAAGCTCCTCAGTGTGGGGTTCATCAAGGTTATCGAGTATCCGACATGGTTAGCCAACATTGTGACAATCAGGAAGGCGAACGGCAAGGTTCGAGTTTGTGTAGACTTCCGGGATTTAAACAAAGCTTCCCCAAAGGATGATTTTCCACTCCCTAATATCGACATGCTAGTCGAATCCACTGCTGCCTACGAGGTTCGCTCATTCGTGGATGGGTTCGCTGGGTACAATCAGATTCTTATGCCGAGGAAGATCAACATAAGACAGCCTTCACAACACCGTGGGGTACCTTTTGCTACACAGTCATGCCATTTGGGTTAAGAAATGCTGGGGCTTCCTACCAAGATCCGTGACAGACTTGTTCCACGATATGATTCACAAAAGAAATCGAGGTCTATATGGACGACATGATCATTCACTCCAAAGGAACCGATGGTCAACACCTAATCGATCTCCGCAAGTTCTTCGAAAGGCTTCGTCAACACAAGATGAGGCTCAACCCTGCAAAGTGCACATTCGGGGTTATCCGAGGCAAAGTTCTTGGTTATATGGTCACTGAAAGGGGAATCGAAGTAGACCCCTCCAAAATCAAGGCAATCATTGACATGCCTCCTCCAAAGACGCAGAAAGAGATTAAAGGTTCATGGGAAAACTACAATACATCAGTCGATTTGTGCACAAACTCACTTCCATGTGCGAGCCAATCTTCAAGCTACTCAAGAAGAATGTGGCTCTAGAATGGACCTACGCGTGCCAAGAAGCCTTCGATCAAGTAAAGCATTACTTGACGTGCCCTCCTGTTCTAGTTCCGCCGCACAAGGAGAAACCTCTGTTGCTTTATCTCACTGTCAATGATGAAGCCCTAGGGGCTATGTTAGCACAAGAGCAACGAGAGTCCACAAAGGAGAACGCCATTTATTTTGTCAGTCGCCAATTCCAAGGAGGCGAAAAGAACTACTCAGTCTTAGAGAAGTCATGTGCAGCATTGGTTTGGGTCACTCAAAAGCTCAAACACTATATGGAAGCTTTTCCATCAAGCTAGTAGCAAAGGTGGACCCGCTCCGCTACATCTTCGAGAAGCCTTTCATGTCAACAAGAATAGCCAAATGGTACTTCATGCTCGCCGGCTATGATATCACTTACGTCACACTAAAATCCGTCAGGGGGAAAGTGTTCAGTGACCAGCTTGCCGAATTCCCGTGTGACGAAGTGAAGGGAGAAGATGTACAGTTCCCCGACGAGCATTTAATTTGTACTGCAACGAGGAAGACAAGTGGCAACTTTTTTTCGATGGCGCCGCCAATAAACACGGTTTTGGTATAGGGGTATTGCTTGTCGATCCAAAAGACATCTACACTCCCATTGCCATACGCCTGGAATTCGAAGCTACAACAACATTTCCGAGTACGAAGCATGCATAGCAGGGCTCGAAGCAGCTCTCGAAAGAAACGTCACGGAACTAGAAGTGTTCGGCGACTCTTTGCTCCTTATCAATCAGCAATCGGGTAAATTGCGAACCCAAGACCCGACTCTCCAACAGTATGGTCAGCACCTGAAGAACTGGTTGAACAATTCCAAGAGATCACTTTCAACTACTGCCAAGGGATAAGAATCGCTTCACTGATGCACTGGCCACTATAGCTTCATTAGTTGAAATGCCCAAAGGGAAAATGGTGAAGCCTTTCAAAATTGTTCGAAGGAACAGTCCAGCATTTTGCATGAGTATCGAGATCAACGAGGTTCAAACAAACTCTCCGTGGTATTCGATATCATGAACTTCCTCAAAGACGGCACTTATCCTGAGAACATCAATAAGAAGTCTCAAGCAGCTCTGCAAAGAGTTAGCCTCTCGGTACGTACTGATGGGGACCGAGTCTATAAAAGGTACACGGACGGGACAATCTATTATGCGCCAATGAGACCGAAGCTCAAGAGATAATGTGTGAAGTGCACGAAGGAGAATGTGGACCCCACATGAATGGGTTTATGCTAGTCAAGAAGATACTTCGCATTGGTTACTATTGGCGCACTATGGAACGAGACTGTATCGAGAAAGTCCAAGGTGTGCCAAGTGCCATTCCACGCTAATCTGTACATGCTCCACCCTCACAACTTTACAACATGGTCACACCTTGGACTTCTCTTGTTGGTGGATAGACATCATCGGTAAATTTTATCCTGCCGGGAGCAATGGGCAGTCATTCGTCCTAGTGGCGTCGGACTACTCACAAAGTGGGTCGAAGCACAAGCCTATCGAACCCTCAACGCCAAGAAAGTGGCCGAATTTGTAAAGATTAATATCATGTGCCGATACGGCGTGCCTCATGAAATCATTTTCGACAACGGCTCTACTCGAGAAGGAAAGGATGCACTTTTGGTAGAATACAAGATCACCAAGCACAAGTCATCTCCTTACCGGCCCCAAGCAAATGGCGCAGTCGAAGCAGCAAATAAGACCATCGAGACCATCGTCAAGAAAATGCCTCAACAGGAAGGGATTGGCCGGAAGCTACCATTAGCATTGTGGGGCTACCGCACATCAATACGATCCGCAACAGGAGAAACTCCTTATGCATTGGTCTATGGTTCTGAAGCCGTACTCCCTATCGAACTTGAAGTCCCATCTCTACG